>JAZGTH010000060.1:10257500-10700000 GCA_036877525.1 Chromobotia macracanthus
ACATTGGTTAGACTTTAAAGACTCCTTTAGTAAATAGATACTACACTATGGGACGTAACATCAGAAAGTTTTCTCTTTCATTTGATCTTCATTTCATCTCTTGGCTTTCTCGGAGAATGTTCTGGAAACTCTATTAGAGCTGGTTTTTCATTCCTGAGATGACCATCATGGATTAACATGGCAGTATACTTGCTGATGTTTTGTAGTAGTCTTGTGTCTGTCTAATACAAACAGTAGGAAAACCTAGTTGTAAAACAACACTGATCAGCAGACACCCACTCAAAAGTGAAAATATCCTTGCAGGAAGTCTTCTTATAGAAACTGCTGGCAGAATGGATTATTTGTTGAGGTGACAGGAAATAATGGGGAAAGTTTTGGCAAGGGCAGATGAAAAACTGCAGTTCCACACACACCTGAAGCTTCTGCGGCACACACACAACAGCTGTGTCCAGCTCTGGCTTGAGTGTTTGGTCCATCTAAGAATGAAAAAAAGTTCTGTACTGCCTTCACAGTTCAACTAGAAATCTAGAGATAAAGATCCCTGTTATGTCACATTTGTGTCCACTAGTTTTTCAGAAGTTACACTATCCAGCCCTCTACTGTTCTACCCGTAGTTATACTGTACTTCAACAATTGACTATTTTTCATGTTTCTATGTTTATTATAGGAGAAGCAAGTGGAATAAAGCTGATACCAGGAATTCAGTTTAATCTCTTTAGTTCTGAATGAGACAGCTCTAAACAGTCCAGTCAGTGTCCCCTGGGTTCGGCTGAATCGTGTTAGGAAAAGCTCTAGTTTCTCTTCTGCTCTTCTGGAGGTCATCATGTGTGCTTTCTTTGTCCCTCTCATCAATCTCTCGATTTTCTCTCTGCCAGTCACATGTCAGATGAATCAGTCTAAAATATCCCTGTCCGATGTAGAACCCCCTTCTGGTTCCTGTAGGTTCTCAGTAAAGACCCCCCAGCCCGCTACATGTGAATAAACAAAACCAACGGGGTTTCTCAGCTTCTACGGTCCCCCTAAAGCTCTCTTGGGTCTTGGCTCACAAACCCCCAGCAAACAGCACAAAAGACCCCTAAAGAAGATTGTAGTTTCTCAGAGGTGGCTCTTTCAGAGCTCACTACACTTCATGAAGTTTTCTTGGTATGTTAAAGTGTCAACTTAAAATGAAACAAAATGTTTACTTCTGAAGATGTGAGAGGGGTTTGCTCGTACAGTGATGCTACATTGTTGCCTTCTGGTTTTGCTAGGTGGTTGCTAGGGCTTTCTTGGTCATTTCCTATTGTCCCAAAAAGACATAAATCCTAGTCTCATAGGACATACAATTTCAAGCAGTTATTACAAACACTAACTAACACTGTCACTAACACCGAGTTAGTTGTTGATATGTTGTGTTGTACGAGTTTAAGTTACCATGGTGACATTGTCTTCTTCACAGTGGTACCTGATGTGGATGTGAAAGCCGTGCACTGCCCCCTGGTGAGCGGGTGTGATCGCATAAATAATGAGTGTGTGTGTGAATCCACACACTCCTGCATCAGGACTTTCAGATATTCAAACAGAGACGCGTGTGTCTCTGTAGGCAGAGCAGGTGAGAAACGCACCAAAATCACAGATCATGACAAGTCAAAAACAACAGAGCAGCTCCACCAAAAGCAAAAAAACATTTTTTTAAGGTCCCCATACTGTATATGTAATATACATTTAGATAAATGTAACTGATTTGAATCCATCCAGCCAGAAATTTGTCCAAGTTCACATTACAGACGATTTAAATCTCACTTTGTCTCTGTCTGTCTCTCTTACTCTGTCTATCTCTCTTTGTCTCTGTTTCTCCCTCTCTCAGGGTCTCGCCGTCATGATCACAGACACAGGGAGAAGTCTGTGGGTGCTGTAAATGGGGCGTGTATGTTTTCGGGCTGTAACCTGACAGCTAACGGCTGTGTGTGTTCATCTCAGAGTTGCTCTGATCACTTCACACACCTAAACCTGAGTCAGTGCCAGCAGGCAGCAGGTAGAACTACTCACCCATCTCTGGTGTCAGAGTTCTGTAACACCGTATGTTAAATCTCATCCTGCAGGTTTGGCCATAGACACAATTAACCACAGCACCCATCTCGCACACCTCCACAGCACCCATCTCGCACACCTCCACAGCACCCATCTCGCACACCTCCACAGCACCCATCTCGCACACCTCCACAGCACCCATCTCTTGGCTAAACTCACTGTAATTCACCAGCTCTTGTAAATGAATCTCATATCAGTATCTACTGCAGACATTTCTAGGCATGAACGTTTCTAAATATGTTTTCATTTCAGCTTCATTTCAGAGTCTCATGCCAGAAGAGAAACCTCAATAACATTGAATGTTTATTGGGTTTCACAGCGTCTCCTGTTCAGATCAGTAGTTTTCAGTGCTGAATTATTCCTGTGTGTGTGGGGTTATTATGATGGTAGTCAGTCATGTTTTGACAATGATCTTTGATACAGTCCAGTATAATAAAACATAATTATAATAAAACAGAGTAATGCATCATATCATCTGTTTATATTAATTAAGATTAAAGAGGAGAGTTGAATGTTTGTCTTAGCGTTTTTAATGTTTGATTCAATGCTGGTTTCAGAAATGAAATTTAACTGTATGATGTCAGTGGAGAAATCTGTGTAGATGAATGTAGGAGTCAGTCCAGTGATACAGTAAACAGTATTTTCTGTCCCTCTGTGTGTAATGTGACGCCCCCTTTACCAGCCAAACACTGAATTGTGCCTGTCGTTACTCAACACACATCTGCTGATCATTAGCTGAACGTCTGTTAGCTATCAGCGCTTCAGTGTGGTTCAGTTTATATAACATGCTTGTTTCCATCACGTACAGTAACAGTACATGTGAGCAGGTATGGAGGATTAATTGAGGGATTTATATTGTCATTATTATTAGCATCTGTTGAGTCCAGCATTACATCAGCTCTGACTGTCAGTATGAAACAGGTTTCTGCTTCAGGTGTGAGTGATTCTTCAGCTGTGATTTTACTGTCATACTCTCAGTGACCCAAACTTACACTGATGTTTCACAGGGTCTTCACTGTAGCATTCACCTATAAACAGCCTAACCTCCCACAGCCCACTACTGTCACAGCAGTGAGATTTGAGTAGACACACTCCTCAGGAAATCTTCAGAGATGAAATGATGAAATAACATTCAGAGACAAAAGAGCCGCCTGGGCCATTTCTGTCCACGTTTAAGATCTCTTTAACATCTCAATTAAGATTTAAATGAAGACTTTTGCTGAAGTCTTTGTTTCTGTAAGGAGAACATAAAACATTACCTCCTTTAAAAGCACTCATGTTGTTTGTGTTCAGGTTTGAGCTCTTCACACAGCAGCAGCTGGACTGAGACGCTGTTGTTCAGCTCTGACTAGCATCCAAAGTCAGTTTGTGAACAGAGTTCACATTGTAGACTGTTTCCATGAGTTAAATTCTGCTTGTCAACACAGCCTGCGCTGGGCTGCGGGGGAAGACTGCTGCCCTTGTGTCCCGCACAAACAGAAAAACACCTTCACAAAGAGCCGCTTGACTTTCATGAAAGTGTGTCTGAGATTTCAGATAGGCGCATTGTTTACAAAGGGCCTTTCTGCGACTATAAAACCAATATCCGCTGCCCACGTCTCTCTGCCCTTGAGAGTTTATGTGTAAGTGTGCTGCCCAGATGCAGTCTCACTGTTGCTAGGCAGTCTATACCATTACACCAGTCTGCTGTGATCCATTTTAGGGTCTGAATTGATGAAGGCTTTTGTGTGTCAGTAGCGGAGAACAGATGCCATTGTTCTGATGATCTGCTCAGGATACTATAGTATTTCAGCTTACTACGTTGGTTGGTCAGTTGCGATGTCTGTTACTCCCTGATAACCACCACGTAAACTAATAACACGCAGTGAGTTATTCAGGTACTGTGAGTCATCTTGACCTTTGCAAATAAATTTAATATAAATAGACCTAATTAATAAGATACGAGATTCTGTTTACAAATAATTAAACCGAATTGCATATTCATCTTGTTTTAATATTGTGTCTTGATGTTTAAACCGATAGGAAACAGTTTTTCCTTACAGCAGGTTTGTTTTGTTACAAATGAGATAATATTTTGACTCAATTTTTTGTGTTCAATAATTTACTTCGTGTGGTAAGGAGTTGTGTAATACGCAGGATAATGTACATCCAGACGGACGTTATCTCAGAGGAAATCCCTTCAGTGTGTCCTGATCACCTGTCAGAGTTTATTCTGATATCACAGCTGACGGGTTGGACATGATCCCGTACAGATAACATTCAGTACATGTGTTTGTCTTTCAGTGTTCATGTTCATGACTTTGGCTGTTTTCACTTCTGTTTGCTTGAAGTGTCAGTTGCTGACAAAGTAAGAGTGTGAAACTATATGTTGAAACTTTTGATCATTTTTCAAAAGAACTTAATGAGGCACAATGATGAGACATTGAGTTTATGTTGAGATCTCTGACTTTCAATAACAGATTGGTAGAGGAGACACGTGACTCACTGGAGTCTTTCTCTCACATATGAGAAGCGGAAAGTCTCTGTTTGATCTCTATTGAACTCTGTTGCTGTCAAACATCTCAGATGGTGAAACTGTAGTTCCTTCAGAACAATTGCCATGTTCATGTATCATGGCATTTTCATGGTTCTCCCGTGTATTGTCTAAGAAGTTGCCCTGCTAATTGAAGTACTATACAGTAGAACCTTTTTAGACATTTGTTAGAGTCATTTGAGTGCGCTAGAGAAATGAATTCTGAGAGTGTTTCTACCGTTAGCTTGAGCGTCATTTTCCTCTGACAATATTCAGAAGGAAGTTGATCAGTGTTGGGTTTGTGTGGAATCAGGCTAAAGCAAACAGTATAGTACAGATACTTCACTCTACCACTGTATTTATTCAGCAGTTCTGCTGGCTCAGTTGCACCCCTCACATTTCCTCCCCAAATATGCCCAGTGGACCCACACAGCCCCTGTATTCATCAGCTCACCTGTCCTCTGCCTTCAGGAAGCTCATGACCCAGAAAACTGCTCAGAGCACCAGCACACGGATGACACTTTGTCATCTTGTTCCGCTTATTTTGGACTATCAGTGTGAGATGTGTGATTGGCTGCTGCTTTTACAGGTCTGTATGACTCGGCAGCAGCTCAGAAAGTGTCAGGTTGCAGGGTTGAGAGGGGTGTAGGATAGGGCTGATGAGGGTGGACAAGACCGCTCTGCAGGCCATGTTATGCAACCTTAAGACGCCTTCATTTGATTGTCTTCCTGAATCATGCAGATTGTGAAATCAGTTTGTGTTGGCGTATTTATGAGGTGGTCAGTTTTGTGCTGCTACATTTGTTTTGTGTTGACACATTTATTAGTAATAATCATCTGTTTTATCATACTTCCAATTCTGTCCTCATTCACTAGCCCTTGTGTCATTGTGACACATGCAGAAATGTCAGTGGCATTTTGGTGCCATGAATGATTTCTGCACTGTGCCATATGGACTGGTAAAATACTGTTGTGGTTTTATTGTCTTTTTACAAGGGTTGTATGGAAAGCAATGTGTATGTATTAATGATTAAATAAAGGATTGGAGAAATGCATATGTTGACATGTTGCTGTGGAGACGCTTGTGATGGTTTCAAGTGAACAGGAAGCAATAAAACTGTAAGTACAGGATAATGAGAGTATGAACTGTAATCAGTCTCTTTCTCTCTCTTTCTCTTTCTCTCTCCCTCTTCCTCTCCCCCTCTGAACAGTATGAGCTCTGGAGAGTTCAGTGGATGTCTGATGTTTTCTGTGTGTGTGTCTCAGAGAAGCTGAAGTGTGCCGAGGTCACATGCCCACCTCTGCCCACCCTTGACTGCCCGTCTGATTCAGAACTGACCCACATCAACACCCCTCCTGCGGAATGCTGCACCACGTTACCCTCTCAATGCACATGTGCCCACTGCCCTCCCCCACCAGACTGTGGCAGCGAGCACAGAGCTGTGCAGCTCACTGAGGGCACTGGAGCACCTGGAAACTGCTGCAACACCTACACCTGCCAAGGAGGTAAAGATATGCTGTTCCAAACCACAGTTATGTGGATCCAAATATATGTGATATATGTGGCTCCAGATATTAAAGCTGCAATCTGTAACTTTTTTTGTTAAAAACGGACAAAAATCAGATATTTAGCAAGTACATGACAGATTAGTGTTCAACACAATCTCCTTACCATATCCTGATTCACAACAGTAAGTTTATAATAATGATTTACAATTTGAGTTGTCAGGTCAGATTTTGTGGGAAATGTCCATCTGTGAACAGAAGGAACAAGATCCAGCTACTATACTGCATCTCTGTATTGAAGATGGTGCAGCATTTGTAGTTATGTCTTACAGCAGCTTTTTAATTTAACCTTGTCATCTACATTAAGAAAATAACTTATATTTTACTCACCCCATGTCATCCAGAATGTTTGTTGTTCTTTCTTCAGTTGGAAAGAAATGAAGGTTCTTTTTTTTGGAGAAAAAGGAAAGTATTTTTCTCCATCTAATGCAATTCAACAGGGTTCATCATTTTGAAGGTCCAAAATAAAGTTTCAGTGAAGTTTCGAATGGCCCCTTATGACTCTAGCTGATGAAAAAGAGTTGTCTGGTGAAACACTCATTTTCATTTTATTTAGTTTTGAAGGTGTGAAATGACAAATTTTAGCCTCAGCAGGTAACATAACTGTTCGTGCAGTTTTACACAATATTCATAATTGATCTTTGATGGTCACACACGGTTACTGTGAACATACTTTGAGAGATCTATTACGTGTAAATAGTTCTTGGTGTGATAGTGGCACTTGTACAATTATAAATTTATACAGAAATAATTTCAGTACGTTACATGTCCTAACCATTCAAGTTAACAAGCCATGGTATGCGCCTTGTATCGTATGTGAGACATGGAACCAACAGGAAGTGATGGGGTGTGAAAAAGGTGTAGAGGCAGTAAATGAGGCCTCTCTGTTTATTCTGTGTTATCATCAAAAATTCCCTGTTTTATCAACCGTCCAAATTCCTGTGTTGGCCCTCTTATCCTATTGGAAAATGTGTTCTGCCTCCTGGAACTAATGGATTTAAGAAAAGGCTCGGATGAGCGAGGAATAACTGCTTATGAACCAGTCAGGACAGAAGCAAAGGATGATGGGAAGGTTCAGCAGGTCACTGCTGGGAATGTGTGTGTGGGAACATTTTGAGTCTGTATGAGAATACACTACCAGTCAAAAGTTTGGAAACACTTGACTGAAATGTTTCTTATCTTAAAAATCTTTTCATCTGAAGACATTTGAATAAACATTAAAAATGTAAAAATAAAAATATGCAAACATATTAATTTCAAATTATTTTTTGTGATTGGAAAACTACAATTAAAAAAAAAGTTTTTTAAATAGATGATTTGGACCAAATAATGAAGAATAAAGCAGCCAATAAGAACGCAGGATAGAGGGGAACTCTATCTTAAAAATCTTCTCAGGATGATTCCTCAAGAAACTGGGTGATGGAAAATGTCAAGAAGATTTTTGTAAATTCTAGATGAAGGGTGACTATATTGAATATGCTAGAATATATCTTATTTTACCTAGTTTTTAAATTTTCTTTAGTCACAATATAATTCCTAAAGTTACATTTGTGTTATTTCATAGTTTTGATAAGTTTACTATTATTCATAAATTAAAAAAAAATGAACAAAGGAAAAGTAATGTTTCCAATATTTTTGACTGGTAGTGTAAGTGTCTTTTTTTGCTCTAAACCATAGGAAGCTGCCTATCTAGGCAACATTTAAGCCACCACATGTGCAGCAAGGACACAAAGGCTGTTCAAAAACGTAGAGAGTTTTTTTGGCTTCTAAAATACTCTGTTTTGGCTAATTCAAAGGCAGCATCAAATGTAACCGCTACATTTTAGATCTGGTCACATACACTTCAATGCCTTAGGCAGAAGAGAGTACAGATGCTAAGACAGATCCTAACACAGCATGCTACACACTTGTACAGCAACGACACTTGTGTGGATAACTATAGGACATATGTAGAATGTGTAAAATACAGAACAATACAGTAGCAGATCTTTCATTGGGTAGCTTGGCCTGTACAGTGATGATCAGTGTCAAGAACAGTGTGATGTAACTGCAGGGCTCTGGAGTATAACATTTCTCTCCTCAGGCTTTTAATATATGTAATGAGGCAGACAGAATACTTTGATTCTGTTTGGACCTGATAACCCTTCATATAACTCCTTAATAAATCTCTCTCTCTCTCTCTCTCTCTCTCTCTCTCTCTCTCTCTCTCTCTCTCTCTCTCTCTCTCTCTCTCTCTCTCTGTGTAGTTTCCTCCAGGTGTGATCATAATGGGAAGCACTTCTCAGAGGGTGAGGTGTACCACATGGACTTTTGTTGGGTGTGTCAGTGTCGGGGTGGAATATCATTCTGTTCTAAAGCCGAGTGTGTTGATCTTCAGTGTGAGAACTTCTACATTCCGGAGGGTGAATGTTGTCCCATCTGTACAGGTGCGATATACATTACAGACCTCAAACATCAGAAAATCATGACGAGTCCACACAGTACAACAGTGATGGTTCATGACTCAGCCCTGCTGTGGACTGGAACCTGTAACTTTTCACTTACCAACCCAGATCATTAATCATCCCCCAATATTATAAGTAATGTTTCAAAATGTCATATTGTAAAGTGACTTTATAAACTATTACTGTAAAGCTCACAACAGTCTTGAGTTTCACCTGGACCCAGAAAGCAGGTAATGTCTTCATTTTCACACTGACCACAGCTGACAGTATTTATAGAGATGCTGTGCTGAGTTACAGAAAGTGTCTGATAACAACACAGACACAAACCAAAATATGACCAGAGTGAATCTGCAACAAACCCAGATTCCCTGCCACCTCTGATCTTCAGCTGAATGTGATGATTGCTGTGCATGTCAGTCATCAGCTTTCAAAGACCTTTATGTGTCAGTCACACACAGCGATCTGTGACCATTAGTGAGGTACAGCTGTGACCTCAGGCTCGGGTTAAAGGTCAAATGGCAGAAGGTTTCTGTGGGACAGTTAGAGGACAGTCTTCAGGGGGATTCAATAAACACACCATCTCCTGCTCTGCTTTGCTTTGCTTTGCTCTGGACATTGATGGGGTCTCTGTTGGTCTGTGTCCTGTCTCTGTAGATGTCGAGCTGTTGTCAGTGGAGAGCACGAAGGCAAGCTGCTGGGTGAACCACAGGCTGAGAGCTCACGAGGAACAGTGGAAGGAAGATGATTGTACCTTCTGTCAGTGTGTAGATGGAGAACCTCACTGCACTGCCATGGCCTGCAAACTGAGCTGCCAGAACCCTGTGCAGATACCTGGAGAATGCTGCCCATTCTGTGAGGGTAAGAACTGCCTCAGACAAAATATTGATGTCACAAACCTGGAAAACTTTGTCAAATCCAGTGTCTGGATTAATAGAGTGCTCTGTATTAAAGATAAAGAGGCATCTGCGCTTCACTGGAGTTATTCCAACCATTTAACACAAACACACAGAGATCAGTGGAGGTCCTGACCACACACAACAAACCAGAGAGACTGTCAGGTTTAACAGATTTAATACATTGTCAGTGGGTGATGTTCATGTGTCTATATACTGTGTGTCACTTGAAATGGCTGAAGAGTGTTTAAAGATGACAGCAGATATTATCAGAAGTGTACTCTACGTGCAGCTCTGAAACACACACACACATAGCCAATTAAATCCTCTAGCCACATTCCCTACATAGTGTTGATCAGCAGGGGTCTGTAGACTACGAACACTTTGGCTTTTACTGCTCAAGTTGACAAATGAAACCACATGCTGTAATTACAGATGAGGATTTTCTGGAGGAATAATTAGTCACACCTTGGTTCATGACAGTGCCGGTTCACTGTGGTTTGTATTTGACGCGTCAGATACAGCAGTACTTACACAGATACTACATTTGTTCGCTGTGCTTCATGAGGTGGTTCTGAACAATGCGAGCGTGCAGTCATCCATCACGGCTCTCAGATAAGCTGCATCACTGCAGTTAATGAAGCTGTATTTATGTGTAATCAGTGTAAAGCGCAGCTTCTGTTTGCATTTAAACCACTGCAAAGATAATCTGTGCCAAACAACAGATGAAGGTTCATTATAACACATTCTTAAACATGCAACAGTTCAGCTCGCGAGGAACTTAAACATCTAACAGGTTGTTCCTCTCTTTATCAATAAAGATTTCCAGATTTGAATTTTCTGTCTGCAACACACTTAGCACTTAGAGTGGCTATAGTATTCTGTGTGCTGCCAGTATTAAAATTATTCTTAAATTTAAGATGTTATGTGAAGATTAAAATGTGTGTGTGAGACTCCTCATAAATTGGTGCAGAGAGACTAAATGTGTCATTGTTCCTCTAGAACCTTCATATGAGACCGTCAGCCCCCTGATCTGCCCACCTCTGGAAAACTGCTCTCTCTCTGGGCACGACTGCCCCGTTGGCTTCCAGCAGGATCACAAAGGCTGTCTGCTGTGCCAGTGTGTCAGCAGTGAGTCAACACACACACAGACCCGTGAGAACAGTGTTAAATGCAAACCACTTCCAAAGTACTCCAAGTGTACGTTTGAGAAAGTGCTAATGGTCTGCAACGCAAGCAAACACGGACTGTGGTCTCACAAAGCATGTTGAAGATATATTGCCCTCAGACATGAATCCACCCCACAACACTCTCATGACACAAATGTTCTGAAGTATTTCTTCTCATGTGAATAAACTTCTCAAAGGTTTGTTCTGATGACATCATTTCATGTTTTTTTGCACTCAAACTGTTCTAAAGCAACACGTGGTTGAGGCAGTTGTGGCCTAAAGGTTAGAGTCAGACTTGTAACCCAACGGTCACAATTTTGATTCCCGCAGCCGGCAGGAAATGACTGAGGTGCCCTGGAGCAAAACAGTTGTTCCCAGGTTCTACAGAGTATTTTTGAAGATGTGCAACATTATCAGGTTTCTGTTAAATGTGAGCTGTGTGTTTTCTGTGACAATGGCAGCACTGAACAGAATGGCAAAATATTAGATTTGCATTTTCTGAAGGAAATGAAACTGCTTACAAGTGGTAAGTTTTTTCTAAGAATAAAGTTTACATGAAAACAACTAGATTAGAAATAAGCTAATTTAAAAAAGTAATTTCTATCAAGTCTACGCTCTATTTGAACTAAATTAAATGTTGAAATTTCGTCAGATGATCAGATGGTCCACATCAGACTCACACCATTGGTTGAGTCAGAAGTCAACATGTTGGGCCACTCAAACAGTCACTGTTTACATTCTCCATGACTGTCTGACAGTTAATCTGAACATTAAACTTGAAGATGAGAATGTATTTTAACATTACACACATCAACATCAGCTGCAGGGTTGTAAGATAATTTTCTGTTCTTTGTCTTTCTCAGATGAGACGTGTCCTGTGTTGTGGTCACACTGTTCTCTGGAGTGTCCTTCAGGTTTTGAAAAGGACAACAACGGCTGTGAAGTGTGTAAATGTCGCACATCTGCAACAAAGTGTCGACCTCTGACCTGTAGCAAGGCCTGCCCTTATGGATATGTGTATGTATGACTGGTGTATCTGACATGAATCTGTTTCTTCATTAGGCCAGTGTCATCTATGATCCAAACAGACACAATTATGAGAGAAACAACATGTAATATTGTAGCACAACACTGCTGTGCTTTACAACCCAGAGCTAAATGTGGTGCTAACTTTCATATAAATGTACAAGTGTGAACAATAGAGCTTCATCCAGGGTAAAAAGTGGCCTTAACACAGGGTTAAAATGACCTAGTCATATTTTCTCAGTGTTAAGCATAGTGTGAGAAGTTGAAAATCGAACAGACTAAAAGTGACTTTTTGTCCCAATTGCTATATTGATGATACTGATTGACCCAAACGCCTGGAATCTGGGCTTGAACTGGTTCTGGAAATGGCCTGCTGTACACCCCCAAACCTGGTCAGACATCTGGACTGTTCTCCCTCTCAAAGCTTCTTGCATGCGAGCCAGAACACTGTGAACCCGAACTCTGTTTTAAAACAAAGATTCTGCTGGTATTTGGAGTCCAAAGCCACAGTGAAGGATGGAGCAGATGTCCATGGGCTTTCTAAGGGGGTGTGAAGGGCTTCCTGGATCATATCACAGGACTGTTTCAGAAGTTTGAATCCTCTGAGCTCAGCCACGTTTCACACTTGCTTTCTGGAGGAAATCTGTTTATAGTGGCTTGTGTCGAGAAAGGAAGTTGATATTTTTATCGCTCACTCTTTTTGCCAGTAAAATTAACAGATACAACAGAAAGCCAGAAACATTTACCTCAGTCCGTCAGTCTGATAAAGCATCATATTAAAAACAGAGTGCAGAAGTGTTTGACTTCAGGTGACAGGCTGTGTTTGTGAAGCGTTTAAATCAATAGTTATGCTAGTGGGTTAGGGGTTAAGGTTAGTGGGCAGTAGACAGCTAGTAGGCTGGCTACTGTCAGTCCCTAAGTAGTCGTTTATTATGATATCATTTAGCATTTAGCAAGTGAAATATGACTTATTTAAACTCTACAAGAAACTTTTTGGGTATTATTTGTAGTAATACTTTCCATAATTCAATTAATTATATTTTTAGTAAACAATACTCACTAAAATCTCAAAAATCTTGTTGCAATGCATTCTGGGACTGTCCTCTCTGTGAAGAATACATGTGAATGCAGCCAAATAAGGGGAATCTTCTGGAACAGTCTTTGTGCTGAGAACCTGTAATGCCTTCAAATGCTTATGTATACACTAGATAACCAGCTCTCTTAAGTTCTAGAGCAGCACAAATGAATAAGACTGGTTCAAAGATGAAGTTTCAGTTTTGCTGGGGCCGAGCGTCTGTTTGGATTGACATTTTTCACAGCTGAACGCTCTGGGCTGCTCACAAAAGGAGGCTTAAATCGCTTCCCCTCGTCAATGGGGCTAAAATATCTTTGGATTGGACAGGACGTCACTGGCTGCTGGAATTTGTGTGGAGTCAGCAGTAATCCCCAGTGAAATTTTACAGGCTGACTTCAAACAAAGCCAGAGTCCAAGGCGGGCGGCTGTGTTTGTGTACTGCTGCTGTGTGCTCTCTCAGCAGTAAGCTGCTACTGTACTGCAGCCTAGCGAGACTGCTTAATTAACTCTAGTGGATAACACTGCAGGTTTGCATAATGAGCTTTCATCTGTGATGTACAGTGTCCATAACATCTGAATCATTTATTCATTTGTCATCGAGCTAATGTCTTTTTTATCCAAAGTGCATTTTTAAGTAGATGGTGATGTTATGGATGGCCAGATGTTAATATCTGGATGGCCTGATCGACCTCCCCAAACAGCAACTGGGTCGGTCAGGTGTAGTTCTGATGAGGAATCAGTATGTTATGATCATTAAAGTGTGGAACAACATTATTAGATATCACAAGGTAAACTTGCAACTCTTCAGAAGTTCAAGCCGAATGGCAGAGCTGTGTTTTTGGCACACATTTCTCACAAGCTTTTCAGACAAACTCACTACAAACCCAATGACACAGTAGAGCGTGTCTGACCTTTCTGTTAGCTCTGTCACGACTGTGGTGATGCTGTTTAGAACAGGACTTGGGTCGATGAAGCTCATCGTGTTCTGGTTTGTCTTTCCACAGAAAAAACAAACATGGCTGTGAAATGTGTCGCTGTGTCAAATGTCCCCTGTTCACCTGTGACAAACACTGCAGCTATGGCTACAAGAGCAACCGGAAGGGCTGCAGCATCTGTGAGTGCTGGGGTGAGTTTCTCTCTCCACAGGAGCTTTCGAGGAGATTCTGAGGATGTTCTACGAGGCTTTTGTGGAGATACAGAGGAGCTTTTAAGGCACTTCTGATGAGTTTCTGAGGTACTGAGGAGGTTCTGGGGAGATGCCGCAGAAGTTTCTGAGGATCTTCTGAGGTAGTGAGGTGGTTCTGAGAGGCTTTTGAGGGGCGTCTTAGAAAATACTGAGGAGCTTCCAAGGAGATTTTGTGGAGATACTCAAGAGCTTCTGAGGAGCTTCTGATGAGCTTCTGAGGTACTGAGGGTTTTCTGAGGAGCTTCCAGGGACCTTCTGAGGTACTGAGGAGGTTCTGAGAAGCTTATGAAGAGATTCTGAGGTCACAGGGTCAAACAAGCCGTTCTCCTCTGTGTTAATGGCCTCAGTAGAAGGCCATTAGAGAAGATAAATAATGTTTGTTCAGTATATCTGTGAATCAGTGCAGTTTGTGGTTTGATGGGTGGTAAACTTTATTTTAAAGTTAAATGAATAGGATGTTTATTGTGGGTGTTGTTTTATAAATATTTTTTATGTGTATTTTAGTTTTTGATGCTCATCTAGTGAGCTTTCTAAAGCAGACTGTGTAGTTCTGCTTTTTTGGAAAATCTAGATCAGTTTTCAGCACACTGTTAAATATTTAGATATTTGGGAAAACTGACCCTTAACTACACCACTGAGAGAGAAACAAACATACATGCTAGATGAGGAACACTCAGCAGCTTTGGCTTCCAGTTGTGTGTTGCCTTGTGTGTCAGTTTCGTGCAGTTGTCACCTAAGAGGAATTTTTATAGATGCCAAAAATAAGCAGCAGAAATATTAACTCAGTATCGACAACTTCTGAGGACATTCATTTCAAGAGATTAATCTTGAAACAGCAGTAGATACATTTCTGTGAGCTGGTTTTTCCACGATCACATTTTAAGGTTTATTTTCTAATTTTATTTCTCCTCAGATGCAGAAAAGCCTGTGACCCACCCGGCGCCCCCTGTTCAGCCCAGTGTCTGTATGACGCCCGGCGGGCGACACTATGAGGAGGGTGAAACCTGGCACGACGGCTGCCGGGACTGTATCTGTCACGCGGGCCGTGAGATGTGTGTCCTGATTTCTTGCCCGGTGCCCAGCTGTGCCCACCCTGTGCTCAGAGCCCAGCACTGCTGCCCCAGCTGTGAAGGTATCAACAGCTTCACTGAGAGATCTGCAGATCCCCCTGCATTTTAATTCTATATTTAACTTCTATAGTCTTGTTGTGACCAGACAGGTGAGGATATTTCTGCAGTGATGCAGTCTGTTGTTCCAGATAAATATGTAAGAGTGAACATTGCACCATTGTACCACAGTAATCCACATCAAAGTCAGAGAAAAAGACAAACAGAGAAACTGTATCAATCACACCACATTCACTTTAGTTTAGCTGCAGATTCAGATATAAACCTGACAGAGAAACTGCATCAATCACACCATATTGTCACACACACACACACACACACACACACATAGATCTCAGCCTGTAGACACAGGTGTATTTCAGTGCACAAATGAATTGCAGTATCTGACTCTACTGTAAACCTCAGATGCAGGAAACACACAAGAATCTCAAACCCCAAATGATAAATTGACATTTTAACACATTTTATTTAACCCATGTATGTTTTGTTCAAGTTATTTCCACATATGATGTAACCATAGCAACAGCAGGCAGCTGTAAAGATCAACATCAGAATTGTGTGATTATTGTAGGAGCGTTTTTGTTTGACATCAGGATTGTGCAACATGAACCTCCAGAGCTGCCAACAGAGTTTCTGTGAAAACATTTCCTTGCTGGAAATCATAGTGTAGTTCATACTGTCACTGTAAATATGGAGTGAAACTGTTGAACCTCATGCTGTAGGACTGAATTCAGATGTGTATTGACTGACAGGTTCACTTCACATGAAACTGCTAAATGTTCTTTAGAAAACGATTCAATCATGTTTAACAAACTTTCTGTATTGTGACTGTAAAAAACATTCTTAAATGCCTGCCAAACTGGTTTCCTCTTGTCAGGGCGGTCTGGATTTTAAACCCAGTAAACCACCTCATTAATAGGATTAATTTAGAAGGCTGGATGTGTCTTCACTCTCTGAAGTTCCTGATGGATCTGTTGTGTGTTGCAGCAGATGAGTCAGGCAGCGGGCAGATGCAGGGTGTTGATATGGTGGTGTGTCGGGCTCCAGACAGGGAACTGTATGTGGAGGGACAGAGCTGGAGTCTGGACAAGTGCACCAACTGCACCTGCAGACAGGGACGAGTGCTCTGTGATTCTGAAGTGTGTCCTCCGGTCCTCTGTCATGCACCAGTCAAAAACAAAGATTCCTGCTGCTCCGTCTGCCCAGGTAACACACACCTCCACCCTCTTCATCCTCTAATAGAAAGGCTTGCTCAGCCAGACCGGTGATGTATAGTAAAATGAAAATACAATTAAAATGAAGTACATTTTTGATCCATAACAATATATTATCAACTATTTTTTTACATGGCTTTGCTGTAGCTCAGTGTTCTTTTAGCATGTCAGGTGTTATGTTGTGATTTATTAGTCAGTCTTCAGGAAGGAGCAGAACAGTTTTGGCTTCTGAAAGAATAAACCAATTGCTGTAAAATTAATGTTGTAACGTGGGAAGCTGGGGCAGGACATTCTCGTATGTGATGTGCTTCAGTGGAGTCTCTGAAGGTCAGATCAGATGGAAACGCTTGTTCGTCTGATCTCTCCACCTCTCTGAATACAGACAGTGCTGCAGGTCTCTGATAAATGTTTCAGTGACACACCAGCAGAAACACTCTGGGAATGTCAGTGCCTTCTTTAAAATGACGCATGAAAAGTTGGTGACATGATTCAGTGACTCTGTTCTCTGTTCAGCCTCAGAGGGTGATCTGAACCCCCTCCCTCCTGTCAACAAGAGCCAACAGGAATACTGCATTACTACCAGTGGAGAAATCCTATTGGCCGGTGATTCCTGGAAGTCCAACGCATGCAGTAGCTGCACCTGTCGCAACAGAAGCATTGAGTGTTTTTACCAACGCTGTCCTGCACTCAGCTGCAGAGTGCCTGTTTTACGCAAGGGGCAGTGCTGCCCGCAGTGCCTGGGTGTGTGTTTCTACACTGTTTACCACAGTAAACATCTGCAGTCACAGTACACACTCCTGGGGCTGATAACCAGTGCTCAATGAATAGCTTTATATCAGTGGATATTTAACTAGCGCTCAATGAACAGCTTTATATCTATGGATATTTTAACTAGTACTCAATAAATATTTTATATCAATAGATATTAACTAGTACTCAATGGATAGCTTTCTACCAGTTGAGTTAGTCACTGGATGAACTCTAGAGGGATTATTCAGTATTCATCTAAAAACATTTGTTTAATGGTGACTTCAGTGTTTGGTTTTCTGTGAAGAGAAGGCTGGGAGATGTTTCCTTCAGGTTCAGTTGTATGATGCTGTAGAAATACTGGCAAACATAGCAGAGGAGAACATTTACAAGAGCTGATCATAACTGACTGGTGTGATTGAAGGTCATTGTTGACGCCTTGCAACATTTTTTTGTTTTTTTCATCCTCAGATGTCACAACAACCTCAGTGCCAGTAATGCTGTGGACCACAGCGACCAAACTCACAGAGACTCAGAGCATGTGGTTCTCCACGACGATTTCTCCTGTCATCACAGCAACAGGTACTCTACTAAAGCAACTGTATGAGAAACTCAGACACACAATGACTAGGTTAATTGTCCTCTACTTTTGCTTCAGGTTTTTACATCAGGTGGCAAGTGAACAGCACCAAAATTGTTCTTTCTCTCCACAGCCAATATTTCACAGCTGAAACACTGTGATCATAAACCCGTGTTCACTGGAGGCTGGGTCAATATTTCACAGCTGAAACACTGTGATCATAAACCCGTGTTCACTGGAGGCTGGGTCAATAATTCACAGCTGAAACACAGTGATCATAAACCCGTGTTCACTGGAGGCTGGGTCAATAATTCACAGTGAAACACTGGGGACAAAAACCCGTGTTCACTGGGGGGGGGGTCAAAAATTCACAACTAAAAAAAAATGATTATAAAACCCCCCTCACTGAGGGGGGGGGGTTAATAAACAGCAGAAAAAAAGTGATAATAAAAAACCGGGCTCTTAGGGGGGGGGCGAAAAATAAAACACAAAAAAAAAGAAAATAAAAAACCGGCCCCCCCGGGGGGGGGGAAAAAAATAAAAACAAAAAAAAAATGAAAAAAAACCCGTGGTCTCCAGGGGGGGGGGGAAAAAAAAAAAAAAAAAAAAAAAAGAAAAAAAAAAGCGTTCCCTATTGTGGGGGGCTTAAAAAAAAAAAAAAAAAAAAAAAAAAAAAAAAAAACATGTCCCGTGGAGGGGGGTGTATAAAATAAAAAAAAAAAAAAAAAAAAAAAAAAAAAGTGTTCTGTTGGGGGGGGTATAATAAAAAAAAAAAAGAAAAAAAAAAAAAAAAAGGGGTGTCCGGGCGGGGGGTTTAAAATTTAAAAAAAAAAAAAAAAAAATTTTAAAAAAGGTGTTTTGTGGGAAGGATTTTAAAAAAAAAAAAAAAAAAAAAAAAAAAAAAAAAATGACGGGTTGGGTAAAAAAATTAAAAAAAATTAAAAAAAAAAAAAAAAAAAAAAATTATTGTTTTTTCGAGGGTAATTTAAAAAATAAAAAAAAAAAAAATCAAAAAAAAATATTTCTTTTTTTTTTTTTTTTTGCTGAAACACTGTGATCATAAACCCGTGTTCACTGGAGGCTGGGTCAATAATTCACAGCTGAAACACTGTGATCATAAACCCGTGTTCACTGGAGGCTGGGTCAATAATTCACAGCTGAAACACTGTGATCATAAACCCGTGTTCACTGGAGGCTGGGTCAATATTTCACAGCTGAAACACTGTGATCATAAACCCGTGTTCACTGGAGGCTGGGTCAATAATTCACAGCTGAAACACACTGATCATAAACCCGTGTTCACTGGAGGCTGGGTCAATAATTCACAGCTGAAACACTGTGATCATAAACCCGTGTTCACTGGAGGCTGGGTCAATAATTCACAGCTGAAACATGTGATATAAAGTGAAACACTGTGATCATAAACCCGTGTTCACTGGAGGCTGGGTGGGGCAATAATTCACAGCGGAAATGAAACACGATCAAACCCGTGTTCACGGAGGCTGGGTCAAAACACTGTGATCATAAACCCGTGTTCACTGGAGGCTGGGTCAATAATTCACAGCTGAAACACTGTGATCATAAACCCGTGTTCACTGGAGGCTGGGTCAATAATTCACAGCTGAAACACACTGATCATAAACCTGTGTTCACTGGAGGCTCTGATATTTCCTCTGCCTTTTATACATTTGTTCAGGCAGGTTGACATTATCATTTCTCACATCGACCAGACTGTGACACATTTTTGGGTAATGACCCACCAGTTGAGAACCACTGGACTTGATTCATGTACAATGATATCAGCAGACCGATAAATGAGCTAATGTATCATTTTCACACTCCGAATGACAGGGGAAGATTATGGTTTTTGAATGTTGGCTCATATTGTTGTTACGACCATCTTGCCTGGAGCAGGCAAGAAAAACAGCACAAGCCAAGAAGGATGGAGCTGTTTCAATTGTGGAAATGTTGACATATTGTGTCTGTGGGGAGAAATGTTCTGATGTATACTTTTCTGTGTCTAGATGGTAATGTTCTGTCAAAAGACCTTTCAAACCAGACAGAGATGAATCTCATCTACCAATCAGCTGCCTGGATCCTGGTCGCCATTCTTTTAGTCGTTGTGATCTTCCTCATCGTAGTCATCCTCATCAACAGGAGGGTTCAGATGTCCTGCTACAGCACACCCAAAAAGGTGAGAGTCACTGTCACTAATGTGATACTGGTTGTGTAAAGTGAATAACTGTTTGTATGACTCATCAGAGTCGATCAAATGAGATTGAAAGTGTTTATCAAGTGGAGAAATTATGAAGTCATGAAGTGAAATATTGCTGCCTGGGAGATCTCATGTAATCCTCTAAAATGAAGCCAGTTTAATATTAACATTTGCATTTAAGTATTTGGCAGACACTTAAATTTAATCAGTTTGTGTTTCCTGGGAATCAAACCCACAACCTTTGCGTTGTTAACAAAAAACTCTACCAGTTGAGCTACTGGAACACTCGTTATTAACATGAAACAGTCAGCACAACCAGCAAGAAAAACATGTAGTGGAATTGATTAGATGGTGAAAAGTGGCCGTTTCTCAGTGGGCTGTGAAACCAGAGATCAGTGACATTCAGAGACCAAGCAAGTTATTATAAACATGGATACGTTTGTTAAAACTCTGCTGCTCTTCTAGACAGTGATCTTGAAGAAGCACATCAACAGAACCTCAGTTGTGCACATGGAACCGTACAAAGAAAACAAGTTTCACAGCATGAAGAATGACTCTGCTCTGAACTTCCCCTTGGATTCGGGCTCATCCTGCGGCAGTCAGATCACCATCCCACGAGCCAAACTCTCCAATGGACAAACAGAGGTCCATCACTAGACATGCTGGAATCATCTGGAATCATCTGAAACACCTCACACTCCAGAAACTCAGCAGAAGGGTGACATCTCCAGACATCATCTTTAATAACTTTTCATCATTTGGAGTTTTAAACTCCTCCTGTGTTGTGCAGGAGTTGTACGGATCTGAAACTTCATGTCATTTAATTTCATGCTGGAGAGCAGATTGCTGGAGTCACTTAATAAAAGTGCTTGTTGGGTTTATGATCAACAGAAATTCATCTGATCTTAATCAAAATCTGAGAGATTACAGAACAGCTGTCTGACTGGTAGTGTTTCACACATTTTTATTATCACTTGTAGTTTGTCACATTTTATTATGATGGATGGACATTCCACATGTTCCTCAGTTACAGTCACAGTTTCAGTTACTCCACAGCTGATATCAGGAGTTGAGCAGGAAATGACGTCCGTCAGCTGTTGCGTATCTGTTGTAAATCTCAGAATGCATTGCAACATGCTCTGTGGAAAATCATCCGATAAAGGATGCGCTAAGAGAAATGTATTTTCAATTCTAAACATTTCAATTAAAAACTGTAATTAGAAATGATTAAAGTTTATAGTTTAAATTATGAAAAGGCACTCGTGTTGGTGCAAATGTGGAGTTTTGTTCACAAAATATCTGATTTCTATGAGCTGTTTAAATTTCATATGGAGATTATATAAATGTTATAAGACATCTGTGTAGCTTTATCTGCTTCATCAAAAATCACGTTTCACCCCAAATTAAAATCTACTTTACTGCCTTTAAAAATAATTGTATTAGTTTAAATGGGACTCCCTATTAAGACTTATAGATGTCAAATTTATTTCAGTAATAAGGTAATGATGGCCAATGTCAAAACTGGTCCTCAAACTGAGTCATCTGCTTTGTGAGTTGAGTGAGTTGGGAGATCTATTTTGAAATGTGACCTGAACATCTGCAGGAGACTGAACACAGACCATTAAATCAAAATATCGTGATAAAACTACTGAAACGTTCTGTTCAGCTGGAGTGACTGGAAACACATTTGAGTGACACTGTTGATGTTTGGAGAGTTTTGGTTCTTCATTAGTATTAATCATCAGACCTAGTCAACGACAAAACTGAAACACACAGTCCACCATCATTTTAGCCACAGCAGTGATAAGTTCAAAGGGGAACTAGAACAAATGCAGCTGTTTGCAATTATTAAATGTATAAAAGCATAAAGTATCTTTTTTCAGTTATTTATTAATACTAAACCCTAGTTGAAGAGTTTTGTTTGGTTTTAAAGTTGGCTAAGTACTCCAAAGCTGCTCTGCAGATTGTATAAACATTTTCCATATTTCTGCTTTATACGCTACAAGCTTATTTTATTTTTTTTGCAACATGTAAATATGAACCTTTTAGATGTTGAACAGTAACATTTATGCTTGTTTTGAAATAAAATTTGTGTGCACAATTGTGTACCATTTAAAAACAACTTCTACAGTTCGTTTTTTTTGTGGCAGTAAAGTAACTGTTAAAAGTGGGCAGAGGATTTAATAATGTTGATGGTTTTAAAAGACCATCAGATGGTTTTGCTTGTGTTGTGAGAACAGTGATTATTCTAAATGGGTATTCATGTTATTTTGATCAGAAAACAATATCACTGGAAATGTTACTGCAGTGACCAGCGCCTCACAACACTGGACACTGTATAAAGAACCATTACAGCGTGTTGCTGCTATCTAGTAAAACGCAAGTGAATAAATTTAGACATCAAAAGTTATGCTACAAAAACTTGGTTTAGAAAACGTATAGAAAAAACAACTGTTTAGAGCATTCTTTTCTAAAGAACAACATTGATAAGGAAAATATTTTATTTAAATTCAGTACTGTACAGTATTTTATCAAGTGACATTACCCAAAAATGTATTATGCTGGAAATGGTTGGAAACTTATTGGTTACTGGACCCCATGTTGATAATTGCAGTCTGGAAATCAGCTTTGGCATGATCTCTAAAAAAAAAAACTGTTTGATCTAACTGCAAAAGCTGTAAACCTTCAGGATGCAGCATCGCCATTACTACAGAAAGTGTTTGTTTCGTCTCAGCAATTAAAGAGATCACAGGAGAATCTTGTAATAATCGTCTCTGTAACTGTAAAGAACCACAACGGCGACCCTGTGAAGACACAAACAGACACATCTGAAAACATTGCAAACATCTGAATGTGATTGTGACTGATATTTGCTCAGGTCGGAGGAGTTCCTGAAGCAAATCCCCACAACTGTATAATATAATCAAAAGCAGTCAAACCTGCCAAATGCCTTTAAAACCAGCTGTGAACTGCATGAAACCTGCTGCTTCAGACAGTCTAACTGCTGTGGACAGTCTAAGACCCTGATTGTTCCCAGGCAAGAAATGATCTCCATTTCTCAGTGTTACATTGATAAATGTGGTTTAGTTGGTAATGTTGCTGTAAAGCAGATTTACTTCACCCACCTTTTGCCCATTTTGAAGTAGTGGATTTGTTCACAGATTGATTTGATGTAACGCTGTTTGGGGAGTCGAGACAACAGTGTTTTCACACTCATGTTAAACTGCTCCTCGCTGTCAAACTAAGAGACAGTTAAACACAAAGGAAAACTGGTGAAATACTTCAGACAGGACATGTTTAAGTGTCTTAAAGCACGAAGTCAAATATCACACAATAAACATAAAAAACCCCAGAGAGCTTATAACTCACAACATTAACCTGGTTTATAACACAAAAAATAAAATGAATGCGATTAACGGATTTGAATGTTATTAATGTGTGTAAAAGTGATTCAAGAAATGTTAAAACAGCACAAAACAGCACAGCTGACCAAACGCAATCCCCACAAAGATCTCCACATGATATCTGATGTGTCAGATAATAATAAGAGCAGTACAATATATTTGTATGTTTAACAGAACCTGTACAGTTCGATATGGACAGGAATAGTTTGTAATTCATTGTGGTTTCCTGCAGATCCAAATTACAGCATTAAACTGCCTGTTTCTTCTTACTGAAGAACCGTGAGAAATCACCTATTTATCAGCTTGATTCACTGATGGTCACTTTGATTTATTCCATCATTCCATGTTTGTTCCTCTTTAAATCAGATCAACAGATGTGAAGAGTCTTCTTATCCTGTTTACTGTGACTCATGAAGTAAATAAGAGTGTTTCCCTGCTGATTTTCCTTCAGGATTCCCTCTCTCCCAGTTTATCTGTGTGCTGGAATGTGATTTATTTACTCTGAACAGCTCATAATAATGGAGGGAGGTACAAACCTCTAGAGACAGGAAGTAGATGAGAGTTTCCTTGGCCAGATCAACCTAGAATAGGACAGGAGATTATAAAGTTCCTTTTACAAACACAATAGTCACTTATCTGGAGAGCGCCATGTACAGACGCCACAGCAGTCAACAGGAAGCAAGTCAAATGTGCTTTAACAAGGTAAAAATGGCACTTGTGGAGTCAAGTGTTCAACAGTGGATGTTTAACATGTTCACAACCATGTGCTTCTGTCTTCATAGTTTCTCTGAACTGCTTTCTCTAGAGTTTATCTTCAACTAAAGTAATGTGTGTGTGTGTATATATGATAGAATCAAACATTTTACTATCTCAGTTTACAGAAGATCTACACATTGTTTGAATACACACTAAAAACTCCAGATCAGGCTTTGAGACTGTACATGTGTAAACTCTATGTTAACTCTTCTATTGGCATACTTTTTAGATAAATAATGCTGGTTGAAGCAGCACACATCTAAAATTGCTTGTGGAAATGTGGCCACATGAAACTGATCAAACAATTTACACTGTTAAAAAAGTTTCACTCTTACATTGTTTTGATCAGTCATGATGATCTGAAAAAAGGAAATGACTTCATAGACTTACACCCAACACTTCAATGTTGCTGCTCCTGTTCTGGAGATGACTGCCCAGGTTCTTCAGCCGTGTTTGTATCTGAAGGAGAGAACAAAGAAGATTTACTCTCATGATCCCCTGAAAGAACTGTTCAACACAGCTGCAGGGCTTCAGTATGACTCCTGATTGCATGTCAGTGCAGTGAAGAGTGTCAGTCGGAAATTCAGCTGACCTAAGAACTTTAAAGCTTATTCACACTAAATTACACACTAATTACGCTGACAAATGAACCCTAGACATGTCTCACAAGTTTCGACATCATAAGCTAACAGCAGGAGAATTTAAATTGTTATGGATTGCAGAAAATTCAGAGGGAAAAGAGCAACTCATGAACTCATTAAATATGAACAGGCATGAGAGATGATGAAAGATTGTGTAAGATCGTCAGAAAACGTCAAAGATCATAAGAGATTGTGAGAGATCATGGGAGATTTTGAGAGAGAGATGATCAAAGTATTGTGAAATACTGAGACAGATCATGAGACTGTGAGAGATTGAGACAGATCCTGAGAGATTGAGACAGATCTTGAGAGACTGTGAGAGATTGAGACAGATCCTGAGAGATTTTGAGAGACTGTCGGCGATCAAAGACTGTGAAATATGAAGACAGATCATAAGACTGTGAAATTGTGAGTGATCCCCAGAGAACATGAGATCATGAGGTAAAGAACATTTTAATGACCCTTCAACAGATGTACCAGAACAGGAAGTGAATTCATATCACGTGCTTTCATGCGTACCTGAGTCTCATAGCGTCTGCGGGCACTTGCCGAGATCTTCTCTGGAGGAATGAGATTCACATTGGTTGACATTGATGTGTTGCTGCTATGTAACTCTGACAGACCTGATGAAACAAACCCACCAGAAACACACACCTGAAGACCAACTCAAACATCACACTGTCCAACATCATCTTCAGCACATTAACTTCCCTGAGAAAGAAAACTGCAGATAATATGAGGTATTATAACTAGAACATAAATTAAATTATTCTGTCAGATCCGTAAGACAAATGCTCAAATATATTCAGGTTATTATATTCTTATAATCAATTATAATATCCAGGAAATCTCTTAACACAAGCAGTTTTCTGCATGTTTCCTGCAGTGAAGAGCATAAAAGCGTTTTGAAATTAATTTTGTTTTAACAGTTGGCCATTTTAAACAGAACTAATTTGAATGGCACACATTTGGTGGTATAGAGTGCACAAATTGTAATAAATACATAGATTGTACTTTTTTTTTTACATTAAATAAAAGTAACTTAGTGAATTTATTATTGTTATTTTCCAATTATGTATTTAAGGTTTAAAATTTTGTTTTTCATGGTTCTTTATGTATATTCTTTACAGTTCAACGTTTTCTGGTCTTGTTTATATTTTTAGAATATGAATATAAACTATTTCTCAAGCTTCCCCTGAGGACTGTACCTGAGTTTCCCAGTGTCGAAGCCTTTGCATTCTGCAGAGAACTCCCCTCAGATATCTCCCTGAAGAACACAAAAACAGACAAACACACTCTTCAATGTGCCTCAGTATCCAGATGAAATATTGACAGAAAGATCATCATCACTCACCGGTTCCTCTCCTCTGAAAGTTTGGTGCGGTTCTTCTGGATGAAATGATCAACCAGGTCTGACTCCAGAATCCTCTTCTCTGACTGACGGTCTTTCTCGAAAGACTTCACCTGTTAGGAAACATGCAGAGATCTTCAGAGCTGAGACACGTGGCGGCAGGTGAAATCTCTGGACATGTGGTGTACCTTCAGGTAATTTCCTTCTTTATCTGACACCAGGACCATGAATGTCATTCCAGCCTGCCTGCAGTGTTCCAGAAGAGTCTCCTGAGACTGACTCACAAACAGAACAACAGACAGAACAATCACCTTAAACTGAACTCCAGTTAAAAACAGCTCATTAATGTATTTGCTTAATGCAGACAGACAGACAGAGAGAGAGATCTACAGAGAGACAGACAGTCATATAGAGACAAAGACAGACAGCCAAACAGACAGAGATGTAATGATGCAGTTAGTCACAGACCTGTGACAGATCATAGACAATATCTGAGGAGACTCCAGCTGCCCACAGCTTCTGAGTGACCTTGATGGCCCTGCTCATGGAAGACTGACCTACTGGAACCACCAGAACATCACAGGAGCTGATGGTTGGCTGACAGAAAAACAGAGAACACCCTATCAGAAACAGGAGAAGATACAGACATCATCATCAGATCAGACCAACACTCACAGGTTCCTCCATGTTTGTGACCACCGAGCAGATCTTATCCAGAGCGATGCTGGTGCCCACAGCTGACAGTACGGGACAAGCTGCGGTCGGGCAACGAAAGTCTGCAATCTGAATATTGATGAGTAATTTTAAAACATCTGCATTTACAAAGTTACTTTAAACAAATACTTTCAGGTGTGTAACTGCAGATCACCAGCTGGTCGTAGCGTCCCCCTGCTGCCACTATATCAGGTACAGTGCGCTTGCGTTTCCTGATAAACGCCACGAACTGGAAGATGATCCCAGAGTGATGCTGAACTTTATAGACCAGACCCAGATTTAACACCAACTACAAACAGCCGAAATCATCATTACCACAAACACAGCAGAAATCATCACCATCACAGACATAGCAGAAATAATCACCAACAAATACACAGCAGAAATCATCACCATCACAGACACAGAAAAACATCAGAAATCACCACAAAACACACAACAGAAATGATCATTACCACAAACACACAGCAGAAATCACCACAAAACACACAACAGAAATCACCACAAAACACACAGCAGAAATGATCATTACCACAAACACACAGCAGAAATGATCATTACCACAAACACACAGCAGAAATGATCATTACCACAAACACACAGCAGAAATGATCATTACCACAAACGCACAGCAGAAATGATCATTACCACAAACGCACAGCAGAAATGATCATTACCACAAACGCACAGCAGAAATCACCACAAACGCACAGCAGAAATCACCACAAACGCACAGCAGAAATGATCATTACCACAAACGCACAGCAGAAATGATCATTACCACAAACGCACAGCAGAAATCACCATTCCCACAAACGCACAGCAGAAATCACCATTCCCACAAACGCACAGCAGAAATCACCATTCCCACAAACGCACAGCAGAAATCACCATTCCCACAAACGCACAGCAGAAATCACCATTCCCACAAACGCACAGCAGAAATCACCATTCCCACAAACGCACAGCAGAAATCACCATTCCCACAAACGCACAGCAGAAATGATCATTCCCACAAACGCACAGCAGAAATGATCATTCCCACAAACGCACAGCAGAAATGATCATTCCCACAAACGCACAGCAGAAATGATCATTCCCACAAACGCACAGCAGAAATGATCATTCCCACAAACGCACAGCAGAAATGATCATTCCCACAAACGCACAGCAGAAATGATCATTCCCACAAACGCACAGCAGAAATGATCATTCCCACAAACGCACAGCAGAAATGATCATTCCCACAAACGCACAGCAGAAATGATCATTCCCACAAACGCACAGCAGAAATGATCATTCCCACAAACGCACAGCAGAAATGATCATTCCCACAAACACACAGCAGAAATGATCATTCCCACAAACACACAGCAGAAATGATCATTCCCACAAACACACAGCAGAAATGATCATTCCCACAAACACACAGCAGAAATGATCATTCCCACAAAAACACACAGCAGAAAATGATCATTCCCACAAACACACAGCAGAAATGATCATTCCCACAAACACACAGCAGAAATGATCATTACCACAAACACACAGCAGAAATGATCATTACCACAAACACACAGCAGAAATGATCATTACCACAAACACACAGCAGAAATCACCATTACCACAAACACACAGCAGAAATCACCACAACCACACAGCAGAAATGATCATTCCCACAACCACACAGCAGAAATGATCATTCCCACAACCACACAGCAGAAATGATCATTCCCACAACCACACAGCAGAAATGATCATTCCCACAAACACACAGCAGAAATGATCATTCCCACAAACACACAGCAGAAATGATCATTCCCACAAACACACAGCAGAAATGATCATTCCCACAAACGCACAGCAGAAATCACCATTACCACAAACGCACAGCAGAAATCACCATTACCACAAACGCACAGCAGAAATCACCATTACCACAAACGCACAGCAGAAATGATCATTACCACAAACACACAGCAGAAATCACCACAAAAACACACAGCAGAAATGATCATTCCCACAACCACACAGCAGAAATGATCATTCCCACAACCACACAGCAGAAATGATCATTCCCACAACCACACAGCAGAAATGATCATTCCCACAACCACACAGCAGAAATGATCATTACCGCAAACACACAGCAGAAAACATCATTACCGCAAACACACAGCAGAAATGATCATTACCGCAAACGCACAGCAGAAATCACCACAAACGCACAGCAGAAATGATCATTACCACAAACGCACAGCAGAAATGATCATTACCACAAACGCACAGCAGAAATGATCATTACCACAAACGACAGCAGAAATGATCATTACCACAAACGACAAGAAATGATCATTACCACAAAGCACAGCAGAAATGATCATTACCACAACACAGCAGAAATGATCATTACCACAAACGCACAGCAGAAATGATCATTACCACAAACGCACAGCAGAAATGATCATTACCACAAACGCACAGCAGAAATGATCATTACCACAAACGCACAGCAGAAATGATCATTACCACAAACGCACAGCAGAAATGATCATTACCACAAACGCACAGCAGAAATGATCATTACCACAAACGCACAGCAGAAATCACCATTCTAAAAACGCAAATTGAACAGAAATCACCATTCCCACAAACGCACAGCAGAAATGATCATTCCCACAAACGCACAGCAGAAATGATCATTCCCACAAAAACGCCAGCAGAAATGATCATTCCCACAATCCACAGCAGAAATGATCATTCACACAAACACACAGCAGAAATGATCATTCCCAACGCACAGCAGAAATGATCATTCCCACAAACGCACAGCAGAAATCATCATTCCCACACTTCGCACAGCAGAAATGATCATTCCCACAAACGCACAGCAGAAATGATCATTCCCACAAACGCACAGCAGAAATGATCATTCCCACAAACACACAGCAGAAATGATCATTCCCACAAACACACAGCAGAAATGATCATTCCCACAAACACACAGCAGAAATGATCATTACCACAAACACACAGCAGAAATCACCATTACCACAAACACACAGCAGAAATGATCATTACCACAAACCACACAGCAGAAATGATCAATTACACAAATACCACCCAGAAATCACCACAAACGCACAGCAGAAATGATCATTCCCACAAACACACAGCAGAAATGATCATTACCACAAACACACAGCAGAAATCACCATTACCACAAACACACAGCAGAAATCACCATTACCACAAACACACAGCAGAAATCACCATTACCACAAACACACAGCAGAAATCACCATTACCACAAACACACAGCAGAAATGATCATTCCCACAAACACACAGCAGAAATGATCATTACCACAAACACACAGCAGAAATCACCATTACCACAAACACACAGCAGAAATGATCATTCCCACAACCACACAGCAGAAATGATCATTCCCACAACCACACAGCAGAAATGATCATTACCACAAACACACAGCAGAAATGATCATTACCACAAACACACAGCAGAAATGATCATTACCACAAACACACAGCAGAAATCACCATTACCACAAACACACAGCAGAAATGATCATTACCACAAACACACAGCAGAAATCACCATTACCACAAACACACAGCAGAAATCACCATTACCACAAACACACAGCAGAAATCACCATTACCACAAACACACAGCAGAAATCATCACCATCACAGACATAGCAGAAATAATCACCAACAAATACACAGCAGAAATCATCACCATCACAGACACAGAAAAACATCAGAAATCACCACAAAAACACACAACAGAAATCATCATTACCACAAACACACAGCAGAAATCACCACAAAACACACAGCAGAAATGATCATTACCACAAACACACAGCAGAAATGATCATTACCACAAACACACAGCAGAAATGATCATTACCACAAACACACAGCAGAAATCACCACAAAAACACACAGCAGAAATGATCATTACCACAAACACACAGCAGAAATGATCATTACCACAAACACACAGCAGAAATCACCACAAACACACAGCAGAAATTATAATTACCACAAACACACAGCAGAAAACATCATTACCACAAACACACAGCAGAAATCACCATTACCACAAACACACAGCAGAAATCACCATTACCACAAACACACAGCAGAAATGATCATTACCACAAACACACAGCAGAAATCACCATTACCACAAACACACAGCAGAAATCACCATTACCACAAACACACAGCAGAAATGATCATTACCACAAACACACAGCAGAAAACATCATTACCGCAAACACACAGCAGAAAACATCATTACCGCAAACACACAGCAGAAAACATCATTACCGCAAACACACAGCAGAAAACATCATTACCGCAAACACACAGCAGAAAACATCATTACCACAAACACACAGCAGAAAACATCATTACCACAAACACACAGCAGAAATCACCACTACCACAAACACACAGCAGAAATCACCACAAACACACAGCAGAAATCACCACAAACACACAGCAGAAATCACCACAAACACATAGCAGAAATCACCATCACAAACACACAGCAGAAAACATCATTACCACAAACACACAGCAGAAATCACCACAAACACACAGCAGAAATCACCATCACAAACACATAGCAGAAATCATCACAAACACACAGCAGTAATTATCATTACCACAAACACACAACAGAAATCACCACAAACACACAGCAGAAATCGTCACCACCAGAAACACACAGCAGAAATACAAAAAACAAGCTACCAGGAAAAAATAATCAAATCTTACAGTAATTTACAATGAAATGACTGAACAGTTTAAAGGAACAGTTCACCCAGAAATAAAAGTGGATTTATTTTTACTCACCCTCAAGACATCCTAACTGTATATGACTGTCTTCAGTCGAACACAAACTGAGTTATATTAAATAATATCCTAGCTTATGTATGTAATGGTATATAACGAAATATTTAATATTTACCTCCAGCTGTGTTCAGCTAAAAGAAGAAAGTCATATATACCTAGGATGGCAGTAAATTGAGTAAATTATGCCAATTTTCATTTTTGGGTGAACTGTTCCTTTAATAAACTGTCACCCCACCTGCTGTTTCACACCCAGTTTGTTGAGTAGACTGAGGACTTCCTCTAAATCCTTCTGGCCTTGTTTGGCCATCTGTGCAACAGCTGATGTTTTCTGTTTGGTGAGTGAGCTGATGAGAGGAGTGAGACCCTGCAGATCTCCCTTCTGCTCGATGAACTTATACAACATCTGCAACTAAAAGAGTGAGGTGTAAATCACATTTCTTCTGAACATCAGCACAGAGTTTACTCTGATCCACACACACTTACACTGCTGGTGGATAAGGGCAAGTTACAGAATTTGGCCTCCACCTCATGCTTAGTCAGTTTCTCACTCTGTGTGTGGAGAGAGAGAGAGAGCGAGAGAGAGACATTAAGTATTTGCAATACTGTTTTTACACTGCACACATTTTGTATGCAGCCTAGCTGCCATTGCTTTGGCAAGACAAACATACAGTTTATTATCTAGGTGTTGCCAGCGTGATGCTCTAGAAGTTGAGCTAAAGGAATGAGGAAATGCTGAAAGACTTACTCATACAGGAATAGTGTTACCTCATTCAGGGGTAATTTACCACGATACAGACACTGTATTTAAAGCCGCACTGCAGCTATAAACTCATTTCCCCTAAATCATCATTTCCTCACATTCAAGAGTATGTGTTTGTGAAAGTGTGTCTGTCTGTATGTGTGTATTTGTACAACTATCTTTGTGAGGACCAGTGTGAGCAGTTACACCATCAGAGTGAGGACAAAGAGACATTTTGGCCAGTCCTTACTTTCTGAACCCACTTTAAAGAGCTGTTTGAGGGTTAAGACTAAGTTAAGATTTAGGATTATTTGTTAGAAGTAGAAAGGTTAGGTTTAGGGTAAAGGTTAGGTTAAGGGTAAAGGTTAGGTTAAGGGTAAAGGTTAGATTTAGGCACTTAGTTGTGAAGGTAAAGATTAGGGTAAGGTGCTAGAGGTTGTATGTGTCACCATAGCATCACACAGTATATTGGAGGCATGTGTGAGTTTGTCTTCTGGTACTCCACTGTGCAGCAGAACAGCCTTTAACAGACTGGTGTGATTCAGGTAGATGATGTAGTTCCTGTCCTACAATCAAACACACACACACACACACTAGGTTTTCATGTTTTAGATTTTTTAAAAAAGGTCATTCTGTATGATTCATAAGCTTCATAAGGTCAAAACTGACTCTATTACTACTACTTGTGGGGACATTTGATTCCCATAATGTAGTAAATACTAGGACACACACACGTCTAGCAACTATCTGATGACATCAGAGTTTGAAACAGACTGTTCATATGATGTTCAGATGATACTAGAAGATTCATCAGAGGTACATGAACACACATCTGTGTTCGGAGTCTCTTAAAGCACACAGGCAGGTGTGTGTGTGTGTGTGTGTACCTGCAGAGCGCTGAACTCTGCAATGACCTCAGAGACAGTGTAGATGACCTCAGCATCCGGCAGCAGACTGTTGCTGATGGGAGTGATGATGTCAAAGGCACATTCCAGAAGTTCTCGAGGATGAGCTCGGTCTAGCTTCCGTGGCCGATACACTCGCTCGATACTGTACCTACAGTCAAAAACAACAATCACCTCGACACTGTACCTACAGTCAAAAACAACAATCACCTCAACACTGTCACAAACAACGACCTCGATACTGTACCTACAGTCAAAAACAACAATCACCTCGACACTGTACCTACAGTCAAAAACAACAATCACCTCGACACTGTACCTACAGTCAAAAACAACAATCACCTCGACACTGTACCTACAGTCAAAAACAACAATCACCTCAACACTGTCACAAACAACAATGACCTTGACACTGTACCTACAGTCAAAAACAACAATAACCTCAACACTGTCACAAACAACAATGACCTCGACACTGTACCTACAGTCACAAACAACAATCACCTCAACACTGTCACAAACAACGACCTCGATACTGTACCTACAGTCAAAAACAACAACCTCAACACTGTCACAAACAACAATGACCTTGACACTGTACCTACAGTCAAAAACAACAATAACCTCAACACTGTCACAAACAACGACCTCGATACTGTACCTACAGTCAAAAACAACAATCACCTTGACACTGTACCTACAGTCAAAAACAACAATGACCTCGACACTGTACCTACAGTCAAAAACAACAATAACCTCAACACTGTCACAAACAACAATGACCTTGACACTGTACCTACAGTCAAAATCAACAATCACCTCAACACTGTCACAAACAACGACCTCGATACTGTACCTACAGTCAAAAACAACAACCTCAACACTGTCACAAACAACAATGACCTTGACACTGTACCTACAGTCAAAAACAACAATAACCTCAACACTGTCACAAACAACAATGACCTCGACACTGTACCTACAGTCAAAAACAACAATCACCTCAACACTGTCACAAACAACGACCTCGATACTGTACCTACAGTCAAAAACAACAATAACCTCGACACTGTCACAAACAACGACCTCGATACTGTACCTACAGTCACAAACAAACATGAGAAGTTGTAGACAGTGAAGCATTTAACAACCTTTTGAGATGTGAAATGTTGTTTCTCGCTACAAATCTGGCAAAGGGCAGCTGCAAAACAGAAACAAAAAAGATAGTAAATCTTTACAAAAGCTTATTTAAAACACATGATTGTATGTGTATATATTGTGAGGGTTGATTGGACAGGTATAAGGATTCATTTGTGCTCACACGCATATCGTACGGCAGAGACACAAGCATCCCACTGTGATCCATAAAACCTGCCGTCTCACATCCTTCATATAGACGTCTGTTCCTGGGCAACAATAGTGGAGTTTGAACCCGCACGGCCCCTGAGATAGTGATGTTAAATTTCATGTTATATATCCTTTAACTTATTTTACATCTCACTATTGTATGTTGTTTAAAAAAAAAACATATTTCTTGTCAAAACTTGTTTTATTGTTTTATGTATAATACTTATACAATATTGTATCAAAATCACGCCAATAAAATACTTCAAACTGAACTGAGAGGGACAGAGAGAGATCGCCATTTGTTCATGCTAAAAATGTTCATCTCTCTCTCTGTCTGGAGATGTTTGTGAGATAACAGTGAATGTATCAGTTCAGTCAGAGGAACAGGAAGTGTGTTCATTAAGTGTACAGCATGATAAAGCTGCCGTGAGTCTCACCGTGTCGTCTGAAGATTCTGGTTACTGTCTCATACACATACTGCTGCAGTTTAGCACTGGTGAAGTTAAACGTGCCCTGAAGCACAACACCATGAGATGGTTACAACACAGAAGGTCCATTGATGGAGTTCACACACCAGACGGGTTACAGAAACCAGATGAACAGTACAAAGACAGAGCAGAATAAATGACATCACAGCACCACCTACTGGTTTCCACAGACTCAACGCCTGTATAGATTATTTCACACAGAACTACAGGTTATGGCTGATTTACTACAGTTATCGATCCCTTTTATTCATTCAAAATCAACAACAAAAAAAACAGGGTTGGTGATTTTTTTACAGAAACATTTTTTTGCTGGTTGAAAGCCTCTTCACATCCTTCACATCCCAATCAAGTGCTTTAAGTATATTTATATAAATATATATATCTTCTGTGGAAGGTGCAAAGCCATGAAATCAACCAATCATTTTGTTCAGTCATAATTTTGTAACCCTGTATGCATTCATGTGTTGGAGGAGGCGTGGCTTTGGAGAGCTCTCTGAAGGGAGGGCGGGATCTTATACTTTCAAAGCTAGCTTTGACCCTACCTTTAATTACGATTCATTAATGGTGTTGTATGTTAATTTTAATGCAACTTAAATAGCACGTGCACAAAACAACAATCAGAACAAGTTCAATGTATGTGGGACAGAAAAAAAACATGTCATACTGACGGCTGCCTAAAACAAATAATTACTCTTTGTGTATCTATAAATTAAAAACATGTAAATATCTTCAAATATACAATTAGGACTATGTCTTGTCTAAAGTTTACTGACCAGAACCAGTCGAAAATTCAAGATTCATTCAGGACATTCAGCTCAAAGCTCTTCTACCTTGTGTATGTCAATATCGTAGGTGAAATCCATGACGGGGGAGATGTTCTGGGCGAAGAGCTGGTTGACCATGGTGCGGTAGGCTTTTCCGTTGATGTTGGCCATGGTGTGCTGAAGAACCTCGTGGAGCTCAGACTCCTCCATCTGTGGGGGGGGCAGTAGATCACTCCTCAGGAGCTCCACGGCTGTCGGCCGCAATGCTGGATCATGCTTCAATAGCCAGCTGATCACCTTCCTCTGCAGAAAGGAATTATGGGTAATATTATGACCAGTATGACAAACATTTAGATTTCAAGTATAACCTGTGTGGCCTTCACCTGTGTTCCGCTCTCACACTTGTAGAAGTCTTCAGGAAAATGAATCGCCTCCTGCAGGAGGAACACAAGAGTGATGTCAACAAATCTGAGATGTTTCCGAACAACCATGTCCCCACAAAGCTCAACTCTGAAGACTCTGTAAACTCTACATACAATTAATTCAAAGAGAATCACACTGTAGAGGAAATCAAATTCAACAGAAGTAGTTTTTGAAATCTAAACTGTAAACAGATGGAAAAGGAATCCTGTAACCCTGCATGAAATCAATCTCATGAGCTCATCTTCTCACCTTCCTGAGCTGACTCAACACATAGATACGCTCAGACGCTGTGCTCATGGGTCTGTAGGACATCTCAAACAAGATGATTCCCAGACTAAACAGATCTACTTTCTACAGAAAAACACAGACATCAGCTGACAGAAGAGTGTGTACATGTAATACATGACGTGTAATATAACAGCATTAGATCTTCTGACCTGATTATAAGTAGCTTTAGTGTTTCCCTGAACCTCTGGACCCACATAAAGCGCTGTTCCCACCATCCCCGTCATGTTGCCTGCAAAATATTTAATCTGTGTTCAATTCCCATGAGCACCAGTAACTGGTTCATTTCATTATGCTGCAATATTTCAGTTTTTTACCTGTTGGATCTGGTTTGGGAACAAATCCTGAACTGTTTTCCTCTGCTTCCAGTTTCCCTGCTGCCTGAAACACAACACTGAGCTTCATGACCAAGTGACAAAGTTACTTATTTAATTAGAAGTAATAGTTAATTATAAAAAACTTTTTTGATCAATTTAATTATTAAATTATTAAATATCTCAGTTTCATTACCAAAAAAAGGTATTATAATTTTTTCCACTAAGGCATCTTTAGGAAAACATTTATTCTGTTTTTAAAGAACAAACGTACACATATTCTCAAACATACATTTATCACATGCATTAACTGCACACATTAACCAAACACATTTACTGCACACATTACACATACGCATGCAACACACATATCCAAACACATTCCAAATACACATGCAGCACACGCATTCGAAGCGCACATGCAAGACACATTTGAAAGGCACATGCAACACATGCATTCAAAACGCATACAACACATGCATTCAAAACAGTCACACAAAACTTGTTTAAAACATGCACGCAACATATGCATTAAAATCACACACACACAGCACACACAAAAGTTGTTCAAAACACGCATTCAAAACATAGAGTACCACATAAGCTGGGTGGTCTGTCGCCAGGCCAAAGTCTCCAATCTTCACATGATCATGAGAGTCCAAGAAGATGTTGACAGGCTTCAGGTCTCTGTGTATCATTCCCTGTGACAGAGAAGAGACATTACAGCAAACAATCACAATGAGTGAAACACAGGCTGACATTTCAGAGCAGAGAACACATAAACAACAGAAAGTCAAGCTGAAGACTGAACCAACACTGATAACTTGATGTCTATGGCCCTCAAACCAACACACATACTGCCACTCTCACAGATATCAGTGGTTTACTCCATGTGTTTTGTGTTAAATCACCTGGCCGTGGATGTATGCCAGCCCATCCAAGATTTCCCTGAAGAGCCTCCAGAGACGACTGGTGTCCTGGTATAAACCCTGATCAATCGTGTCTCTTAAAGTGCTTTTCTCACAGTATTCCATCTAAAGGCAAAAAAAAATAGTCATTTGCTCCTGACAAATAGACATACAAGATAATTTCATTACGGTATTGTTTCTATATCTCATCAGCACCTGTATGTACAAGTAATGTGCAGTCAAGAGAGTTTTCTCACATCCTGAACCCTCAGATGTAGCCACAGCTTTACTGCAGCTGGGCTCCTGCAGGAAAAACATTAAAGTAAGAGTCGGTCATACTGCATATACACACCCACAAACTCAATGCATTTAACAGAAACAGTAAATACAGTCCTGGGGTCGGTTCCACTAGATGGACGTAAACCCAGCTGTAAAAATAGGCTAGATCACAAAATGCTCCTATGTAGAAATAACCCATTGCAGCATCTAGATGTAACACGAGACTAAATCTTACACCTAGTCAAAGGCAGATGTTAAGTGAAAAGTGCTGACTTGTTTTAATAAAAGAAAAATGATCAATAAAAACATTCAGGCATGGTTTTTTAGGCATGAAAATTCTGAATGCTTTCATATCAACAGGGTTGAATTGTTCAAATCAAGGAATCATCACCACAGTTACAACATGTAGCAGACAGGTATAAAGCACTGTCCCCAATGCTGCTGAAGCAGGTTTCTCCTTGATTTTATCACAGTTGACCTTTCCGAAATACATTCACTCATATGATGCATGCAAGCAGAATTTCATTATGCCAAAAGTCGTAAATTTAAGTTTGTATGCATTTGTAACCACAGTAATGCAAACAGTGTCTCGACTATCAGAACATGCAATACTGTGAAATGTGTTTAGCTGCGCCTAGTCGTAGTTTGTAACAGGTGTAAATATTTATCAAAAGACTGGATGTGGCTAAGCCCAACTTTTACACCCAACTTTTTTTATGGCAAGCTGGTGAAACCGGCCACTGCATGACAACTACCTGTAAGAAACTGTCTCTACTGACATCACCATTATCGAAGATGATGTCACTCTCAGAGTCACTGTCAGGGGGGCTGTGTGTCAAAACAAACAGAACCAGGTCAAATATTCATTCACCAATCAGAACAGTGCATTGTGCTGATCAACACACACACAGTGAATCTTACAGAAAGGAGGGACAGAAGACATCTGCCTCTTCATCATCATCATCCTCCTCCTCGTCTGTGGAGTCCGCAGCACTGCATTTCGCAGTTGATGATCTCTCCAGCGATGTGCTCCACTCCACTGAGCTGGTGAGGGCAGGTGGGGGGGCGTCTTCCTCAGTGTTGTCCGTTAGGCCGAGTTCGTTTTGGTGTGAAGGAGCTGCAGGTCTTGGAGGACGATTGGGGGTGCTCTGCGTCTCCGAGCTGTCGCTGGTGGATGTGGCAGTGGCAGGCATCTCATGCCGTTCGATCCAGGCATTATAGTAACGGACAATGTTTTCGTGGTTGAGTCTTGACAGTAACGTCACCTCACCTTTAATTCGCCGGAACTGTTTACTGGCTGGATTCACCTGGATCCTCTTAACAGCATAATAACAACCATCCAGTTTATTTTGAACCTGCAAGTGAAGACCGATTGAAACAAACACGGAACACAAGAGAAAACATTACAGCAGCAGACGTAGTTCAATAGCGATTAATAGATTCCACAATGCTTGTAATAATTTCTAATACTGCTGATTTAATCATTTATTGCTGATAAATGATTCAAAAGTAATGAATGTGGTAACGTTTACATTTACTCTGTATGCATTACTTGTGTGAAACAGGATTAACTTTACAATGAACAGACCTTAATAACAGCCCCAAACGCTCCTTTACCCAACATCTGCAGCTCTGAAAACTCGTTGTAGTAGCGCGAAAAGCGTTTCTGCACCTCCGTACTTAAGGGGGTGCTGAGGAGGTGACTGTGAGGAACAACCGTAGAGGCAAAATCAACGCCTGTGTCTGAAGAAGAAAACACAGGGACATTTGTGTGATGTGCAGAATATAATAGTAGTTTGATCAATACTCATTGATATTAGATCAATACTCTAATATCTTTATCTAATATGTGTAATACCTAACAGTGTATATGATATACATTTTAAACAGAGGTTTGCTACAATGCCCTCATTGGCTTGCTTACTGGCAGACTGCTGATATTAGCTTAGAACATTTGCTTTGTAAATTGTGTTATTATCATTGTTTATTAATTTTATCGATTTTGAATTTTCTTCCTTTTCTCTTCCTAATTTTCTCTCCTTTTTTCTCTTTCAACAGTTTGTTCAGTTTCAACTTTCACTGTTATATATTTTTGGATATTTTTCATTTGTACAGCTGCTTTGTAACAGTGTGACACTGTGAAAAGCGCTATATAAATAAATTGAACTTGAACGATGCAGCCTTCACTGCAGTGAGTTTGTGTGTGTGTACACATAGTGACAACTTGTGAGACATTTTACTGGTCCTCACTAATAAAAAGTGCCATAAATTGGCCAGATCATGTTTTTCTTTAAATCTAATGTCAGTCACATTTGTGTGAGGGTTAGTTTAGGTTGGGGGACAGAAAATACCTGATATAAAATCAGTGAAAGTCTATGGAATTGCCTCACTACAATAGTTAAACGATTGCGTGTTTGACATGTGAATGTGTTGTTTATGTGCATGTGTGTGTATGTGTGTGTGTGTTACCCTCTGGGCTGGACTCAGGACACGGCAGGGCGCTCTTGGGTGATGGTGGTCGAAGGAACGGGTGATCCAACAGCTGTTGAGTGTGCCAGCGATCTGCATCATTCAGACACACACACCTGAAACAAACACATAACATTTAAACTGCTGTAAGAGAAACACACATTATGTTTGTTTACACTACAAGTGTATTATGGTCACATATTTCTGGCTACCTCCAAATGCATAATATACATCTGCTGTAAGAAAACCAATGTGAACTGCACTAGAGAACACATACTGTTCTCTGTCTGGAATTCTCAGCACAATTCACCAACAATACTGAATCATGCTGCTAGAATGTGTGTGGTGATGTGGCCACTCAGGATTGGACACTTAAACGTTGCTTGGCCACCAGTTCCTTTCAAGCATGCTATTTGAGTGAAGTAAACTTAAGTTTTAGCCTTTCTGTTATTTAGCAAAGTAAAGATCAGGGAAAAGGTAGTCATTAAAACAGAAGTATCTGATCATCCTTTATATCACGGTCACTATTTAGATCTCATACTGCTGACTCTTGCGTTACAGAGGCCACGACTGAAGCATTCCAAAGAGCGTTACTACCAGCCACACAGTGGAAAATGAAACCATATTCATGCCGGCTGGGCCAGATCGGCATGGAATAGGACGGTTAAGCAGATGGAATGGTTTTGCTGAATGTCTTAGATCTACCAGGCTTTTCTTATGGATTATCTTCCTGGACTTACTTTTGGAGGAAATCATGCAGGTCTGCTGGCAAAGTTGACGGGACACACACAGGATATTCCTTCACCTCTTGCCCCTGAGTCAGAGCCAGAAGTAGCAGCCCTAAGCCCCAAACATCTCCCTTCTTTCCCGGCCGCGTGGGCAGAGGGTCCTCACTGAAGCGCACGTGACCTTGCTGAAAGATGTCCTCCTTACAGACATCAGACAGACGCTTCGCCAGACTGTAGTCCGCAAGTCTCACGTCACCATGAGTGTCCAGCAGCACGCAAGATGCGTTCAGCTGTTTATGGACCACAGAGTTACCGTGCAAGTAGTCAAGAGCACTGACCAGGTGGACAGCATGATGGCGCAGTTGATCGATGGGCAGTGGTGTGTTACTGAAGATGTTCTGGGCCAGACTGGATCCAGGAACGTGTTCAGCCAAAAGATCCACCACCAAGCAGTCGTCACGCTCGCTGCAGCTCAGGCCCTGGTAGTGCACCAGATTTGGGTGGTGTAGCTTCAACAGTGAGTTCAGTTCACTCTCCGCTCCGTGAATCTGGAGCACAGAAATGAATTAGAATAACTGTCAGAACTTGGTCAGAACTGCTAAGCCCCACCCACTGAAATGGGTGGGGCTTAGCAGTCTGGACAGTCTCTATTTGGTCAGAAATGATGGGGGCAATAATGATCCTCCTGTTTTACCTATAATTCATGTTTTATTTAGATGCAGTGTCAGGATTCAGGTGTAAATTTGTTTCTGAATAAGCCCACATACATGATAAGCCCCATCACACTTTTAACCCTGAATCACCTCCGGTGTATGGATGCAGGTCACCTGTTTTTTGCATTTGTCTATCCTTTCTTTCTCCTGACTGGTGAAGAATTTTCCAATGGTCTTGTTCCAGCGAAGAATCCACTCGTACACAACAGCAAAATCTCCAGAGTTGGAATTAAAAGCGTAATACACACTGCGGCCCAGACGCTCACTCTCTCCTGACACACACACACGAAAGTGTATAAACTCTGTCCGAATTCTGACGTGCTGTCAAAGATTACATTCAACAAGCCACAAAGACGGCTTACCAATGCACTTCCCTCTGTGAACAGTGACATCTCCAAGACAGCTGTTGCTGAAATGCAGGACGTCCTGTTGTCTTGGATTATCCTCACTGTATGTGTCACGCCTGACAGAGAAGAACACAACACACCTAACCATGATACATCATATATAAACAAACATCAGGACATTATGTAATGCTGAACTCTGAAAACATTTCTATATTCATTTAATATCTGTACACTAAGAAAGACCAGTATGACATCATCAGACCTGTGTCTGCTGCTGGATGTTGTCCTCCGTCGGTTTCCTAGTGTCTTCTTGACTTCAGAGGAATCTACAGGAGAAGCAGGTGAGGCTGACGCTTGTCTTTCTACAACAGGCTGGACTGTGGCTGCACTCTCCATACGCTCCTGAAAACATCAACAGCGCACTGGTGTTTTTATATATCTGTGTTCCTGTGTCCCATTGTGTTAGCAGCACAAAGGTTGCGGGTTCAATTCCCAGGAAACACACAGTCTGATCAAATGTATAGCTTTAATGCATAAACAGGTGTGATACTAAGATCTGAAATGGACTATTTGACGCATCTCCTTCACCAATAATCATTTTGGTGAAGGAAAAACATGATCTGTAGAAACATCTCACCAGTTTGGCCATCTCCTTCTTCTTCTTCTCCTCTCGTTTCTCTTCCTCTCTTCTTTGGATTTCTGCAAGAATCTCATTTTGCTATGCAAGGTGGAAAATTAAAAATCAAATTCAACTCCATCTAAAACTGCAGCCTCATTCTTGTATAATTACGCACACAACTCTAATGAGCTCATATTACTTAAAAGATATTAATTCAGCAATTATATTTTACTGCAGAACTGTCACACAAACTAGCAAAGGCAAAAAGACTGGTAAATGGTAAACAGGAAGTGATGTACCATCTGTTCTTCCTGTCTGCGGCGCTGGTCCAACTTCTGTTTCTCCTCCAGGGCCAAACGTTCCTGTAATCGACGCTGGTTCTTCAGCATCTCCTCATGGAAGGAGCTTGAAGGAGGAACATTGTGTTCTGTCAGAAAACACTGAACAAAGTCTGCCAGCTCATAGATCATCACCTGAGAAACATGAGCGAGAGAATCACAAATCAGAAACTCATGAACATCACCTCACCTCACTATATCACATCATCACATCAATTCACCACATCACCTCACCTCACCACATCGTTCTTTAGCCAGCTTGTTAAGCTCCAGCTGGAGGCTCTGCAGTTTGTCATGGGAGAGACCTTTAGCGTTTTTCAGCTCCAACTCTGGTGGCCTGATGTCACAAAACAAACAAAAACACACAATGATATCATGTCAGAAGCAATGTGCCATATGAACCATTCAGCCCATGTCCTGAATCTTTACTAAAACAGTATGGAAATGTTTTAGACCTGTACTCAGACAGACTGACAGTGACTGAACTGGAGAACACAGAATAAAACACAAGTTCAAGTTTGAATAAATGAAACTTACACATCAGGGTATGTAGCTGCACACTTGACCTGCAGCTCCACAGAAACGTGACTCGTCTGTCCGTAACTGAGACCTTTCGGCCGCAGGCAGAGGTACATCTCCGGAGGTCTCTGGATCTACAAACGCACTCAACAGGTCACAATATGGCTTACGGAAAAAAAGATATGTTGACATGGCCACGTATACATAAGCATGATAGTTTTGCCGAGGAGTTTCCTGCTAAGTTTTTTAAACTGAGATGAAAAATTGCACGTTCATAAATTGTTATGCATGTGACGTCAAAACAATAGGCTTAAAGCATATGACGACCACATTTGCATCTCAACACCGAATTAATACTTAGCGGCGAAGGTTTGTAATATGTAACTATTAAACTTACAGTAGCGAAAACAGCATGATAAAATGAGCATGATTACAGCATGATTGAAAATGAGCATGATAACCTAAATAATCTGCAAACAATTCTTGATTTACACCAAGTGTAGTAAATAATGCTGTATGATTTATTAAGGGTAATAGCATTAATTCACCATTTATTATGACATATACAGTCACTGAGGCCAATTATAAATACCTTCCGCTGATCTTGTTTTCTGATGTCTTTAAAATCATCTCCATATATTGATGACAGCGCCTCCAGTTCATTCTGCTGATGGACTAAATAATCATTCATCCTGCATAATGAGTCAGTCCATCAGACTCAGCCTCCGCACGGAAACAGGCGGACGGTAAAAACAAAACTAGTGAACACGGACAACACCGATTAAACTTCACATGTGCTGCTGTGTGATCATAACAGCCGTCGCGTTGCAGCGTCACGGATCTCGCGTCGCTCTGATGACGTCACTCTGCAGGCCGCAGTACCGCCGTCCTGCCGCTGGAGGAGCTGTTTCTCAGTTTTACACAGGACAACACAGGACTTTGAAAAGTGGATAATGCTTTGTGGAAAGTGTCATACATAAATCCTAATGCATACATGTTTATGACTCCTCTTTTGTTTTTGAATATATATATATGCCCTGTTTAAAGTTTTTTTTATGACTGCGTGCTACTGACTGAAGCATGAGCTTATTTGGTATAAAAAATACTTGGTTAATGCAGACTCACGGTTAATGCGTGTATTGGACGGTTGCTGTATAGTGATATACTGTATACTGTTAAAGATAAATACATCATAATATATCAAAATAATTATCTTATGATCATAATATATATATAATAATTTTATAATAATAAATAATTGTTTTTTTTAATCACAGTAGTTTCTGACTCCATTGGTTTGTTTGTAGTGATCATCAAAATACTGGGGAATGCTGGATGCCTCCCTCACACGCCTCTGTGTGCAGGCAGAACAGAACAGCTATTAATAACCAAACTCTCAAGCAGCTAACTATGCGAAGGAGGAACACCCCCCACCACCCCAAGAAAAAAACACTTAAACCCCCATAACCAGCTGTATATATAAAAAACCCCTCCACCTTACCCCCAAACCACCCCCCACTCTCCTCCCCCCCACCACACACACACACACACACAAATCTGCATATTAAACTCTTATTTGGATTAGAATAAATCATTGTGATATCAGATGTCCTTCTCTGCTTCTTTCGGATTGACATTAGAACATTGTTTTCTATAGATAGACAGACTTGATAGAACAGGAAAATGTTATACAGCAATATAAACAAAATATAAACAAAATAAACGTGATTTTGATTCTTTTTACATCACTTTAGATGTGTTGTATGATTTCACTTTCATTTCAGATTGTCAGCATTTTTGTAAACTGTCTTATACTTACTAATAAACGTATAAAAAATTCTCAGGCAGATAATAAAAAGATCTTTATTGATGGAAATTGCTCAGTCAGTTGAATCAAGTTATTTGTATGATAAGAGTTTAGATCTCAAGTCATTAGCTGTGGTTCCTAGTATAAAACATGGACCACTTTGGAAATGTGTCTAAAATTTAAGCCTGATTTGCATGCACGACTGCTCCTCACAGAAGACCATATGTTGCCATAGTAAGGTAGAATTTCCTAATGGGGTGCTGAGGATTAGGGGTCTTATGAATTACACCAATGGGAAGACGGGTCCCAAAAGCTTGACTGGGCTCACGTTCATAGCACCTGATGAGAACTATGACCCTAAAAGGAGACAGCTAAACCAATCAAAGCTCAGCTACTACTACACCCCAGCCAATCACAGCGCTGAGAGGGGGGAGAGAGGCCGGCTGGTGTTACCCTCAGCTGTTAACCACATTTAGGGTTCGAGCCCACATGCCAGCACATTGGCCCATTGACATATACAGTATTCTTCCTGGTGAGAGAGTGGAACCTTTAAGATGTTGCTAAAACTAGATCCAGCAAACTCTAGTTAAGGCAGGTTGACATCTTAAAGCCGCCTGTGTTAGTAAAAAGCTGAATAATCAACATTAAATCAAGACAGTTCTGACTAAACTGCTGCCATTTCCCTTACCAGCAAAACCTTAACATTTATTATACCAGACAGAAATTCCAGAAATTCGTTGGGTCTGGTCATTTGAATAGAAAAGATCAATGCGTGAATGTTGCACATTTCCCACACAGTTATAATGGAAGCTACGTCCCTGCATTTACACTACAGAGTCATAGAACACTTACAAAAGCCCTTGGAAATGATAAACTTATAGAACAATATAAATAATAGTATTGTTACAAAAAACATTACATAAATTAATGTTCCAAATTAATGTATAGTACAATTTTGTGAATAAATATTAAATGCAAATACTTATGCAAATTTGAATATTATTAATGTCACATTACTATTGAAATAATTAGTTATTATAACTAACTTATTGGCCCTCAGTCTTCTGTTTCTAAGGAAGCTCTTCTTAATTTTACAGAGGCCCTCCACCCACCTGCCAGATCAGATTCATGGGTGGAGAGGGTTATTTTCTCTTTTTTATTTTTTCTTGGATGCACTTATTTGGGCTTGTGTGAACCCAATGCTCCACCCCGGCCCCTAGGAGCGGGTCTTATTTAAAGGGAAGCCTCACCCTGTCTCTCTGTCCCAGTGGAAGCATCAGTCTTGTGATTACAACTTGGTGAGTCCAACAAAATACTGGCTTGGCAAGGAACCCAGAGCATGTCTTCTGAAATCTCTTTAGACCTACAGATGGAAGTTTGAATTTGGATTAGCAAGCTTGTGAAGATGTTGGTTAGTCTGAGCTGTAAGATCATATAAAAGGATAACACCTGCTTCAGCTAAAAGTCCACTTCACGCAGCTACCTTGATGTCGTCTTTACTTTTTTGGGGGAGTAGATGATCTTAGGATAACATACAGAGAGTGATTCTCACAATAAATGGCTTGTGTTCTGATTAGCGCTGAGTAAATGCGTTCTTCATTTGATATTGAGGCATCACTGTGCAGCATGATTTGAATGAAGCGGACCAATAAGCAGGTGTGATGTAATGCGATGACAGCTGCGAAAAGAGCAAGCTGAGAGAGAGTTTGACTGAAGCGTCTGTCCTCCAGTTCAGCTCTAGTCTTTCTTTGGCATGACTGCCCCAGCCCAGGAGATTTGGTTTCAGTAACCCTTCAGGAGCAGGGCTAAAGACCATGTGTCACTAGCTGTAATGTTTCACAGAGAAGACTCTTTTTTTACACAGCTATTCTACACTTTTTGATTTAAATGACATGCAATTTAGAGCAAATTTCCTACCTCGCAATACAAATTTTGATGAAAGTTGATGAATGAGTGTTGTATACTATAAGTCAATGTGTGTATTAGTAACTAGTCATTAAGTAGTGTATTAGTAATTAGCAGGTGTAATCATCTTCCCGTGGCTCTGTCACTGACCACGCAACTCCCTTCACAGACCAACCAGAAAACCAACCATGTGCGACGACGACGAGACTACCGCCCTTGTGTGCGACAACGGCTCTGGCTTGGTCAAGGCTGGGTTTGCCGGAGATGACGCTCCCCGTGCTGTCTTCCCCTCCATTGTTGGAAGACCCCGTCACCAGGTGTGAACACATCTGCAAAACAATCAGACAGGAAATACTCTCCTGTAGGAGCAGTTCTGTGTTCTAGCTTTATTCATCCATCACTATTTCACACTAAGATACTGTAGTCATGTTGTTGGTGTAAATGCCAGTCACAGGACAGTCACTAAAGCTGCTTCTGTCTATGTCAGGGTGTGATGGTTGGTATGGGTCAGAAGGACAGCTACGTAGGTGATGAGGCTCAGAGCAAGAGAGGTATCTTGACCCTGAAGTACCCCATTGAGCACGGCATCATCACTAACTGGGACGACATGGAGAAGGTGTGTTTCACTTCTTGTCTAAAAAAACTCGTTCTGAACAGCAGACAGCTATTTAAATGTTACTATATTTATATTCAGAATACACAGAGATCATTTCCTGGACACATTTAAATTCATGATTTCTCATTATTATTCTCATTCTTGTTCTTGATGTTCAGATCTGGCACCACACCTTCTACAATGAGCTGCGTGTGGCCCCTGAGGAGCACCCAACCCTGCTCACTGAGGCCCCCCTGAACCCCAAGGCCAACAGGGAGAAGATGACACAGGTGCTGATGATGTCATTCCACACAAGAGACTGATTCTTCCTCCAGCAGAGTTTGACCAGTTCATAACGCTTGTCTTTTTCCACTTGTAGATCATGTTTGAGACCTTCAACGTCCCAGCCATGTATGTGGCCATCCAGGCTGTGCTCTCCCTGTACGCCTCTGGCCGTACCACTGGTTAGTTTTCATACTCCATACTGAGAAACAAATAATGCAATTAATCTAAACCTTTAAACTAAAGCTGTACTACTAATGAGGGTCATACAATTTATAATATATTGTGCATTTATATTAGAATATGTATAATTTCATTTGAATCAAATCAATTTGGAAGCTGTAAAATCTTTAGTTAGAAAATCTCTAGAAATCTCTAGTCAAAAAACCTGAAAACTTGATTAGGAATTTTACTGGATTGGAAAAATGTGTTGATCTAGTAGTTTTAAAATCCTGACACAAGCATCAAAACAGTTGTGAATGTTATGTCTAAAACAGTCTAAAAATGATCTAAAAGATCTAGTTTTGTGTTATTCAAGTTCTGTTACAGCGGGATCCTTCTAAATTATGTTTACATTCTAAATTATAACCCAAATTCCAATAGAAATTCTGAAATGTACAGGATTTCTATTGGAATTTGGGTTATAATTTAGAATGTAAACATAATTTAGAAGGATCCTGCTGTAACAGAACTTGAATCCCTTAAGGATTTTTGGCTAGGATTGCAGTACTTGGTTATTTATGAATACAAATCTATTTGCGCGATAACATGAATGATCGCTGCATTTTGTTAGACTGTTGGCAGTGTTGGCAGAGTAGTGTTAGTTCACAGCGTGGTGCCAGCTGCCTGTGGCTCGGCACACGGCTCATGACGCGTCTCACACTCCGCAGGTATTGTGCTGGACGCCGGTGACGGTGTGACCCACAATGTCCCAGTCTATGAGGGTTACGCTCTCCCCCACGCCATCATGCGTCTGGACCTGGCCGGTCGCGATCTGACCGACTATCTCATGAAGATCCTGACTGAGAGAGGATACTCCTTCGTTACAACTGGTGAGTGGCTGTAGTCTAGCGTCGTGCAACATCTCAGAAGTGACGCAACGCTGATAATACTCGTTTAATCGCAGTGAAAATGTGTAATACTGACCTGGACTGAACGTGTCTCCCTTCAGCTGAGCGTGAGATCGTGCGTGACATCAAGGAGAAGCTCTGCTATGTGGCTCTGGACTTTGAGAACGAGATGGCCACCGCTGCCTCCTCCTCCTCCCTGGAGAAGAGCTACGAGCTGCCCGATGGTCAGGTGATCACCATCGGTAACGAGCGTTTCCGCTGCCCCGAGACCCTCTTCCAGCCTTCCTTCATTGGTAAGTTTCTTTTGGACTCTTGTTTACACTTTACAGACGGGTGCCCGCTACTGTTTGTGGTGAACGCCCCTTCTGAACCTCGAAATCTTGACGCAACACAGGTATGGAGTCTGCCGGTATCCATGAGACCGCCTACAACAGCATCATGAAGTGCGACATTGACATCCGTAAGGATCTGTACGCCAACAATGTCTTGTCTGGTGGTACCACCATGTACCCCGGTATTGCTGACCGTATGCAGAAAGAGATCACTGCCCTGGCCCCCAGCACCATGAAGATCAAGGTGAGGGAAATGCGAAGTATACTGCCATACAAAAACATACAGTCGCAGTAGATAACCCTAAATGATATAAAAATTATATAGACAAGACCAGGAACTACTTTATAATGTGCTGGTCATTAAAAACTACATTTGTACTGCCAAAGCAGTATAAATTAAGTGAAATAAGCTCTAACTTCAGAAACTGGGCAGGCTGTTTCCTGTATTATATTTACTGAAAATGAGACGGAATCAGGTCATTGCTACTGTGGTACCTCTAAACACGCTGATTGTTTCTTCTCTCTCTCTGTAGATCATTGCTCCTCCTGAGCGTAAGTACTCCGTCTGGATCGGTGGCTCCATCCTGGCCTCCCTGTCCACCTTCCAGCAGATGTGGATCACCAAGCAGGAGTATGATGAGGCTGGTCCATCCATTGTCCACAGGAAGTGCTTCTAAACCAACAATCTCTCAGCTTCAGCCGTACATTTGTACCGTCACTTTTACTGTATATACATGTAATGTTGTAATAAAAACAGATACCTGATAACAGATAACTGTGTATGGTGTGATCATTTGCTTGGTTAACATGATTGCGACGTTTCATAATTATGGTAAGCATTACATAAATTATGCATTGCATAAGAAAACTATCTACACGTACATGTGCATTTGTGTTAGTTATGAATCTCCATCATACCATCATACCGCACACCGCAGCGCGTCATCGACACGTCACCACAGAGAACGGGGCCCGCAGTCTGCTGCCGCGTCATCGACACGTCACCACAGAGAACGGGGCCCGCAGTCTGCTGCCGCGTCATCGCACACGTCACCACAGAGAGCGGGGCCCGCAGTCTGCTGCCGCGTCATCGCACACGTCACCACAGAGAGCGGGGCCCGCAGTCTGCTGCCGCGTCATCGCACACGTCACCACAGAGAGTCCTGCCGCGTCATCGACACGTCACCACAGAGAGCGGGGCCCGCAGTCTGCTGCCGCGTCATCGACACGTCACCACAGAGAACGGGGCGGGCCCACTGAGGACAGTCACGTGGCTGGCTGTGGCCCAATCAGAGTGCAGGACTGGTCTGACGTAGACGGGGCGAAATTTGAACGTCTTCCTCGCGCTGCCGTTGAGGAGGAAATAAGACGGACGGACTTCCACTCACATTTACATCAAACAGCCTGAAAACGCGCTTTATATTGTGATTTATAAACGGAGTTCAGTCGCAGCAGAGTAAAATATAAAAATATAAACTGTTCGTGATGTCTGAAGACTTTAGGCGAGTGTTTTTTATTTCACTGTGTGAGGCGGAACTGTAAGGAAAATAAACTGCCGGCCACTGTACATTTAAACGGGTTTATAGTGCTTAGATCGCTTTTTATTATTTTATACTATATTCTTTTATTTTCCTTATATTAAGAGTAATTGTAAAGATTTTAAGAGGTCACAATGAAAGTTTTAGAGGGAAATGTGGTTCGTCTGACTGTAGTTCAGCATCTTCGCTCCATTTATGGAATAAAAATCAAGAATTGGAACAAATACAGAAACAAACAGACTTCCGCAAATACGGTGAGTTACGTATAAATAAAACATTGAAATGATTTTGTAGTCTGTGTTAAAGATACATTCAGTGTTATTGTCTGAGTTGTACTTGTGTGGCTGTTTCACAGCGTAACTGGCCTGCCTACCTAGACGGGTGCAGTTTTGGGCATCGTAAAATAAAGTGGGCATTGTCAAAATGCTGCCTACACACAAACAACAGCATCGCCCTCGATTCTGAGTAAAAAAGTTTTACGTTTTTGACATAGGCCAGGAAATGATGCGTTTTGCACCCATAATGCACAATAAAACAAGTCGCATACTTTATTGATCTTTCATGTTGTTTACACGCTTTCTGTGCTTTGTATATGAAACGACATTAAAATACGTAAAGTGTGTATAAAGATTTTTGGTCTTTGGATTTCTGACTTTATGAAAGTAACATTTATACCCCAAAATGAATCCACAGTAAGATATTGTTTTCTTTTTATGCACAGTTTTGCCCTGTTTCAGTCTGACTGTGTTTCTGCAGTGCTGTTGATGTTTAAACACAGTGTCTATTTTGTTTTCTCTGTGTGGATTGCAGGTCTAAAGTTACCTGGACAGTCTGAAACTGACTCCAGGTCTGCACCTGTAAACTGAGTTCAGTCTGATGTCATGTGATCCTTAACAGTTATCTGATCTGAATACAGGCAAATGTGTCAGACCTGCTGAATAGCTCAACTCGATAACAGATTGTTAAAATGAGGCTGTTTTGTCTCTAGGTGAAGATTTTTGGCATTGCACTGGAATGTCTACCACACTGTCATGTGCTAGACTATGGAGACGTGCCCTGGTAAGACACAGATGGAAGTGACTATTCTGCATTACTTACAAATCACACCCTGGCTTAAACTGTGTATGATTTTAACTTTGAGGTCTCTGATAGAACTGAGTATTGTGGTTTGCAGAATAATTTGTAAAAAATCAGATTTTTTTTATACATGCAGCCTGTGTACAAAAGGCTAATTAAGTTTTGTGTGACGTGTCTCTGGGCTTTGCAGCTTTATAGTGGATGTCTGTACAAGCCTCATGGATCATTTGGACACAGAAGGGCTCTTCCGGAAATCAGGTTCTGTTGTTCGGGTCAAGAGCCTCAGGGTGAGACAGTTGATCTTCTGTTACCAGTGAGACTGTGGCTGGTGACATTTTTTTAATCATGGCTGTACTGTTTGAACCCTGTAGGGCAAACTGGAGCAGGGTGAGGACTGTCTGTCCACCGCTGTCCCTCTGGACATTGCTGGACTTTTGAAGCAGTTCTTCAGGGAACTCCCTGAGCCCATTCTCACCGCAGAGCTGCACGCTGCTTTTCTGAAGATTCAGGAGCTACCCACAGAAGAAGAGCGGACCTCAGCCACGATTCTGCTGTCCTGTGTGCTGCCCGACAGGAATGTAAACGCACTGCGTTATTTCTTCAGCTTCTTGAAGAAAGTCTCTCAGAGGTACAGTGTGAAAAAGAGTAATGGCTATGTTTGTCTCACATCTGTTTTGCTGATTGATGTCTCTCCTTTCAATAGCAGGTTCTTTTCGAAAGCCATTTAGCATTTATTTTCTGTTTGTGTGTAAAGTTTGTGTATTCCTCATTCTGTGTGTTTCAGATGTGCTCACAATAAGATGGACAGCAGTAACCTCTCTGTTATATTTGCTCCAAACCTCTTCCACTGTGGAGATGGAGCAGAGAAGATGAACAGCAGCACAGAGAAGAGACTCAAGCATCAGGCTGCAGCTGTGCAGTGTCTCATAGACAATGCTGAAACTCTGGGTACATTTGTGTGCTTGCATTCGTTTATTTATTTCTATAGCACGTTCACAGTTATGCATTGTTGAAAAGCAACTTTACAGAGAAACATTTGAAAAGCTAGCTGAGACAAAACAAGTACAGAAGTAAGCAAAAAGAGAAAAACAGGATTTAAAATACATGCTATTACGGAGTACATGGATTTATAGTATATAGTGCTTACTGTAAATATAATAGTCTTTTTAAGGGGTTTTTAAAAGACAATGGGCCTTTTTGAGCCAACATACACAATGACGACCCCCCTCCACACGTCACACAGGCAGTGTTTGAACTGCTGCTGTCTGTGCACCGGCAAGACTATTTAAAAAGTTTGTTTTGCATTATTCTTCCTCTTCAAGAAGCATATTTTTCTATTGATATGTTTATGTAATAAGTTACATAGTTTATGTAATTATTATAACTCTTTTGTTTTATCCACATCGCTTTAGTTCTCTCTGTTGTCCGTGTAGTGTGAGTTATAAGCAGACAGAAAGCCCATTATGCTGTTTCTCTCTGAATAATGCAGTCAACCAGTGCAGGAGAGAATGATCTCCAGCTTTGTATCTGTCTGAAATGGGTGTAATACCGCACTATAGTGCATCTGTTTTGTGTTACCAACTGTGCATAACCGAAACTGTAGTTGTGAGTCCAGTGATGGAGTCTTGACCTAACACCCTATATTAAGGATTAAAATACAGGACTGACATTTGTATTCTGCTGCTGTGTGAACAACCATGGCCTTGAATTATTTCCCTGCTGCACAGAGACCATTTTTTAACCGCTATGCACGCCTCCCCTGGCACACTCTGACTTATCCCTGGGAGGAAGACTTCACACTTCATTCAGATAGAAAACCCCATCTATATGATTGTCACTGGACTGTTATATTCAAAGCATCATGGCATATTAGGAATGCCAGATCCCATGATAACTCTGGAATTTATGGATGAGATGATGAATGAAATGATGACAAAATAATTCGGAAGAAAACATGTTAAACATTACCTGCCGATACATCCAAGGATAAAATGATGAATAAACTTTTGATGAAAGCAAAGATGATGAGAAAAGCCAAACGGTCAGAGCAGAACTGTGCAAAAAACACTGCACAGTGTACACAGAGTTTATTCCTTTATCCAGATGACCTGCTGAATAAATGTATGAAAGAACACAAACGATTGTGGTATTGTTTGTAGGTGTGGTTCCTCAGTTCCTCTTGGAGAAGGTTCCAGCGATGTTGGGCTGTGGTGGTGGGATGTTCTCACCGTCTTCTGTTTCTCTGGAGGAGAATAACACTCACTCAGACATGAAGAAAAGCAACAGATGCAGTTTAGGAGGTAAGTAGTGAAGGATTTATACAGCTGTCGCAGGTTTGAGGTTCTGCACAGATAAATAATGTTTCTAGCCAGACGTTGAGTTCAGTGGTTTGTCTTGTATTCCAGATGTGGTAAATGGAGCTCTGAATAAGTTTAAAACTAGTAGAACCCCCACAAATACTCCACAGTGTGCCAGAGCAGGTGGGTAAAGGTTCACATCTGACATCACTGTACCGCTGAATGCTCATGTAGGTCAGCTGCACTGTAATCGCATTACAGTAGCTTCAGTCGCTTCTGCTCCTGCTGAACCAAAGAATTCATGCAAGCAGTTGTTGCAAGCACTTTCTGTAAACCCACTGGGATTTTGTGACTGGCTTGTTTTTCTTTGTGTTTTTATTTTGAACCAGCATGGAAAACTAGAATACTGTATTTGTAATTGTCTTGAAGAGATTAAGTTTCTTCTGCTTTCTGTAAAGATCCTGCAAAAATTATTCATACAACTGAAGTTAATGCAGCCTCTATGGTAGAGAAATTCTCTGATTCACCTAAATCTGTTTCCATTCGTTCAGTTTTCTCATCTGCCACTCCTGTCATCATGACCCCCAACTCAAAGCGAAAGCTTCCTCTGGAGTTACACACACATGGCTTCTCCAACAAGAAACGCAGGTCTATCAAGAAGAACCTCGGCCTGGAGCTGTTCCCCAGCACTCTGTTTGGAGGAACATCTACACCTGGATCAGGTGAGGCAAAGGTGGAAATTCAAGACAACTATGGAGTGAAAATGTTTTTAGTCAGAAGGTCATGTGGCGCATTATTTACAGTGGATGGTGTGTTTCTGTGGTTTGTTCTGGTGAAGTTGTAAGTTATCTGTAGTTGTTCTTTCAGCTCACAGTGCAGCAGGAGTGATGGACTCCTCTCAGAGCGCTTTACTGTCTTCAGTGAGCAGAAACACTCGCTCATCCAGCAGAAAGAGCAACAGACTGCGAGGTCGCAGCGTGAGCAGGTGCAACACCTCACATGCATATTCTGCAGACATCTGCCTTTATTTTTATTTGTAAACTAATGCTAAACTGCTGCATTTGTCCTGCGCACACACTGGTTAAAGAAATGTAATTGGTTTGTCTGGTTGCTTTCAGAGGTGAATCAGGAAAGATGGGCTGTTTCTCTCCCAGAGTGTGTAAGAAAGAGCCTGTGAGGAAATCTTTGCGTCTGCGCTTCAGTCTGTCCAAATCCGTCCGAGAGTCTGTAAGTTTAGATCCATCATCATCTTCAACCTCCAGCAGAGACTGAACAACCCTAAACACCTGTAACACCCGTCATCTGCAGACTTAAATTAACATTATATTTACATGATCATTTTGTCTATATTTTTGTTTTACGTTCTTATGGGTGAATAATATAGCACTTTATAGTTTTATAGAAAACATGTTAACAGAATTGTGAACTTAAAAGCACTGTATTTCTTACTCTGATTTCTTGTGAATGCAGTTTCAATATCGCCATCTAGTGGCAGTGTAATGTAGGTACATGCTGCTGTAGAGGTTAATGGTGTAGAGAATAGAGAACTGACTATTCTACTTGAAACATTGTGCACTACATTCAGATGCTATAGATATTAGTCTGTACATTCAGTAATCCAAATGTCTTAATGGTTTGAGGCTTGTGTTATGCAGCATGTTTTCTGATTAAAAAAGAAACGGCCACTAACCATCTACTGTGAACACTGAGCTTAAACAGGATTTAGTGCTGCTGCTCTTTAAGATCGAGACATAGTTGTTGTTAACAGTCATATGACAGTAAGATGATATATAACAGATGTTCTGTGATGTTTATGTTCTTAATCACTGGTTTAATGTTGCACATATTGTCCGATGTTGTAACATTGGGACTTTAGAAGAATAAATAACTACCTAAGAATATTAAAATATTTGTAGGTGTATTAAGAACATTATTAGAATGGTTTTAAGTTTTTCTATAATTAAATTGTATCCTTGTGGTTTTGGAATATTCCTTGCCTTTATTAATATGCTTTATTAACTACATGTTATGCATGTATACAGTGTATGCTAAAATAAAAAAGATTGACCAGAAACACTTTTACTATCAGCATTTCTTTCATGATTCATCACAACAGACATGAGTCAAACTTTCCCAAACCATTGAGTTAACAGCAGGTGCCTCTGTTTCAACAGAACAGCATTACACATTCAAAACCAGGGCCAACAGGGTCAGAGGTCATAGGCTGGCGTCTAGCAACACAAGAGAGCCGTTCTGCTTTTCACTTCACCAATGAGACTGCATTTAGTCTGCCTGTTTTAAATGAGAGCCATTCAAAAGGTCAGTATCACTGTTTACATGCATTTTAATTTAAGCCAGAAGATGTGAGAAATAGTAACTTGTTCAACAAGAAATATTTCATCTCAAACACAAAAAGATCCTTCTGGTTGACTGTGTAAAACACTGAGTCACTCAGCTCGGACTCTGAAACAACCACACACACAGAGTTAAACACCCCAGCACTCTTGCATCACCTAGCCAATCAAATTCAAGGACCCAAACTGACTGTTATTATTAAGACCAAGGCTAAACATACAGGTTTGAAATGATGTGAGATTGAGTAAATGATGCATAAAAAAATATTTTTTGGCTGTTCCTTTAACAAACATTCCTGGTCATATTGTGCATAATTCATCAATGTGTATTATTCAAAGTAAAATGGTATCTTTTCGCTTTTAAACAATTTTGTTGCCTGTCAGAAAATTGTATAAGAATTCATTCACATTTCTTTTACAGGCTCCCAGCTGATGAGTAGGTATGAGAATAAACTGCTGAGCCCACAGCATGATTCTACACAGCACAGGAGCTTGTGGAGTGGAGAGACTCCTGATGTGGCCTTCACCTCACCAACACATTCGTCCACTAACACCTCCATGAGCATCTGTTTGAAAAGCAGCTGTCGCTCTGAGCCCACACTCACTGTGATTAGCAACCTCCCCATGAGTCTCTGCTGCACCTCCAGTGAACCGAGCAGCCTGGATTCATTCAGTGAGGAACACTGTCCCACCATCCAAACTCCACTGAGAACTAAACAGACTTCCTGTCAGTCCACCAGTGACTGTGTCCTTCAGACTGAAGAACCAACAAACAATCCTGGTACAAACTCAGAGAGTTCCTCTCAGCTGCCCTCAGAAGCCTCACACAAACTACTGGAAAGTTCTGCCGTTTCCGAGTTCAGCAAATGCACAACGGATGATTACAATGTGACGTTTGGGCAGATTGAATTTGTCCCTTTGTCGCCTCTACACATAGACAGTGCTCTGTTTGAGACCGGACCTGCAGCATTAGTGGACACCACCCATGATGGATCTCTTTGTTTAGAAAACAAAAGCAAGTGTTACTTAGAAGATGCCTCAGTGAGTTCTGAAGACTGCAGTCAACTGATTGATGCTTTGGACATCCAGAGTCCCGTGGCCTTCAGGCTGGACACTTCCATCAGAGTTCAGTCCACCCCGTATTCAACAAGAACACAAACCAAAGTCAACACCCCCCCATCAAAGCAGCTCAAAGCATGTTCATTCAGTGCCAGTGGGTCTCAGAATCAGGCTGAAAAACCACAGAATTCTGTTAGTACGGTCCAAATGGGCCGAATGAAAGTTGCTGACCAGATTAAACTTTTCAACATGATGACGCTGAACTCACCCAGAGCCAAAGTGGTCCGGTCTCCTCTGAAGTTCCAGAGGACGCCTGTTCATCAGTCCATCAGAAGATTTGACTCTCTGCTTGCAGACAGGAAGGATGGCAGGACGGGCTGGTGTGGTGCGGGTCCCAGCGCTCCTGTCCAGAAAACTGTGAGTTTTGAGAGTGGTTTGTGCACTAGAGCTCAGTGTCAGACTCCAAACATAGACAACCTCCACCAGCCATCTGTGTTTTCAAAACCCAAACCCTCGCGTCCTCCACAGAGAGCAGACACACACCACACTGCACTGGACGACATCACCAACAGAGCGCTAATGGTGAAGAGTGACACTCTCTCAACCAATGAACACGCTGCAGCTGTATATCCAAAATCTCTCTGTCTTCAGGTGGCTGAAAAGGAAATAAATCATTATAGAGGTTCACCCAAAATCCCCCTGAGAGAGGGCAGACTTCTGTCAGCAACCAAACCCATCGACCTGTAAGAGCGCCGCGTCTCACACCTGTCACACACACACACTTCAGGAGCCGTGTGTTCTTTATTTATTCTGCTAGACTGAGGATTGATTGTCTAAGAGGTGAATGTCTTTAATTTATACAGAAACTGCTTGAACATTTTTAAAGTTGTTGTTTCTCAGCTGAATCATTGCATCAGTTTGCTGTAGATTCCAGAGTTACAGATGAAAGTCACTGACTGTCAAAAGCAACTGGAATTCAGCCTCTTTAATCCGAAATGCTGAACTGAAGAGTAGTTTGGTGGGCTGAGTGAGGACTGATGTTCATGAATATATACAGAGTGAAGCCAGATGTCTCATGATTAGATTAGAAAAAGCTGAAAAGATTAGTTTTGTTATTTACCTTTTTATTTATATTTTAATACATTTTATTTTGTTGTTCCCATGGTGCGCCTCAAGAAAATGTAAAACCTTGTCAAGCAGCATTATAGACTTACAGATCAGCAAAGTTGTCCGTGTTTTACAGTCTTTTATGAACATGTTTCTAATAATTTACTGTTGGACAAAGTTGTAATACTGAGAGCTGTTAAATTGCTAATTTGAAGTTTCTACGCCACATGGTGGCGCACTTTCTGTGACAGAACCACAATTCAGTATTGAAAGAAGACTTGATGTTGAATGCTTGACTGTTATGTGAATAAACACAGTGGACAAGATAAAACGCGTTACAACTGCAGATGTGAAAGGTCATTTACCACAAACCAAACATACTAGTAACTGTAGTGACAAACCAGGTTTAAATAATATGAACTACTAATTTCATTGATACATGTGTAAGAAATTGTCTTTGTGTCTAAATCAGTTTATTATAACAGCTTATATGTGGTATCTAGTCAGGTATTTTGTGGCCAATGGCCTATAAAATTCATATTTACATTTACATGAAGAGCCCAAATATGCAATAATCTGACAGAATGTTTCATCTCCTGTAAATTATGAGTTCTGTGCAGTTGCTTTACAGCAGGGGTTTTCAAACTGGGGTCCAGGGCCCCAGATGGTTCAAAGGGGTCTCCATAACAGTTTGGAGAAAAGAGAGTCAAATTAAAACTGTAAAATCTGCCAAGCAGTGTTACTCTTTCATTTCTAAGTGTTCATATTTATAAGTGTTGTCTTTTCTCACTACAGTTCCTATATCTCACTCACTATGGAAACGGCAGTTCTCTTTGTAAAGCTCCTATGAAACAAGATTTATTGTGAATGCTACACTACAAATCTGAATTAAAAATGTTTCTCTTTAAGTTTATACATCCAACATTAAGTGCGACCTCACAGAACGGTCCCTCACAAAAGATTCTTTATATTTGGGGGTCCTTATAAAGTTTCCAAACCCAGCTATACACAACTTCTGCAGTCTCTGGTGGATCTGCTATGACTTAGAGGGCAAATCAAATCCTTTCAGATATCTCATGTGTAACAGATCTACACAAAAGAGAATACTGGGTGTATTATGAGAGCAGGACTCCTTCCTGATGGATCCTGTGGGTCACTGAGATCTTACCTGCTCTGCTTCATGTGATAGAGTCTCTCTGTCCAAACTTCTGGCTAGTCTGCCCATCACACATGCCCACTGCGCCTCTCATATATCCACAGTACACAGTTTAATGTCTGTAACTGACCGCCTCCATTACATTTGCAGAAGAAAAACTAACCCCGGCTTGGACCCGGACCCTCGGCATACAGCACACAATAAAACAAACGAGAAACACGTGCTTCTGACGTCAAACACTGACGTCACGTTCTGAAAATGAGAGCTTCATCAGTGGGTCAGAAACAGCAAATAACAAAGTCTAATAATAATAATAATAATAGTGTATCGTATCTACAGGTAAACAGCAGTGAAACTGAAGTATTTTAACTCACCCTCGTGTCGTTGTGAACCGTATGATCGGTGTATGATCCGATCTTTGATCCGATCTTGTTGATCTTAACATGATCTCATTAATTATCTTATTAATCTTAACATGATCTCATTAATGATCTTATTGATCTTAACATGATCTCATTAATGATCTTATTGAGCTTATTAATGATCTTATTGAGCTTATTAATGATCTTATTGATCTTAACATGATCTCATTAATGATCTTATTGATCTTAACATGATCTCATTAATGATCTTATTGAGCTTATTAATGATCTTATTGATCTTAACATGATCTCATTAATGATCTTATTGAGCTTATTAATGATCTTATTGATCTTAACATGATCTCATCAATGATCTTATTGATCTTAACATGATCTCATCTCTACACCGACAGGTGAGACATCTTCGGGATTCTTCCGAACATCTTCAGATTTTGTAGAAACATGCACAAATGTTCTTGCATTTCACTAATGACCCGGAAACACTGTTTTGTATGAAGCAATTTGTTTTTTGTCAAAACTCTTTTCAATTTAAATCAAATGACCTAGATTTTCAATGTGGTTTCAAAACGCTGGCTGTCACTATACATGCCAGTTTTAAGTTGTAACTGTAAGTTACATAACACAGTGTATAATGTAAAATATACAGAAGTGGAGCTGTAATGTTGACAGATTTGAACAGCAGAAGTCATGTTATGATGCACGTCTTCATTAATCACCAGAGGTAGAATTATGTTCAACGACTGATAGTGTCCACTATGTGGAATGTGTTGAATCTGACAGAAAAGACACTGTTATCAGACAATTATATTACAATTAATTGTAAAACAATTATAAAGAACTCGGCTGTATAGATCAAATCATGTATGTGTAACATCACGCCAGCAGAGGGAGCCCTCACCGGAATACTGACTGCTCATGCTCCCTCTGCTGAACTCTGAACTTTGAACTATGAACTTACTTCCTGTTTGGCAGCTATATAAACCTTGCTGCCACATGGCCACGTTGCGAAGTATTGCCAGCTTAACACCTGACTACTAAGCATTCTCTTTTACTGCCTGCTTTCCTGTGTTACCTATTGTTTGGTTCTCGTTTTCTGATTTTTGCCTAGCCCCTTTGTTTGACACCTGGATCGGACTGTTTGTTTAGATATTGATTCTCTGCCTGGATTTACGACCTCTCATTTACGTCTCTCCCTTTTGTTGTGTTGCATGGTTGGACTGTCTATGTGTATTACGACCCTTTGCCTGTACTTTCGACTTTGATTATGGATAACCCCAATAAACATCCGCAACTGGATCCTGCTTCAGCTTCTGCCTCAGCCCCCTTACAGAATACTTCGCCTACCCTCAATCCAGCGGATGTTTCACAGCTGCAAGCTGCATTTGTCTACCAGGGAGAACTATTACGCAGCTACCACGAACAGCTAGCTAACGTACAGGCATCGAATGAACTACTGCTCCAGCGACTTTGCTCTCCTCCTTCCACCACGTCGAGCACGGTAAGACTTGCTCTTCCCGATAAGTTTGATGGTTCTGCAGAACGGTGTAAAGGGTTCATTCGACAAGTACGCACTTATTTGGAATCGTTGGGGGATCAGTCTCATGCTAGTTCTGATCAATGCTCTTTTATCATGTCACTATTATCTGGCAAGGCTATTGATTGGGCTGCTGCGGTTTGGGAGACGGACAAACAGTTTAGATCTTCACCTGAGTATTTTTTGCAACAACTCCGAGAAGTATTTGAATATCCTGCTGGGGGTCAGGATGTTTCGTCTCGTCTTTTACACCTTTCTCAAGGCTCACATAGTGCAGCAGAGCACGCAGTTGAATTCAGGACTCTTGCAGCTCAGAGTGGATGGAATGATGCTGCACTTAAAGGGGTGTTTCGGGAAAGCCTATGTCCCCAATTGCAGTTGGAGATGGCATGTCGAGGTGAGGAATCTTCTTTCAATGACTTTGTTAACATGACTGTTAAGATTGATAATTTGCTCAGGAACTCACCTAAACCCAAGCAAGCGCATGCATCCCACCTTATGTCACGACCTGCACTTCGGAATCCTGAGGCACCATGTGTTACCAAGCCCATGCAAGTAGGATCTACCAGGCTGTCTGAGGACGAGCGTAGACGAAGGTTCATCAACAACCTCTGCTTTTATTGTGGTGAACCAGGTCATCATAAGTCACAGTGTCCTCAAAAGACCCGGAGGTCCCTCACAGCACAAGACCGGGTGAATGTGGACACCTTTTCACAAAATCCAGTTAAAGTCTTCACATTACCCGTACAGATTTCTACCGAAAGTGGTTCTTTTATGTTGACAGCATTAGTAGATTCCGGGCGCCGCTCTCAACCTCATCAACTCGGACATCGCCCGGAAACATCAGCTACCCACCATTCCATGCTTTCCACCTATCAGTATTACGGCTGTCAATAACCAACCCATCAAAGGAGGAGTTCTGGAACAGACCCGATCACTGAAAATGCAAATTGGGGTTTTTCATGAAGAGAACATCTCTCTATATCTGATCGACTCACCCAAATATGAAATAATTTTAGGAATGCCATGGCTAAGTTGCCACGATCCCCACATCTCCTGGCGCACGGGTGAGCTGACCCACTGGTCTCCATTCTGTTTTAGTCACTGTCTAACCCTTAAGCAGTCCAGTCCATGTCTGTCCACAAGCATGGGGAGCCCTCCGAGCCTGACCCAACCAAAGATCCCCAAGGTTTATAACGAGCTTTTTGGAGGTCTTCAGCAAGGTTAAAGCCACACAGTTACCACCACATCGGCACTGGGACTGTGCTATAGACCTTCTTCCCAACATGTGTCCTCCCAAAAGCAAAGTCTACCCGCTGTCACGCCAAGAAGCACAGGCTATGGAGGACTACATCAAGGAGGCTCTGGAAGCTGGCTTTATCCGTCCTTCTACTTCTCCCGCTGCAGCCGGCTTCTTCTTCGTGGAGAAGAAGGATGGGGGTCTGCGTCCGTGCATCGACTACAGAGGCCTCAATAATGTCACTGTTAAATTCAGGTATCCACTGCCTCTAGTCCCTTCTGCCCTAGAACAACTCAGGAAGGCCAAAATTTTTACTAAACTCGACTTGAGAAACGCTTATAACCTGATACGCATCAGGGACGGAGATGAGTGGAAGACAGCTTTTCTCACCACCAGGGGGCACTACGAATACCTGGTTATGCCCTTTGGCCTTGCCAATGCCCCAGCCGTCTTCCAATCCTTCATAAATGAAGTCTTCAAAGATGTCCTCCACAAGTATGTCATCGCATATCTTGACGACATCCTAATCTATTCCCTGAATGAAGAGGATCATGTCACTCACGTCAAGAGTGTTCTTTCCAAGCTTCTCAATCACCAACTCTATGTCAAGACTGAAAAATGTGAGTTTCATGTGAAGCAGACAACATTCCTGGGGTACAACATCAGCCACCAGGGCGTTGAAATGGATGCTTCTAAGGTAACCGCCGTCACTGAGTGGCCGCAGCCCTCCACGTTGAAAGAATTGCAGAGGTTCCTGGGCTTTGCTAACTTCTATCGACGCTTCATTAGGAACTACAGTTCTATTGCTGCACCTCTCACCTCATTACTCAAGGGAAAACCCAGGAAGTTGTCATGGAACGCTTCCGCCAATGCAGCCTTCCAAAAGCTCAAGACCAGCTTCACGACGGCCCCCATCCTTAAACATCCAGATCCAGAACTCCCCTTCATTGTGGAGGTCGATGCTTCTGACTGCGGGATTGGAGCCGTGCTCTCTCAACGTCACGGACAGCCTCCCAAGCTTTTCCCATGTGCCTTCTCTCGGAAGCTAACCCCCGCTGAGTTTAATTATGATGTGGGAAACAAAGAGCTTCTGTCAATGAAGGCTGCCATGGAAGAGTGGAGACATTGGCTCGAGGGGGCAGCTCATCCTTTTCAAGTTATCACGGACCATAAGAACCTTGAGTATGTCAAGTCTGCTTGACGTCTGAATTCACGCCAGGCAAGATGGTCTCTGTTCTTTTCACGATTCCATTTTACAGTTACTTATCGTCCAGGCTCCAAGAATAGCAAGGCAGATGCACTATCCAGGCGCCATGATCCCCCACGACAGAACTACAATCCTGAACCTATCCTAAGTCCAGCCTTGTTTGTTGCTCCGGTCAACTGGGACATAATGGAGGAAATTCACCAGGCCGTCCTCACAGAACCATCACCACCGAACTGCCCCCCTCCAAACAATATGTTCCCCAGACACTACGTCACCGGGTCATCCAGTGGGTCCACACATCACTCAGCACGGGACATCCTGGCATTTCACGAACCCTTAAACTTGTGCAGAATTCCTTCTGGTGGCCTTCAATGACCAAAGATGTGGCCAATTATGTCAAGTCTTGCTCCATCTGTGCCCAGTCCAAGACTCCCAGGGACCTGCCGACGGGACTTCTACAGCCTCTCCCGATTCCCCAACGACCTTGGTCTCACCTCTCCATCGACTTCATCACTGACTTACCCCTGTCTGATGGTTACACCACAATTCTGGTCATCGTCGACCGCTTCTCCAAAGCCTGTCGTCTGGTTCCATTAAAAGGATTACCTACTGCCATGGAGACTGCTCAAGCCATGTTCCACCATGTCTTTCGAAACTATGGTCTACCTGAAGACATTGTATCAGATCGAGGAACTCAGTTCACCTCTCAGGTTTGGAAATCCTTTTGTAACCTTTTAGATATCAATGTGAGTTTAACCTCTGGCTATCATCCGCAGTCAAACGGTCAGGTGGAGAGGCTGAACCAAGAGATCGGCAGGTACCTGCGGACTTACTGCAGCCGCGAACAACATCGCTGGGCTGAATTTCTCCCTTGGACCGAGTATGCCCAGAACTCACTCACGCACTCCTCTACAGGACTCACACCATTTCAATGTGTGCTGGGTTACCAGCCTCCCCTGTTCCCGTGGTCAGGAGAACCATCGTCTGTGCCTGCTGTTAACGACTGGATTCGTAACAGTGAGAGGGTGTGGGACAGTGCCCATGTACGGCTTCAACGCGCTGTGAGGAGGCAGGAGATTAACGCTAACCGTCACCGTCGCCCACACCCTCCATACCAACCTGGACAAAGGGTCTGGCTCTCCACGAGGGATCTCAAGCTACGTCTGCCGAGCAGGAAGCTCTCTCCCAGGTATGTTGGCCCATTTAAAATCATAAGACAGATTAATGAGGTCACTTACCAATTAGAGCTTCCTGCTGACTACCGCATCTCTCCTTCTTTCCATGTGTCACTCCTCAAACCTTTCCACCGGGACGCTGACCCCGAGGCCATATTGCAGGAGCCACCGCCACCGCTGGACATTGGTGGAACGCCGGCCTACAAGGTGAACGTCCTGCTTGACTCACGGCGAAGAGGGGGTCAGTTACAATACCTGGTGGATTGGGAGGGATACGGCCCAGAGGAGAGATCGTGGGTAGCGGCAGGGGACATTCTGGATCCCTCGCTCACAGAGGAGTTTCATCGAGCCAGACCTGACCGTCCAGCACCACGTCCACGGGGACGCCCACGTAGAGCACCTGGAGGTGCTCCTAGAGGGGGGGGTTCTGTAACATCACGCCAGCAGAGGGAGCCCTCACCGGAATACTGACTGCTCATGCTCCCTCTGCTGAACTCTGAACTTTGAACTATGAACTTACTTCCTGTTTGGCAGCTATATAAACCTTGCTGCCACATGGCCACGTTGCGAAGTATTGCCAGCTTAACACCTGACTACTAAGCATTCTCTTTTACTGCCTGCTTTCCTGTGTTACCTATTGTTTGGTTCTCGTTTTCTGATTTTTGCCTAGCCCCTTTGTTTGACACCTGGATCGGACTGTTTGTTTAGATATTGATTCTCTGCCTGGATTTACGACCTCTCATTTACGTCTCTCCCTTTTGTTGTGTTGCATGGTTGGACTGTCTATGTGTATTACGACCCTTTGCCTGTACTTTCGACTTTGATTATGGATAACCCCAATAAACATCCGCAACTGGATCCTGCTTCAGCTTCTGCCTCAGCCCCCTTACAGTATGTTAGAACTGTACAGGCGTTTAATGCTGTAGAGAATGCAGCTGTTTGTATTAGGATGTTAAGAGCTGCATGTGCATGAGTTATTAATAAAAGACAATATCAGACAATCTGACCTCTGACTAACATGTGTCTTTACACTCTTCATCAGTTCCTACAGAAACTGACTTCAGACTGCATCTTTTACACATCCACACGAAACTGTTTATTAGCGGGTTTTGCGATTCTTCAGACGGATCACTGATTAAACAGAAGCACGTTTATAGATTCAAGAACAGAATCGGAACTGTTTTTTCCTCAGAGGAAAATAAAATCATTGTGGAGCTGATGCAGCTCTAAATAGTGTAAAAAAATAAATATGAACTGTTTGGAGGTGAGTTTTCCCATAGACTTTAATGAATTAACAAATTAAACGAATTAATGATATTATCTGCCTAATTACAAATAATGTATAATATAAATATTATACATTATAAAAGTAAATTGGTCAGATCAAAATGTCTCATGTTGGCCTGGAGATGTTACACATTTATTATTAATAATATATAATAATAAATATACATTTAAAATTTATTTGAGTGTTAGGACACTGATTTGATATTAAAACACCACAAGTGATAACAGAAATCAGGGGAGCAGGCTTTTCGTTGATATTTTTATGTTCAGAGGTTGAAAAAAAAAACTATTTTGCCAAATAAAATGTTCCTAAACAAACCAAAGAAAAACTGCAAATTCACAATGTCATTAAATAATTACATTAAAACCCATAATACTGAGTTTTGAATACATATGTCATGAAATTATTAGATACATTTGTATTTAGTTTATATAAAATAAAAATGCTCTATTGCAAATTTACATGGGCCTGATTTGCACTTAATTTGTCCAGACAGGATATTTGCATAGGCTTCATAACTGAGATGCATAAACGTGCTTCACACTTAATCAAATATCATTTGACCAAGGAAAAGTGTTCAAACAATAAGGCAGATGCTGAAACAAACAGTGAAAACCTGGAGAATCCAACAAGCGATTGATGTCATTTTCTTTCCGTTCAAATACAGATAATATCATGTCGGCCCTTGACATGCTCAAAGATTCAATAAAACTCTCATTGGACGACTTTTATTTATCCTTTTAGGTCGTGACTGATGCATATATGAGACACGGTCGATTAGATACTTCCGCAGATCAAGACCAGCTGCATTTCAACTGCTCGCTTCATGACACCAATTAGGAAAAAATTTCCAACCATTATTTCTAAAGACCAGAGTTTAAGACAGATGACCGTCCTGTTGGGATCTTTCAAGAGGTTTACTTGGCATTCATTTTGAGGATAACAGTCTGATTATGATGTGAATGAGCTTCAGGTTTTTAAGAGCTGATCTGAGATCAGTCCCTTTAAAAAGAACTACACCATGAGCTACACAAGTTCAGGTGAGGAACCCTGTTCTGAGTCTCAGGTAGACGATACACCTGCTTCTTTCTTCCGCAGTCGCTCTTTCTGTGAAACGAACGATTTGTTTTTATTCATCTATGAAAACAACACAATACTGAAAATACTGATGTTCTTATCAACACAAGTCTCTCACCAGACTGTTTGTGTTGATCTGTTTTGTCTCCACTTTCTTCTCTGCTGTGATTTTTTGGATGGTTTGTTGAGCTTCTTTTAGTCTAAAAAAATAAAAGAAAGTGATTATACAGGTTAATATAATATATATTATATAGTTTTCTCCCCTCATGTCATTCCAAACACGCACAATTTCATTTCTTCAGTCACACAGAAAGCATTTCCTGTTTTTCAAAAGCATCTTTAACATTAATGCTTTCAGTCTTTCTGTGTTTAGTTTGGGATGAAGCTCAGTAACTGACTCGCGCTGCTTCATGTTTCCAAATGAGACAAGTTTTGTTGACAGTGGAGACATAAAAATAAACAAATTTGGTAATTATTAAGCGGCAGGAGCATCAAAGAGAAGATAGTGGGTCCAACTCTCATTCGAGGAGAGATTCAGTTGCTGGCTGAATTTATGATGTTGCTCCTGACCTGTGCATCCAGTTAGCAGAGCTCCCCGCTGGGGGACAGAACCTTCCTCAATGTCCCTCAGCGTATTATGATGGAGCCGTTACTGATGATCTGAAGTGGACTTCAAGTCCACTTTCAAACACACATTCAGTGTCACTGTTTCTCCAAACAAAATTAAACATTGTTTATATTGTCATGAGTACACTCAATGTTTTGTAATGGTTTTAAAATAAAAGTATTTTTTAAACCTTTAACTTTAAACTGAACGTCAGAATGATGAACATCTGTAAAGCATTTGTTTACTGGCCAGTCATGTGCCATATCAGTGGTAGAAGCTCAGTGCTTGCAACTAGGAGGTTTATCCATGAATCATTATTTTACTGAAACTTTACCATCTCCCATACACATACTCACCTCTCTTTGGAGATGTTTTTACTCTCACGGTTCCAGGTGCTCTTGAAGTCACTGCAGAACTCATACCAGAGCATAAAGACGTAGTTTGGAGAAACCTCTTTTTCTCCAGTCTTGGGTTTGAGCCCAAAGAACATCACCATGTCCTGGAAGCTAAAAGGAAACAAAGTGAAAAGTCAGAGAGGATCATGCCAGGAAGACATGAGGCTGATGACAAGAACATTATTGTGATAGCTTCACTGTCAGAGCAGAAGATAAAGCAGATGGACCTTCGTGAGGGGAGGAACATACAATCGGTTCAATCAGAACTACAAAACAGCTTCAAACATTACTGACAGCATGGGTAATGGCCCAAAATTCAGAAGCTGTTCTCCACTTATCCATCAATAATCAGGATATCTCTCCTTTAAAAGAATCGTTTGCTAAATATTTTGGGTTAAATCTCATAAGAACATTTCACAACAACACCACAGAAAAATGCCACTCAGCAAAATTCTTTTGTATCTTGAAGACTTTCACCTTGGGACATTATCATGACTCTTTTTTGTCTCATTTACCTTTTGGGCGATTTGACAACTAACAGTTCAGTAATTCTTTCTCCATTTCAAACGTTTTACCATGTTTACATTCCTTAAATCTGATTTTCCTACAAAATCAGTGCAAATGCGAAGAACATATTAAGCTTCTTTAGAAGATCATACTTAATTAGTTTATTTTGTTATTCTTGGTTTTTACAAACAGATTTTTTTATATTAATTTCTGTCAATATAGGCCAAAGGAATTCTGATGGATTTTCTACCAAAATTTGGAGTACATTAAGAATTAAAAAATCCTACAGGATGAACTAATATCTGGAAGAATAAACTAGAATTTCTGTTAATCCTGTAGGATTTTATTTCATTCTAAAGAAGAATGTTTTGTTATCCAGAAATCTCGTATTTCTTTAGGTTTTCTTGACAAGAATGGGATTATAATAGTAAAAGTGGAGTACAAACAGCCGGACAGGCTGCTGCTGCTACTGCTGCTGCTGTGACAGCAGGAAAAGAGCCCAAACAGAATGTGATCACATTCAGTCGATAAAAAAATCAAGAGAGAGAGATTAATGAGCAAAGTGTGCTAAATCACACACAACATGCAGCAGAGAGCAGATCAGTGGACCGTCACACACAAACACACATTTACATTACGTTTACATTTAGTCATTTAGCAGACGCTTTTATCCAAAGCGACTTACAAAAGAATGAGAGGCCGACAAGCCAAGTCTACAAAGCTACATTTACAAGCGGACATTGTGTTCTGCTTGTCTCCTAACTAGAGACAAGGAGATTTTTTTGTTGTGAGGATAGAATAGAGCATTAGGGATTAATCAGGTGTGTGTGAAACAGGTGTGTTTTGAGTTGTTTTTTAATGGTTGTGATGGTCTCAGTGGATCGGGTGGAGGCTGGGAGTTCATTCCACCACAAAGGAACAGAATAGATGAAAGTTTTACAGACTGATCTGGTGCCTCGTTGTGGGGGAACAATCAGACGTTGTTCATTGACTGAGCGTAGCTGGCGGGAGGGCACATATGTCTGGAGGAGTGAGCTGAGGTAGGAGGGAGAGGTTCCGAAAACTGTCCTAAAGGCAAGTGTAAGAGATTTCAATCTGATGCAGGCGGCTACAGGTAGCCAGTGGAGTGAGATCAGGAGGGGTGTGACATGTACACACACACACACACACACACACACACACACACACACAGACAGAAGAACAAACAGACACACACACACACACAGAAGAACAAACAGACACACACACTCACACAGAAGAACAAACAGACACACACACTCTCACACACACACACACACACACACACGACAACAAACAGACACACACATTAGCTGCATGCAAGTTTAATTCTCATTTATACGTCATTTCTGCAGTTGAGATTTTTTTACTTCACGCTCTTTTCATGCTCTGTATGTACTCTTGTGCACATTTAAAACGTCACGCCCTGTGTGTACTCTTGTGCACATTTAAAACTTCACGCCCTGTGTGTACTCTTGTGCACATTTAAAACGTCACGCCCTGTGTGTACTCTTGTGCACATTTAAAACTTCACGCCCTGTGTGTACTCTTGTGCACATTTAAAACGTCACGCCCTGTATGTACTCTTGTGCACATTTAAAACTTCACGCCCTGTGTGTACTCTTGTGCACATTTAAAACGTCACGCCCTGTATGTACTCTTGTGCACATTTAAAACGTCACGCCCTGTATGTACTCTTGTGCACATTTAAAACGTATTTTTTTCACGCCCTGTATGTACTCTTGTGCACATTTAAAACGTCACGCCCTGTATGTACTCTTGTGCACATTTAAAACTTCACGCCCTGTATGTACTCTTGTGCACATTTAAATCAGCTGATGTACTTTGTGACATTAAACGTCACGCCCTGTATGTACTCTTGTGCACATTTAAAACGTCACGCCCTGTATGTACTCTTGTGCACATTTAAAACGTCACGCCCTGTGTGTACTCTTGTGCACATTTAAAACGTCACGCCCTGTGTGTACTCTTGTGCACATTTAAAACGTCACGCCCTGTGTGTACTCTTGTGCACATTTAAAACGTCACGCCCTGTGTGTACTCGTGCACATTTAAAACGTCACGCCCTGTTGTACTCTTGTGCACATTTAAAACTTCATGCCTGTACTCTTGTGTACATTTAACACGCCCTGTATGTACTCTTGTGCACATTTAAAACGTCACGCCCTGTGTGTACTCTTGTGCACATTTAAAACGTCACGCCCTGTATGTACTCTTGTGCACATTTAAAACGTCACGCCCTGTATGTACTCTTGTGCACATTTAAAACGTCACGCCCTGTATGTACTCTTGTGCACATTTAAAACGTCACGCCCTGTTGTACTCTTGTGCACATTTAAAACGTCACGCCCTGTGTGTACTCTTGTGCACATTTAAAACGTCACGCCCTGTATGTACTCTTGTGCACATTTAAAACGTCACGCCCCTGTGAATGTACTCTTGTGCACATTTAAAACGTCACGCCCTGTGTGTACTCTTGTGCACATTTAAAACGTCACGCCCTGTTGTACTCTTCATTTAAAACGTGCGGACTCTTGTGCACATTTAAAACGTCACGCCCTGTATGTACTCTTGTGCACATTTAAAACGACATTTAACCACGCCCTGTGTGTACTCTTGTGCACATTTAAAACGTCACGCCCTGTGTGTACTCTTGTGCACATTTAAAACGTCACGCCCTGTATGTACTCTTGTGCACATTTAAAACGTCACGCCCTGTATGTACTCTTGTGCACATTTAAAACGTCACGCCCTGTATGTACTCTTGTGCACATTTAAAACGTCACGCCCTGTATGTACTCTTGTGCACATTTAAAACGTCACGCCCTGTATGTACTCTTGTGCACATTTAAAACGTCACGCCCTGTGTGTACTCTTGTGCACATTTAAAATCACATTTAAACGTCACGCCCTGTATGTACTCTTGTGCACATTTAAACGTCACGCCCTGTATGTACTCTTGTGCACATTTAAAACGTCACGCCCTGTATGTACTCTTGTGCACATTTAAAACGTCACGCCCTGTGTGTACTCTTGTGCACATTTAAAACGTCACGCCCTGTATGTACTCTTGTGCACATTTAAAACCTCACGCCCTTTGTACTTGTGCACATTTAAAATCACGCCCTGTGTGTACTCTTGTGCACATTTAAAACGTCACGCCCTGTATGTACTCTTGTGCACATTTAAAACGTCACGCCCTGTATGTACTCTTGTGCACATTTAAAACGTCACGCCCTGTATGTACTCTTGTGCACATTTAAAACGTCACGCCCTGTATGTACTCTTGTGCACATTTAAAACGTCACGCCCTGTATGTACTCTTGTGCACATTTAAAACGTCACGCCCTGTATGTACTCTTGTGCACATTTAAAACGTCACGCCCTGTATGTACTCTTGTGCACATTTAAAACGTCACGCCCTGTGTGTACTCTTGTGCACATTTAAACGTCACGCCCTGTGTGTACCTTGTGCACATTTACTCTTGTGCACATTTAAAACGTCACGCCCTGTATGTACTCTTGTGCACATTTAAAACGTCACGCCCTGTATGTACTCTTGTGCACATTTAAAACGTCACGCCCTGTATGTACTCTTGTGCACATTTAACATTACTCTTGTCACATTTAAAACGCCCTGTATGTACTCTTGTGCACATTTAAAACGTCACGCCCTGTATGTACTCTTGTGCACATTTAAAACGTCACGCCCTGTATGTACTCTTGTGCACATTTAAAACGTCACGCCCTGTATGTACTCTTGTGCACATTTAATACTGCACATTCACGCCCTGTGTGTACTCTTGTGCACATTTAAAACGTCACGCCCTGTGTGTACTCTTGTGCACATTTAAAACGTCACGCCCTGTGTGTACTCTTGTGCACATTTAAAACGTCACGCCCTGTATGTACTCTTGTGCACATTTAAAACGTCACGCCCTGTGTGTACTCTTGTGCACATTTAAAACGTCACGCCCTGTATGTACTCTTGTGCACATTTAAAACGTCACGCCCTGTATGTACTCTTGTGCACATTTAAAACGTCACGCCCTGTATGTACTCTTGTGTACATTTAAAACGTCACGCCCTGTGTGTACTCTTGTGCACATTTAAAACGTCACGCCCTGTATGTACTCTTGTGCACATTTAAAACGTCACGCCTGTGTGCCCATTTAAAACTCACGCCCTGTTGTACTCTTGTGCACATTTAAAACGTCACGCCCTGTATGTACTCTTGTGCACATTTAAAACGTCACGCCCTGTATGTACTCTTGTGCACATTTAAAACTTCACGCCCTGTATGTACTCTTGTGCACATTTAAAACGTCACGCCCTGTATGTACTCTTGTGCACATTTAAAACGTCACGCCCTGTGTGTACTCTTGTGCACATTTAAAACGTCACGCCCTGTATGTACTCTTGTGCACATTTAAAACGTCACGCCCTGTATGTACTCTTGTGCACATTTAAAACTTCACGCCCTGTATGTACTCTTGTGCACATTTAAAACTTCATGCCCTTTAAAACTGATGCATCTGCATCAGAAACTTCATGAAAACCCCCTTTCAATCATTCCTTTGCTTTTGTAAGATCAAAGCCATCTCGTATAGCTCAGCATGTTTAGCGTGTTTTCCTCACAGTACATGTGTGTAAAGGTGACGCCCCTCAGGTTGGGCCACATGTGGCTGCCCACCCAGGTCCCGGACAAGTGCTCGAGGCTGCCCGTATCCATCACCCGCGTGTCACTTTAACGAGGTGTGTCCATGGGAACTCTGGGAAACCCAGACTTACTGCTTCAGCGTTGCCCGGCCCTTTAGTAGAGCAAATTAAAAGGTAAATGAAATTAGTGTCTAGCTGCCTGGAGCTTTTGATCAATATCGCTCGATTCAACATCTTCATTAATGTGCTTAAGCAGAGCGGCATGTGCAGAATTCTGCATGGATCCAAACGAGAACAAGCAAATATTTGCAGCCACACTACTGTGATCACACAATTCAACATTCCAAGTTAGGATAGTTAGGAATGATTGAAAGGCAGTTTTCAGGGAGTTTCTGATCTGATAAAATTCCTGTCAGATGGTGATGATTATTCTGTCAGATATCAGAGCTTCAACCTGAGGAAATAATACTGAGAGATAAAACGTATTCAACTTTTTCATTAACAATTTCAGTAGTTCATTAAATAGTTGAATGAAATGAACTATTGAAATCAGTTTCTTTGGGAGTCAAACTATTCACTTTTGAGGTTTTATTTCTGTTAGGGCGCCGCCTTAGAAGACCTATCTAGGTAGTAGACAGTGAGCAGGTCACTAGGATGTATGTCTCAAGATGGTTTTCCTCATCAGTTCAGACAACTCAACAGACAGCAGTCCTGACTGTTATCTGCAGCAGCGAGCACTTAGTAGTGTACAATAACTAAAGAGGACATCAGACACTTTGGTCTGAGATCTGTAAGGTTTATTACCTCTTCTGTGCAGCCTGCAGCCTGTCTTCTTCAGCCGTGTACTCTGACTGTGCTGTGGACAAAACAATAGATCAATACAGCAGAAAACACCACAATTTAACAAAACAGAGTGTTTACAGTTGGTCAAGGGTTTGTTCTCAGTTGGCATCACACGAACATGTTCACAAACATGCTTTGATGTGTGTGTGTGTGTGTGATGTTGTTGATGTGTGTGTGTGTGTCTGTGTGTGTGTGATGTTGTTGAGGTGGGTGTGTGTGTGTGTGAGTACTAGTGGCTCCCGAAGAGCTACTGCATGTTAAAGTTTTTAAATGTAAGGCAGATGTGTGTTGCGGCCAGCTGAGGTCTTTGGTAGGGGCTGTTCAGGTGGAAAGAAACACATCTATGATCTCCGGTGTTTATGGACACTTTCCATGATTCATTTTATTTTACTGTGATGGGGACAGTGCAGTGATTTCAGTGTGTTTGTGTGATGGAGATGCAGTGATGTTCAGGTGTGTGTTTGATGGAGAAGCATGATGTTCGGATGTTCTGATGTGTGTGTGTGTGATGGAGAGCAGTGATTTCATGTGTGTGTGTGTGTGATGGAGACAGTGCAGTGATGTTCAGTGTGTGTGTGTGATGGAGACAGCAGTGATGTTCAGGTGTGTGTGTGTGATGGAGACAGTGCAGTGATGTTCAGGTGTGTGTGTGTGTGTGATGGAGACAGTGCAGTGATGTTCAGTGTGTGTGTGTGTGTGATGGAGACAGTGCAGTGATGTTCAGGTTGTGTGTGTGTGTGATGGAGACAGTGCAGTGATGTTCAGGTGTGTGTGTGTGTGTGATGGAGACAGTGCAGTGATGTTCAGGTGTGTGTGTGTGTGATGGAGACAGTGCAGTGATGTTCAGTGTGTGTGTGTGTGTGATGGAGACATGCAATGTTCAGGTTGATGTGTTGTTGTGTGATGGAGACAGTGCAGTGATGTTCGGTGTGTGTGTGTGTGATGGAGACAGTGCAGTGATGTTCAGGTGTGTGTGTGTGTGTGATGGAGACAGTGCAGTGATGTTCAGGTGTGTGTGTGTGTGATGGAGACAGTGCAGTGATGTTCAGGTGTGTGTGTGTGTGATGGAGACAGTGCAGTGATGTTCAGGTGTGTGTGTGTGTGATGGAGACAGTGCAGTGATGTTCATGTGTGTGTGTGTGTGTGTGTGATGGAGACAGTGCAGTGATGTTCAGGTGTGTGTGTGTGTGATGGAGACAGTGCAGTGATGTTCAGGTGTGTGTGTGTGTGTGATGGAGACAGTGCAGTGATGTTCAGGTGTGTGTGTGTGTGTGATGGAGACAGTGCAGTGATGTTCAGGTGTGTGTGTGTGTGTGTGTGTGATGGAGACAGTGCAGTGATGTTCAGTTTTTGTGTGTGTGTGTGTGTGTGATGGAGACAGTGCAGTGATGTTCAGTGTGTGTGTGTGTGTGTGATGGAGACAGTGCAGTGATGTTCAGTGTGTGTGTGTGTGATGGAGACAGTGCAGTGATGTTCAGGTGTGTGTGTGTGTGTGATGGAGACAGTGCAGTGATGTTCAGGTGTGTGTGTGTGTGTGTGTGTGTGATGGAGACAGTGCAGTGATGTTCAGGTGTGTGTGTGTGTGTGTGATGGAGACAGTGATGTTCAGGTGTGTGTGTGTGATGGAGACAGTGCAGTGATGTTCAGGTGTGTGTGTGATGGAGACAGTGCAGTGATGTTCAGGTGTGTGTGTGTGATGGAGACAGTGCAGTGATGTTCATGTGTGTGTGTGTGATGGAGACAGTGCAGTGATGTTCAGGTGTGTGTGTGTGATGGAGACAGTGCAGTGATGTTCAGGTGTGTGTGTGTGATGGAGACAGTGCAGTGATGTTCAGGGTGTGTGTGTGTGATGGAGACAGTGCAGTGATGTTCAGGTGTGTGTGTGTGTGATGGAGACAGTGCAGTGATGTTCATGTGTGTGTGAGATGGAGACAGTGCAGTGATGTTCATGTGTGTGTGTGTGTGAGATGGAGACAGTGCAGTGATGTTCAGGTGTGTGTGTGTGTGTGTGATGGAGACAGTGCAGTGATGTTCAGGTGTGTGTGTGTGATGGAGACAGTGCAGTGATGTTCAGGTGTGTGTGTGTGTGATGGAGACAGTGCAGTGATGTTCAGGTGTGTGTGTGTGATGGAGACAGTGCAGTGATGTTCAGGTGTGTGTGTGTGAGATGGAGACAGTGCAGTGATGTTCAGGTGTGTGTGTGTGAGATGGAGACAGTGCAGTGATGTTCAGGTGTGTGTGTGTGAGATGGAGACAGTGCAGTGATGTTCAGGTGTGTGTGTGTGATGGAGACAGTGCAGTGATGTTCAGGTGTGTGTGTGTGTGTGTGATGGAGACAGTGCAGTGATGTTCAGGTGTGTGTGTGTGTGTGTGTGTGATGGAAATCATGATGTTCTGTGTGTGTGTGGAGACAGTGCAGTGATGTTCGTGTGTGTGTGTGTGATGGAGACAGTGCAGTGATGTTCAGGTGTGTGTGTGTGTGATGGAGACAGTGCAGTGATGTTCAGGTGTGTGTGTGTGTGGAGACAGTGCAGTGATGTCGGTGTGTGTGATGGAGACAGTGCAGTGATGTTGTGTGTGTGTGTGTGTGTGATGGAGACAGTGCAGTGATGTTCAGGTGTGTGTGTGATGGAGACAGTGCAGTGATGTTCACGTGTGTGTGTGTGTGTGTGTGATGGAGACAGTGCAGTGATGTTCAGGTGTGTGTGTGATGGAGACAGTGCAGTGATGTTCAGGTGTGTGTGTGTGATGGAGACAGTGCAGTGATGTTCAGGTGTGTGTGTGTGTGATGGAGAGGCAGTGATGTTCAGTGTGTGTGTGTGATGGAGACAGTGCAGTGATGTTCAGGTGTGTGTGTGTGTGTGATGGAGACAGTGCAGTGATGTTCAGGTGTGTGTGTGTGTGAGATGGAGACAGTGCAGTGATGTTCAGGTGTGTGTGTGTGTGAGATGGAGACAGTGCAGTGATGTTCAGGTGTGTGTGTGTGTGAGATGGAGACAGTGCAGTGATGTTCAGGTGTGTGTGTGATGGAGACAGTGCAGTGATGTTCAGGTGTGTGTGTGTGTGATGGAGACAGTGCAGTGATGTTCAGGTGTGTGTGTGTGTGATGGAGACAGTGCAGTGATGTTCAGGTGTGTGTGTGTGATGGAGACAGTGCAGTGATGTTCAGGTGTGTGTGTGTGTGATGGAGACAGTGCAGTGATGTTCAGGTGTGTGTGTGTGTGATGGAGACAGTGCAGTGATGTTCAGGTGTGTGTGTGTGTGATGGAGACAGTGCAGTGATGTTCAGGTGTGTGTGTGTGATGGAGACAGTGCAGTGATGTTCAGGTGTGTGTGTGTGATGGAGACAGTGCAGTGATGTTCAGGTGTGTGTGTGTGATGGAGACAGTGCAGTGATGTTCAGGTGTGTGTGTGTGTGATGGAGACAGTGCAGTGATTTCAGGTGTGTGTGTGTGTGATGGAGACAGTGCAGTGATGTTCAGGTGTGTGTGTGTGTGATGGAGACAGTGCAGTGATGTTCAGGTGTGTGTGTGTGTGATGGAGACAGTGCAGTGATGTTCAGGTGTGTGTGTGTGTGTGATGGAGACAGTGCAGTGATGTTCAGGTGTGTGTGTGTGTGTGTGATGGAGACAGTGCAGTGATGTTCAGGTGTGTGTGTGTGTGTGTGATGGAGACAGTGCAGTGATGTTCAGGTGTGTGTGTGTGTGATGGAGACAGTGCAGTGATGTTCAGGTGTGTGTGTGTGTGATGGAGACAGTGCAGTGATGTTCATTGTTTGTGTGTGTGTGTGTGTGATGGAGACAGTGCAGTGATGTTCAGTGTGTGTGTGTGTGTGTGATGGAGACAGTGCAGTGATGTTCATTGTGTGTGTGTGTGTGTGATGGAGACAGTGCAGTGATGTTCAGGTGTGTGTGTGTGTGATGGAGACAGTGCAGTGATGTTCAGGTGTGTGTGTGTGTGATGGAGACAGTGCAGTGATGTTCATGTGTGTGTGTGTGTGTGATGGAGACAGTGCAGTGATGTTCAGTATGTTGTGTGTGTGTGTGATGGAGACAGTGCAGTGATGTTCAGGTGTGTGTGTGTGTGATGGAGACAGTGCAGTGATGTTCAGGTTGTGTGTGTGTGTGATGGAGACAGTGCAGTGATGTTCAGGTGTGTGTGTGTGTGATGGAGACAGTGCAGTGATGTTCAGGGTGTGTGTGTGTGTGATGGAGACAGTGCAGTGATGTTCAGGTGTGTGTGTGTGATGGAGACAGTGCAGTGATGTTCAGGTGTGTGTGTGTGTGAGATGGAGACAGTGCAGTGATGTTCAGGTGTGTGTGTGTGTGAGATGGAGACAGTGCAGTGATGTTCAGGTGTGTGTGTGTGTGTGAGATGGAGACAGTGCAGTGATGTTCAGGTGTGTGTGTGTGATGGAGACAGTGCAGTGATGTTCAGGTGTGTGTGTGTGTGATGGAGACAGTGCATGGTTGTGTGTGTGTGTGATGGAGACAGTGCAGTGATGTTCAGGTGTGTGTGTGTGTGTGTGATGGAGACAGTGCAGTGATGTTCAGGTGTGTGTGTGTGATGGAGACAGTGCAGTGATGTTCAGGTGTGTGTGTGTGTGATGGAGACATAGTGATGTGCAGTGATGTCCAGGTGTGTGTGTGTGATGGAGACAGTGCAGTGATGTTCAGGTGTGTGTGTGTGATGGAGACAGTGCAGTGATGTTCAGGTGTGTGTGTGTGTGATGGAGACAGTGCAGTGATGTTCAGGTGTGTGTGTGTGTGATGGAGACAGTGCAGTGATGTTCAGGTGTGTGTGTGTGTGATGGAGACAGTGCAGTGATGTTCAGGTGTGTGTGTGTGTGATGGAGACAGTGCAGTGATGTTCAGGTGTGTGTGTGTGTGATGGAGACAGTGCAGTGATGTTCATGTGTGTGTGTGTGTGTGTGTGTGATGGAGACAGTGCAGTGATGTTCAGGTGTGTGTGTGTGATGGAGACAGTGCAGTGATGTTCAGGTGTGTGTGTGTGATGGAGACAGTGCAGTGATGTTCAGTGTGTGTGTGTGTGATGGAGACAGTGCAGTGATGTTCAGGTGTGTGTGTGTGTGGAGACAGTGCAGTGATGTTCAGTGTGTGTGTGTGATGGAGACAGTGCAGTGATGTTCAGGTGTGTGTGTGTGATGGAGACAGTGCAGTGATGTTCATGTGTGTGTGTGTGTGTGATGGAGACAGTGCAGTGATGTTCAGGTGTGTGTGTGTGTGTGATGGAGACAGTGCAGTGATGTTCAGGTGTGTGTGTGTGATGGAGACAGTGCAGTGATGTTCAGGTGTGTGTGTGTGTGTGATGGAGACAGTGCAGTGATGTTCATGTGTGTGTGTGATGGAGACAGTGCAGTGATGTTCAGTGTGTGTGTGTGTGATGGAGACAGTGCAGTGATGTTCAGTGTGTGTGTGTGTGATGGAGACAGTGCAGTGATGTTCAGGTGTGTGTGTGTGTGATGGAGACAGTGCAGTGATGTTCAGGTGTGTGTGTGTGTGTGATGGAGACAGTGCAGTGATGTTCAGGTTGTGTGTGTGTGTGTGATGGAGACAGTGCAGTGATGTTCAGGTGTGTGTGTGTGATGGAGACAGTTTCGTGATGTTCAGGTGTGTGTGTGGATGAACAGTGGTGTGTTCAGGTGTGTGTGTGTGTGAGATGGAGACAGTGCAGTGATGTTCAGTTTGTGTGTGTGTGTGATGGAGACAGTGCAGTGATGTTCAGGTGTGTGTGTGTGTGATGGAGACAGTGCAGTGATGTTCAGGTGTGTGTGTGTGTGATGGAGACAGTGCAGTGATGTTCAGTGTGTGTGTGTGTGTGATGGAGACAGTGCAGTGATGTTCAGGTGTGTGTGTGTGATGGAGACAGTGCAGTGATGTTCAGGTGTGTGTGTGTGTGATGGAGACAGTGCAGTGATGTTCAGGTGTGTGTGTGTGTGAGATGGAGACAGTGCAGTGATGTTCAGGTGTGTGTGTGTGTGTGGATGGAGACAGTGCAGTGATGTTCAAGTGTGTGTGTGTGAGGGAGACAGTGCAGTGATGTTCAGGTGTGTGTGTGTGATGGAGACAGTGCAGTGATGTTCAGGTGTGTGTGTGTGTGATGGAGACAGTGATGTTCAGGTGTGTGTGTGTGTGATGGAGACAGTGCAGTGATGTTCAGGTGTGTGTGTGTGTGATGGAGACAGTGCAGTGATGTTCAGGTGTGTGTGTGTGATGGAGACAGTGCAGTGATGTTCAGGTGTGTGTGTGTGTGTGATGGAGACAGTGCAGTGATGTTCAGGTGTGTGTGTGTGTGTGATGGAGACAGTGCAGTGATGTTCAGGTGTGTGTGTGTGATGGAGACAGTGCAGTGATGTTAAGGTGTGTGTGTGATGGAGACAGTGCAGTAATGTTCAGGTGTGTGTGTGTGTGATGGAGACAGTGCAGTGATGTTAAGGTGTGTGTGTGATGGAGACAGTGCAGTGATGTTCAGGTGTGTGTGTGTTTATGGAGACAGTGCAGTGATGTTCAGGTGTGTGTGTGTGTGATGGAGACAGTGCAGTGATGTTCAGGTGTGTGTGTGTTTATGGAGACAGTGCAGTGATGTTCAGGTGTGTGTGTGTGTGTTTGTGTGAGAATAGAGGAAGTCTTAAAGCAGCTCAGATCAGCTGCAGCTCCTGGTGAGACAATCATAGCAGAGACAGAAACTCAAGACAGCACATCATTTTACTGTTCTTCAAGTACCCATAATCCTCAGCACATTTCTCTTCCTCTCTAGTGAAGGTCTTGTAACATCCTTCAGTGTCGTTCAGAAAGCTCTCAAACACCAGCCACACGTTTAACACCTCAATCTCCATTTGTGCTGTATACTTAAGTCACAACAAGACTGATGTTCTCACTAAAACCTGCAGCTTCAAAGATAGTGGGTGAGCAGATGATGTGTGTTTATAAAGAGTTCAGATGGAAAGTTTACACTTCTGTGAAATGTGCTGCAGTCTCTGGTGAGTGCCACGGTTTCATGGTGTTGGGACGTGTGGAGGGGTTTCTGAGAATAATGACTCTGATGTGACACATTTACAACAATACTGTTGATAAGGACACAGGTGATCATTAAAGGAGAAAATACCACCATATACTTTTACATTATGGTGGTCAGATTGGACTGATCACCTGTCAGGAGTAATTACAGTACAGACAAACACACTTTACATTTAGAAGACGTCTTAAACTGGTCATTAGAGGTTTCAAATGAACTAATTCAAATGGATGACTAATCATTAATCAAGAGGAACAGTCTGAGCCTGTTTGACCTCAAAGGACAACACTCATGTATCAGCAGGGCTTTAGTGATGTGGCCCATCACTATGGTCCTGAAATGACCCCCATCTGTTCTGTTCATGTCACTCACCCGTGCTGATGAAGGTCTCCATCTTGTCCTTGAAGGGTTGTAGATGTTCCTCTGAGGAGTTCTCACACACCTGCTGAACGTCCTTCTCACAAGCTGTATGATAAACAAATTCAACATTACATGAGAGTGGAGCGACATGAAGTGACAGAAACAGGTACCTTGGTAAATTACCCTCTTAGGTGCTTTTTTGACTGTATGGTTCTAAAAGAACCTTTAACATCTGTAGAACCTTTCTGTTAAACAAAAGGTTCTTTGTACTGGAAAAAAGGTTCTTCAGATTATAAAAAGGTATGAAAAACGGAATGTTTTCTAGGGAAACCAAAAGTGGCTCTTCTATGGCATCACTGTGAAGAACCTTTTAAGAACCTTTATTAGTAGAAGTGTAATGAGGAGCAGGTGAGTTCTGCATATCACCTTACCAGCACATTTATAAACATTCATAAACGTGAGGAAGAGGTGTGTAAATCCACGCAGATTCACCCCCAACAGATGACTATTAAAGGCAAACATGTTTGGAGCACATTCAAAACATAACAAGAGACAGAAGGCCTTTGATTATTGGATCTCAACAGTATGTCCTTCTAGTGGCAAACATGAGAACTATTTTATGGCTTTTCCTAATGACTTCAGTATTTGTAGCTCATTAATGCAACGTTTGTCTGGTTTGTTGATCAGGGTGATCTCCAGTAAATTCCAAGAATGAAAATGTTACTGAAAAGGAATCTTTTGGTGCTAATGCTAACAACAGCTTCAAAAAGAACTGTCTGGTGGCTGGTGAGAGGACCTCAGTTTGATCTCTGTTGGTACCTGTTGATGAGATTTTGGTTCAACGTCTCTGTTTTACAGACACATGGTGAGGTACAGATTATGCCATGAAGCACCTTGATTTGTGAGTCTGATCCCAGACCAGCACTCCCTCACTGAGGCTGTGTATGAACCAGAAGCAGATGCTGAGTCGTGGAACCTCATTTGTGTTGTTTGTGCTCAACAGAATCTTTGTTGTGCTGCCAAACAACTGCGATCACACAGACTCACAGAGCAGATGAGAATTATTGGGCAACTTACTTCTAGGCCTTCATCAAACATGTACATGTAGTGTGTATCTACGTATGCATGTATATAAAAATATGTGCTTGTATAGTTATTATTTACCTGTTTATGACTAACGACAGCAGTAAATGTGCAAGTTATAGGAAAGTGAACATAAGGGATTTTTATGAACTTGATAAGGCGCATAAATCAGATGAAGACACTCATATGTTCTACACAGGATCTATTGTTCTTAAAGGAGCTTGTATCATTCATCACATTATAAACACTACAAATGTATGCTGCTTTATCTGGCATTATTGACTAATGTCTAATGGAAATGTTGTCACTCTCCCGTGTTTCTGTTCTTAAAACATACCACATACAGAATATGCAAAACAATGCATGTAAATCATAAAAACACTGCAAACCACATCAGCCTCAGTTTCTACATTAACTTTGTGTTTCTAAAAGCAAATGAAACATACATATGCAAAACTTTGATCTGTGAATGTGTACTTCAACCTCCTGGCTAAAGAAATCAAATCAAAGTTCACTATAAGTCAACTATAGAAGTTACTAACTGCTGGTATGAAACGTGGCTGAACATCCAATGATACCCTAAGAACTGTTACCCTGTGATAAATCTCCACGGCTCACACTTGGACAGTCGAGGGGTAATATCAGAGATTTATACAGCACTACCAGAGCTGTACATTATTTTGAACTACTATTGAAATTCTGCAGCTTTGCTTGGATGGAAAAGATCCACTGTATGCTATATAAATAACAACAGAGTGCCTGCTCAGACACGTCTTGTCTTCTGAAAGATTTTTCCAAAACATGACATCTACAGTGCAGCGAGTCCACTGTAGGGTCTGAGTCTATGAGGATCTGTGTGTCGAAACATGATCTTAGTTCACTTGGTCTTTCATCATTCAGAACTGCTGAGGTTACGAGGAATGCTTCTGTCTTGACTCCTGCATATGGGCTCACTCGATGCGCCATTTACATTGTTATAAAATTAATACCCAGCAATGAAATGGCTGGAATACTGAAAGAAATACGAGGAAGACACCTCACATCCAGACTGATGTCTTCCCAGGTCAACATCTGAGCTTTGGAGTGGTTAAATCTTAGTCAACCTGCATGCAAACACGACAGTCACATTCAGATCAGAGCCAAAGGCCCCTCAGAATGTGTAAAGTCCCGAGAGACTTTACTGAGAGCGTTTCACCTGGAAGTGTTCAATATCGGCCAGGCTCTGGCTTTAATTCTTAATGATTGTTTCTCATATTCTATTTGTCTTGTCATTAATGTTGCCTGCATGTTTCTGTGTTCCCCATGCATGAAACAGTTAGTTGGGTCTTGTTTTGTGGTCACACTTCCCTGTGAAACTACATGGTCCACCAGTGGCTTATTTAAATGGAGAGTGCCTGACCCTCGTCTGTCTACAGACACCGAGATGGAGAAAACAATGTTACACACTAATGCTAGAACTGAGATTTTCAGGTGTCCAATCACAGACACTGACAAATGCTAAAGGAATGAACAAAAGAGAGATTCAGCTCCTGCTAAAATAAAGACAAAGTAAAACAGAGTGAATTAGAGAAAGTGTAGATCTCAAACTTTCTGTAAAGTAAGTAAAGCAGCTCAAGTGAAGATCAGATTTCTGGTGAAAGTTGAAGAGAGCAGCACTGAGGGCAGGAGGCCAGTCAGACTGTCTCAGGTCATCTCTATTGCGCTTCAGTCTCACAGTTCAGACGTGTAACCGACCCCTGTGACTGACCCTGTGTCACCACCCCTCAGCCAGACCATATCACACGCCACGGGTGTAAAACCAGCAAACACGATTTCTTAAATCAACAGAACACATGACAAAGCCAACGATCAGAGTCACAGATCTGGATATGAACCTAGAAGCTATCAGAAGAAACATCTGAGACCATCCACCTCATCATTCTGAGGCACAAAGCTCACTGAAGACTCACTGTGACTCTGCTAGAATGATTCTCACTTAAACAGAATGACTGGAGGAATAATCAGGACATTTTGTGTTTTAGACGTTTTATGATCCTGTCAGCTGCCTGTCATAGGTGAGCCTTCCAAACGCTCAAAACATTCTCCTTTAAATCTCATGCCAACACCCTGAGGACTCGCAGGTGAGACGTTTTTGTTGTGGTGTGGAGCAAATGCTCAAGCCCTTATTCTGTATTTATTGTCTTCCATTTTTTTGCTAATAAAAGAATGATAGGCAGCTGTAGGCAGGGCATTGTGTATTTTTCCCTCAGGTCACTGAGTATCCCAATTTTTAACAACGATTCTCAAATAGAGGGGAATGAAAAGAGAGCGATTCTAATTGCTTTCATATGCCATATTATTGTCTGATTTAAATAAATGCAGACACCAGGGGCCAGTGCGGGACTGGCGGCCCAGAGCAGAACAAGAGTACACAAATAGCAGTATTCTATATCCCGACCTGCCTCATACATCTCACAGCAGCCTCTTTATCTTTTTCAGGAGAAATCACATAGGGAATTTTTCTTCAATGATGTCATGTGACTAATGGAAAGGAAATAGTAACCAGCTCGAAGAACAATGACAGCACAGAATGAATTAGATTGTGTGATGCCTGATAACTACATGACAACCACTCAAATATAACATACGTTATGCAGCACACGCAGCATTAGATAAGCTAACATATGTTATACAATGCAACTGAAGTCAGAAATGTTGAAAAGTATAAAACAGGGTTTTACAGAATATGCTTATTATATTTTACTCTATAAAAATGTTACACAGTAATATGTGTCTGCTGTTGTATTTAGATGTGTACCGGATCCTGTATTAACTGCGTGTGACGGCATGCTTCATGATAAAGCTGAATCGGGTTCTGACATGCTCGGTACCTGTCAGCTCTTTCTTGAGCTTGCGGAGGTCTTTTGAGAGATCTTCAAACTTGACCTGAGCAGCGTGGAAGAGATCCTGAGGGTCTGGCAGTGGGAGGACACTCTTCTCTGTTCCTGCATTCTGAAACGAGACAGTTGCTCTACAACACTAACATGATCTTTCATTAAAGGAGAGGAATTCTTCATACAGAGCTCTCACCTTGTCAATGTTGCGAAGGTAGTAAGACACCACATAGTCAACCAGACTTATATGATTGTCCTAGTAGAAAACAAATGAATCAAATGAGCACATTTACTGCAAGTCAATGCATTAAATCACACTTCTGACACATACAAACATTCAATTCTCTTCAAACTCAACTGCTGGAAATTCAGCTGTTTAATAATTGAACTCTAGTCATAAGGCATAATCAATCATCCACATCATTCGTGAGCCCTAAAGCCATGAATTCCATCCATAGTTTGTTGTTTATTGTTTCTGTTCGTACACTTTAAAATCTATCACTATGGAAATGAAGGTATGTTTAATGGCGATACTGATACCCTGCTCTTGACATCCTTTAGTTTAGGAAGAATCTCGAGTCCGAACCCATCCGCCTGACCTCTGGTTCTGTTTCCACCATTCATATAGTTTCCAAAGGCCAAGACCAGACCAATCACGTCTTTAACACCATCGCTCTCTAGAAGAGCCTGCAGGAGCACACATCACATGACTATACATTCCTGTAACTGCAGTGTTTTGTAATTTGGATGTACTAATCCAGACCTCTCACACTACATGAAAGATCATAATAATAAAATATGCATTTATATAGTTTATATAGAATATAGTACGCGTTTGTTAAGGAGGTCAGCGGGTAAGAGACAGAAGCTATCATCCTGTGATATACCTTACATACAGTAGTGATGATCTCAACCTTACGATGTATGGAACATACAGAATCCACGAAGACACACTGGAATATGATACAGTGAGCACGGCCAGCGAAATCTGGAATCTGGGAAAGCTCATACAGGAATCTGTGTGAGAAGAAAACAGAGGAAAACTTAAACCTTCGAACAGCTGAGCAATATTCACACACACCATCAGCACACCACCTTCATTTCAGCCCAACAATCTGGATGTACTTGAGCATAATGAAGTCAGATATTAGTGACGCAGGTCACAGAGGCTGTGAACACACACAATCATGCTGGGATCCTTGCCTTCCTGTTTCATTAGCATACAGACAGACTCACCTTGACTCACTACAGTGAAGGGTTAAAGGTCAAATGCAGCTGACTGATTCATCAGTCAAAGGTTTAACCCTGTTACTGGTTAATCAAGGCCAACATAAACCCTTCACCAGCAGATTTTCACAGGATTCAAATATTACTGATTACATTTGAATATTAAAATATTTACTGTCCCGATTCTCAGTGTAAAAAAACAATAGAAGATTTCATTCTAACAGAAAAAAGTGTAAGAATGTGAAGATATATGGTGAGGGTTTAAGGTGACCTACTGTTCAGGCTTATCCAGAAGTTTCACCTCATCTTCTTTAGATGTCTCATAATGTTTCCTGATCTTCTGTAGCTCATCAGCTTGAGCTCTCTACAGACATTCACAACAACCAGCAGCAGTTATAAAGCAGCAAGTAGATTTATTAAAGATCAGCAGCAACAGTGAGAGGCAATTTCTTTAACATGTCAACACCTGGTATGGTAGTTTTAATAACTTTTAAATTATTAAAAAATTTTAAAACAAACAATTTATTGAATACATTCCTAGATGTCAAGGAATTAACCCTATGACATGTAACATTATTAAGGGTACGGGACACATCTATAAGTTTACATTAGTGATACTCTGGTCCCATTAATAAATAAATAAATAGCTTAAATATCTGTTCAGTTGCCCTAAATTCCTAATGCACGTAATGACAAATGAACGTATATGTGCAAACCATCTCAGTTCACCAAATGTTCATGCCATCATCTCTCATAAATCAGTCATACTGACATCTTTCAATTAAATATTTAAAGGCTTGTTTACGATGAAGATAAACAGCTGGTGCTGTTAAATACGACTGTAGAAAATAAATAAACAGTGCAAGAGAGTAAAAATCAGGTGTGAAGCAAGTTAAAATTCTGTAATGCTATCAGATTTCTTTATAGTTCAGTTGTGAACACTTACATTTTCATATAAAGCTTCAATGGTCTCCAGATCGACCACAGAGTGATCCACAGTCAGAACAGCTGCAACATAAATGACATTCACATTACAGTGAGTGTGCTAATCCAGATTAACACAAGAATCTGTGTGTGTTGGTGAAAGGGACAATGTGTGTATGTGTGAGTTTGTGTTGTATCTGTACGTTTGTGTTAAGATGTATGTGTACACACACACACTCACTGACGAACAAACCCACACACGCTCACTGAAGACAAACCCCCATACACACTCACTGATGAACAAATCCCCCCCACACACACACACTAACTGACGAACAAATCACACACACACACACACACACACACACACAGATGAACAAATCACACACACAGAAGAACAAACAGACACACACACACACACTCACTCACTGATGAACAAATCACACACACACACACACACACACTGATGAACAAATCACACACACAGAAGAACAAACAGACACACACTAACTGACAAACAAACCCTTACACACACACACACACACACACTCACTGAAGACAAACCCCCATACACACTCACTGATGAACAAATCACACACACACACACACACACACACACACACACACACACACACACTGAAGACAAACCCCACACACACACACTAACAGATGAACAAATCCCACACACACACTAACACATGAACAAATACACACACACACACACACACACACACTGAAGACAAACCCCCATACACACTCACTGATGAACAAATCACACACACACACACACACACACACACTGAAGACAAACCCCACACACACACACTAACAGATGAACAAATCCCACACACACACTAACTGACGAACAAATCCCCCCCCACACACACACACTCACTCACTGATGAACAAATCACACACACAGAACAAACAGACACACACACACACACACACACACACACTAACTGACAAACAAACCCATACACACACACACACACACACTCACTCACTCACTGATGAACAAATCACACACACACACACACAGATGAACAAATCACACACACACATACAGATGAACAAATCACACACACACATACAGATGAACAAATCACACACACACATACAGATGAACAAATCACACACACACATACAGATGAACAAATCACACACACACACACAGATGAACAAATCACACACACACACACACACACACAGAACAAATCACACACACACACACACACACACACACAAATCAAAAACACACAAACACACCCACACACACACACACACACAGATGAACAAATCACACACACACACACACACACACAGATGAACAAATCACACACACACACACACACACACACAGATGAACAAATCACACACACACACACAAATCACACACACACACACACACACACACACAGATGAACAAATCACACACACACACACACACACAGATGAACAAATCACACACACACACACACACACACAGATCAGATGAACACACACACACACACACACACACACACACAGATGAACAAATCACACACACACACACACACACACACAGATGAAATCACACACACACACACACACACACACACACACACAGATGAAAACACACACACACACACACACACACACACACAACACACACACACACACACACACACACACACACAGATGAAAACACACACACACACACACACACACACACACACACACTGAAGACAAACCCCCATACACACTCACTGAAGAACAAATAAGTAAAGAGAAAGCTTGAGGTTAGCTTTAGATTAAAGTTTAATACAATAAGAAGGAAGCAAACATGTCTGAAAAGAGGAGAGCAGTGCTGGGACTTCTCACCTTGCTGGATGTCCTTCATCTCCAGATGTAAACTGGATATTAATATTCCAACAGCCTGGGAACGCTTCCCATCTAACAGCTTGATAATCTGAAAGTGCAAATGTTAGGAAAGAACAGAGTGAAATGGCTCCATAAAATGACAAACTCCACAAGCACCTAGAGGATTTTAGAACAAACTATAAATTCACAGGATTTTTATTTGTACCTACACATGTTCACAATTACTAATGACTGAAGTTCCTCATAAACGCAGCAACAGTTTCTGGCACGGTAAAGGCTCACTTTAAAACGTAATGTTTCTGTCTCTTTCATTAGGTAGAGACGGGTTGTGATCACAGACATTCAGCCACTGCGGCATTTAGCAGGAACCAGCGCAATGACTCTTAAGAAGTGAGAATTGTGTTTCAGCCGAGGTTTGTGCTGATACACTTACACACAGAGAGACGCCCTCTGTTAACACCTCTAAAGAAGCCCTACAGTAAAACAATCACAGTCAGACAGAAATGCTGCTTCAGTTCTGCTGAACTTCATCTCACCAGTCACCTGAGGAAGACCAGAGTGTGAGGGACTCCATCTACACTCCTGAAGAAACTCAAACCATTCAAAGGTTTGAAAACACCTGTCTGAAATGTTTCTTTTAAAATGAGGCCATTTGCTTAAATGTCTGAAATTATTTTTGTAAACAAAAATATAATTGTGCCAACATAATAATTTCTATTATCAGAAATTTACAATTTTATTTAAAAACAATTTTAGAAATTGAAGATTTGGACCAAATAGTGAAGAACAAGAAATTAATAAGAGGCTAGAATACATGAGAACTCCTTTAAAACTGCCTAAAGAAACTGCAATATCATCCCAAAGTTACATTTGTGTTATTTCATAGTTTTGGTGAGTTTACCATTATTCTAAAATGTGGAGAAAAGTATGAATAAAAATGTCTGAAATCTTTTGAATGGTAGTGTATATGCAGCATTCAGTTCACAATGTAAAAACGTTTTGCTTCGACAAGGTTGTTGGTGATTTCGAAAATAAACACTGCGGCTGTCCTGAGGACCCTATATATCACACTTAACACCTGTGAATGAAAAACAATCAGTGTGAAGTTTGTGAATGCCTAAATCCTCCTCCACACAATTCGCTCACATCCTGTGCGCACGATCAGCCAAACTGTTCCAGAAATACACAGTAAACACATGTGAAGGTCTGAGTCAGAAACAATTAAAATGTCAGTTTGTTTAAGAATCATCATTACAGTTCACACTGCGTATTAATAATGATTCACTTTACTGTGTGATGTTTACATATTTCACAGGCCCAGAAGAGACACTCCACAGCATAAACACAGAAAGAGAGAGAGCGAAAGAGAGCGAAAGAGACTGAGAGACACAATGAATTAGCTTGTCTTTTAATCATGTTATCACTTACAATGTTAGAAACGTTTTGCACCCAAATCAGCATCCACACTACCAAACTTCCTCATTACAGTCTTGATTTTGATTTTTTTTTATTTTTTGATTTGTTTTCTTCTGTATGATGTCACAAAGTTGCCCCAGGCCATTTTTGCAGTTTGCATTCAATGAATGCTCTTCTGAGTTCTGAAAGTTACAGTTTGTTAAACAGTTCTCTTAATCAAATATTTGAAAAGTTGATCCCGTGATATGAGTACTTTAAACTCCACACAAAACATACTGACACACACAGATCTGTCCAATGAGCTCCACGTGATGCCTCATGTTACTGATTAGAGCAGATGAACGTGACAGAGGCTCCGCCTCCACACGTCCTCGCCACACTTTGATATGATAATGAGGAGAGAGAAGAGGTGCTGAGAGCCGCACAGTTGATGCATCACAACACATGATACAAATTAGCCTCCACGGCCCTCAGATGATTCCCAACTGACTGTGTTTTGGGGGAGATCTCTCAAAAACACTTTGAAGTGTGTTTTCAATATATCTACATATGTTAGGCACACAGATGGCTGTTTGGGTTGCCAGGGTTATCTTCACACACAAACACACATTTCATTTGCATAGATCAAAACACGCAAACACACTTTCCCAAACACTCAGGTCTTGTTCCCGTTCCCACCCCCTTCCCAAAATACTGAAGCCCTGCAGACAGCAGATCTTTTTCAGCCGCAGTACCCGCTCAAATGCCACATGCCTGTGTCATCACTACGATTCGACAGAATCCGTACTGATGACAGTCAGATACACCTGACTGCTATTGGTGTACAAATTCTCATTATGAGCCCACGGGTTTCTCCTGTATTGCACTGTAAATACAGACACTGACATGAGCCCTTGCTGGGCTGGCCAGGATTTTTCCTGGAGGAAGTTACTGAGGCAGTTTCTCAGAAGGGTGATTCAGAGCTAGTAAACACACTGCTGGCATGTCACTTTTGTTTAGATGTCCTTTCAGACATTACGTTGGTTTGCCAAGACACAAGTTCCAGCATCTATTCATCTTTTCACATTTGCCAACTGAGACATTTAAACTTAGTAAAGGATTATAAATAATTACAGATTTCTTTTAAATCACATGAAAACATGGGGTGGTGGGTCTCTGCGCAGCACAATGATAAGAGTCATTTACAAACAAACTCCAGCTCTTATCATCAAAGACATCTGGAGGGTAAAACTTCACATTACAGTCTCTTACTGCTTTTATATTACTGTTACCACTGTTTTATTATAGACTCATAGTTTTTATTACAGACATACAGTTCATCAGTTTAACACATGAATGTTATGGGGAAATTCCATAGAGGTAAAGGTTTTTATACTCTCCTATGTATATTCTATTCCCCTACGCTAACCCTAAACCTACCCATTGCACAAAACTTTCTAATATCTTAGATTTTCAAAGATGACTGTATGATTTATAAGCTTGTCTCCTCATGGGAGCTTAAAAATGTCCCCAAAATTTATTGGTATTACTGTACTTGTGGGGACATTTGGTCTTCATAACGTAGTGAATACCAGGACACACACACACACACACACACACACACAACACACACACACACACACACACACACACACACACACACACACACACACACACACACACACACTGGCAAGGTGAAGCCTTTAATGACTGATTGGGGAGGTGTGTATAGATCTAAAGGGGACAGAGCGGTGTGTTTGGGTCCAGGCTGAATTTTTAACATCATGGAAATGAAAGAAAATTGCTTGAGAATTTTAAAATAAAAGTGAAAATGACATTTGTCAGATATGGTAACCCATACCAGAAATATGACCTCTGCATTCAACCCATCACTGGTGAGGAGTGAACACACACACACTCACACTGGAGCAGTGGGCAGCACTGCTGCGCCTGGGAAGCAATCGGTGGTTAGGTGTCTTGCTCAAAGGCACTTCAGTTGCTACCTTCCAGTGCTAGAATTGAATCAGATTACAACTGCACCAGATTGACTCTGATTACAAGCCCAACTCACTAACGAGCAGGTCACAACTGCCATGGACACCAGACCTCATTTCTACACTTCACTTCACAGACATTGCTGAGACAAAAGCTTTATAAATTTGCAGAACTGACACTTAATAATTCATTGGTGAAGCCTAATGTAGTCAGGGATGGTTCAGTCATATATAATATTTTTAATACAGGTTATGTTACCACATGAAGCACAACTCTTGCCCTTTTGTCACATTTAGATTTTTAGCACCAAAGTGATTTTACAATCCAACCAAAAACTAAAACAACATTACATGTGACTAATGATTTGACATGAGCCATCAGTTTAGCACACAGTTCATTCAACTGAAGTGAGGTGAAAGCATTGTCCCTAAGGCCAACCCTACATCTACACTGTATACACCCATGAGAGCTGGACCAGCCAATGAGAGGTGGAGACAGATGCGCAGAATCTATGGCAGGCATATGAGTGACACTTATGATATTGTCCAGAAAGTCCATTTAAGGAAGACAATTTATAGCTTACACTCTGCAGGGAAAGTGCTTCTCCAGAGAGAGCACAAAGCTTAAGAAATTTACAGACACACACAGTATTTCAAACAAGCTCTGACAGAGTCTGAAGACCTTCACTGAGGGCTGAAAGCAGAGCACATGAACGCTGGAGCAGCAGACTTTCACATGCTATAATAAAATGCTGACAGAGTTGTACTATAGTGACTGAGGGCTTCTGAGGGCTGCTGGCGCTCTGTGTGGATGCTTACCGCTGAAACTGTCTCACATCCCTGTGATATTATGCTCTGTGGAGTCTCTCTCAGGTCTGGTGAACTTCAACATCAAAGCTCTACTTAACAAGACTCACTGATCTGAGCTTCAGACAAACGAACATGAATATGATGCTGAGGGTTAATACTGAGTGCCAGGGGTCAAGTCACTAACTCACCAACAGAAATAATGACACAGGGCTGAGTTAACACTCCAAAATTCTTATTATGAATTATTATAAATGACAAAAGTGTAGTGACACAACACAAGCAACACAAAACTGTCACAGGGCACTATTCAATGTAAATTTAAAAGATAAATAAAACATTATTAATATTAATATTGTTTGTTATGGAGGAATATGATGTGAGGCGCCCTCTAGTGGTAACAATGAGTGATGTGACCCTTAAACTGCAGTATAAACTAAATCATTTTACAGGCCACTGTACTGAATCTGTACAGAATCAGCTGAACACTGAACAGCTTTTGTCATGTTTGTGTAGAAGCACCTTCAGCAGGAACCTCAGTGTGTTACATCAAAATAATCTTGTTACTGTTCACAGCTGGAAGTGACAACTGTAACAAACCTTCTTGGCTTTGTTCTTCTTCTCGTATGTATCTGCCAGTGGTTTCTTCTTGGGCTGTACAGTGGTTTTGGAGAACAGGTCCTCAAACTCTTTGGTGTTTATAATATCGGGCTCTTCCAAAACATTCCAGAGTGTGTTATTACTGTAACAAACACACACATTTATGTTTGATTAGTGTCTGAGTGCATGACATATTGTTGCACATCAATCGCTCATAAACAACATGTCTGACAGAGCATTAAGTTTTTTTTACTTGCTAAGGCAGCTGCTTCACTGTGATTCTATAAAATCTGATGACAGACTGTAGCTTTTCTGATGGACATCTTTAAAAAATGTGATTTAAGAGCATTTGGCTCTTTTGTATTTATTGTTGCTAAGAAACATGAGCAACACAAACACTCAGATGGTGTACAGGAGAGTCATAGGTTTCCATTCCTTCTCCTGAGGGGAAAACTTTTCAGACAACACAGAAGCTCCTCGTGTGATGAGATGACACAGTGACTCAGCGGAGGTCATTGAGGTCATCACAATCCACACAACGATGATCTGACCTCAATGTGAGCCTGAATGTTTATCTGTGGATCTATAACAGAGTGTTTCACTTTAAATTGTCCAAGCAAACAGTGTAAAGTTCTCAATGTTTCACTGCAGCTTTGATGTTTCTCTTAAATTGTATTGGAAGAAATCACAACAGAGACAATAGTCTACAGTGTCAGTACAAAGCAATATGATGCGTGACAGAGCTTAGACCATCTGCTCATATGTTGGAGTAAATTTATAAATATTTTGGACCTAGCAAATCTGAGCACAGTTTGAGAAATTGTTGAGATTTCAGGGAGTCTCGCGGCAACCTACAGAAGCTGATATAATATAAAGATGACTCTGTACATGATACTGGGGCAGGAGTAAGTATTTTAACATCCACATAATTTCATACGACACCTTTAACTTGACCCAGATGGAAACAACAAATTTATTTTGCTTTCTGTGTTGATTTTAGAGGAAAATCTGAGAGACTCTGAGAGACTTACTGACAGCTGAAGGCATCATCATTTTAAATACATGCAGCTAAATATCTGACAGACAGACATGCAAAAGACGCGTGCAATAAATGACTAGTGTTCAAAATTTGTAGAAACCTGCTTCAAAATGTTGTATTGAATTGCACTGGAGTACAGCACACCAAAGAGCATCGGAAAGTGTGATTGCAATAATGTAATTTAACAGCATGACTGAAACATTTCTAGCAAACAAAACCTCAGTTTAGCCTAAGGCATGTACAGTGAGTCAGTAATAGAAAGATTCACTGAACATTCTTTAATAATCCTACTAACAGGCCTGTAAAACTCCTGACCAACACACACACACACACTCTCACACACACAGTCAGGTTTTTCTGGCTATTGGGTACAAATTTGTCCCCAGTATATGGTTAAATAAACATCACACACGCACAGTGACAAATACATACACTGCTCCAGTGTTTTAGAAGTGTGTGTCTTTATGGCTGATTACACTCAAGGGTTTTACACTGTATTTGCACTACAAACTGTGGTTAAGGGCTTGAGGCTGTTAACACTCTCTGCATCTGTTGTTCACGTTTACACTGTAGCAACATTTACATACTATAGATTTCTGGCCTAAAACTTCTGTGCGGTGAAAAGCAACCTTACTTGTTATCCTGAATCTGAATCCGGGTCCAATAGAGCGGTTTCATGGGACAGGCAGGCTCCACAGCGGGTTTACGTGGTGCTTTATCAGCCACCTGTCCGAACCCAAAACCCCCGAAGGCTGGAGGGGGAGGAGGGACGGCAGCGCCCGGTATGGGTGGAGGGGGTGGAGGGGCTCCTGGTAGACCTGGTGGAGGAGGCGGAGGGGCTCCAGGGAGGGGGGAGGAGGGGGGGGCCCAGGTGCAAGGCCAGTTAAGGGAGGAGGTGGTGGAGGGGTGGAGCTACCACCTAGGCAAGGTGGGGCGGAGCTACCAGGAAGGGGGGGTGGAGGTGGAATAGCACAAGGCTGACCCGGAGGAAGAGGGGGTGGAGGTGGGGCACAGGGCTGACCCGGAAGGGGAGGGGGTGGAGGCGGGGCACAGGGCTGACCCGGAGGGAGAGGGGGTGGAGGCGGGGCACAGGGCTGACCCGGAAGGGGAGGGGGTGGAGGTGGGGCACAGGGCTGACCCGGAAGGGGAGGGGGTGGAGGAGGTCCTGGGCTCACACTTAAACTCATGGTGATTGAGTCCAGGTCCAACTTTTTGGGCTGGCTGCTGCTAGTGTTCAGTGCTGGTTTGGCACTTTCATCATCAGACATTTTGATGAAGGTCTCACGGTCGGTCTGAACACACACGTTGCGGTAAGTTTTGGGCAACATTTCGTCCTCAGTTGAGACAGACACCTCCCGCAGCTCACCGCGCTCCTGCACGGAGTTCCACGCCTGCTCACGCTGCATCCTGGCAATAACAGACTCCAGATGGGACACCATCTCCGCATGCTCACCACGAACCTGGAAAATCTGCAGTGCAAAGTCTGCCTGCAGGCATCCGCATGCAAAAATAAAAAAATATTTACTATTACAACAGTTAGCAACATTCAGGAACAACATAACAAACATCATCTAAAACCTGTCACATTTACATTAACATCAAAAAGGATCTTGTATTAGCACAAGTCCTGGGGTTCTACTATGACAGTGGCATTATGGTATTCCTTGAAATATACTGTGAGAAATTACGACATATATTCCATGTTATTAAATGTGGTACACATTCAGTAGCGCTGAGTTATTAATCAATGGCCAGATGATGTCATGATTGTTCCATGCCATCACCTTAAGACTATACTGCATGGGAAGCATGAAAAACTTTAACTAGGGTGACACAATCAGATATAAAGAAATTTCCCTTTAAATACAGAAAAAGCAATGAATCAAACAGAAACATTCTGTTAAAATGTAACAGTTTGTTTTCTGGATCAAAGATTACAGTCGTCTTGTTCAGACTTTTTCCCTGATTATACAGTCACTATTCGAGGCATTGTGAAATACTGTGAAAATAGTCCAAAATATTCAACACTGTATAAACATCAAATCTATAAAAACAAGAAGCTGAATCTCAGCTGTGATCTTTAGAGAGCATGACCTCTGCATGCGGTGGCTGAATTTTGCAGTCAGAAATAATGCAGAGTTTTCCTGACTGATGAGAACTAAAGAAGCTTGCTGCAGTAAACTGTAATCCTATTTCATGAGTAGTTGCCATGCATCCCTGCATCTGGACTTCAGCAGAACCTCGCAGCCACCTGCACACTCGCCTCTCATTTAATATCACTGTTTAAAGTCAAAGGTCACCAGAGTAAACACTAGAAATACATCAACCTGCAACAAAATGCATCACATCACTGAAAGCGGAAATAAATATGTCCAAGAATCACCTGAAGTTTACCTGAGTGATTCTCATCACTATCCTCACCAATATTCAGATTAATTAATACAGGCTTTTTTAACAGAAAAAGAATGTGTTTCTGGTAACCTTAATCATTACTTTGTTTATATCGTAAAGTAACAATGAAAAGATGAATTCTATCATTAAATTGGTGTTGTTTATTATTGCTGTAGAAGTAATTGGCCACTTCTTGGTGAGTCTTATAGTAATTTTGATATGATAAAGGGTTTAGATACTCTGCTTTGCCTTTTCACTGGAATAATGACTGTCAATCACAGCAGGAAGAACTTTAATCTTTTGTCTCCATTAAAGCTGAAACACTAAAGGTTTCACAGTGGATGTAAAATTCAATTCTCTCACCAATGCTTATAAACAACCAGATCACATGATCACTTAAGATCGTCTTCATCATGTCTGACAGAATGAACATACATGTTGATCTCTGATCGAGTTCGGCTCTCAGAGCTTAGCAGAACACAGTGACCCAAATCAGCTGTCATACAGAGAACTTCCTGTATCAGAACATCTGACATATCTGCAAGTCAACAGAGTTGAACTTCGTTCAATTCGATTCTCAGTGCTGGCAGGAAACAACTGAGGTGCCTTTGTGCCAGCACGTCATTTCCCTGTTATATGGCTTTATCAAAACACTCTAGTTAGATGGTTTGATTAGACTGTCTATCATGACATCTAGTGTTTTCTTCATGGATTGCAGCGTTTAAGTGATCATGTGACACGAGGAGAGGTCAGAACTCACCTGCAGTTTTTCCAGCTCTTCTTTAGACTCTCTCTTCAGCTGCAGGAGGGCGGCCTGGTGCTCTGTCACACGCAACACAACAACATTCAACATTGTCATTCACACCAAACCATTTCTGCTCTCATGAAATAAAGATGCTTTTTCCAAAGCGACTTACAGTATATTCAAGTTTTTTTTTAATTTTGTCAGTACATGTGCTCCCCTGGTAATCGAACTAACAACGTTTGCGCTGCTAACACAATGCTCTGCCAACTGAGCTACAGGAGCACTAACCATTAACTAGTTTCCCTGAAACAGCAATGAGATTGAATAGAAAGCAAATTGAGTGCTTTTGTGGAAGCCTCCTGCATCTTAGATGTTTTACCTGAGAATACAAAATCTCAATCGTAGAAGTGAGAATCTCACTTAAAGTATTATCATATCAAATCCCGCTTAATGTATTATTTGGCAAGTTATTGCATTGTTCTTCAATACCGTGCAGCCCTAATATAACTTGAAACATTCTCATCAGAGCATGTTTCTTGACCTCAGACCTGTCAATCAAACTCTTAAGTTGACCTTTCTGAGTTAGCAGGAGCTCTTTGACATGAAAGGTGGAGCTGGATGTTCCAGTGCTGCTGGTTTTGTGTCCAAAACATGACAGCTAATTAAGTGCCTTTTTGAGGTTTATAGATCAATGACTGTGTCTGTTCTGTTGTCCAGTGACATCACAACACAAACCAGAGCTGCAGAGTCATGCAGGACAAATAAACAAGGGGCTGCGTTCTAATTTGCATACTTCTACATACTACAAGTATGCACTTCACTGATGCAAGACATAACAGCTACATGCACCATAGCTTATTGTCTAATAGCACCTTAAGAAGTCTTCTTCCTTTAGTTAGCTCACCTGCTTCAGTGTACCGCAGCCCGACCTTCTCCTCTCCATCCTTGGGTTTGGGTGGAGGCCAGATGGCCTGCAGACGTCCAGGGGTTCGATCTTCACCATCAGATGGGGATGTGACCTCAGACTAAAAGAGAGAGAAAATCATCAAATCATGGCACAACCACAGTACTGCAAGAACAAGGCAGAAATACTACTAGGCAAAATTATCATTCAATAATTAATGAACAGATGTCAGTTATTTCAGCAATTTATTCTATAACTAACTAATCACGTTGTTACTGGTAAAGGTTTTTGCTTTGTGTTGTAAGTGTTTGTTTACTTCACACAGTAAGTGATGAACAGTCAGTGATGTTTCTTTAATGTAAAGCAGCTCCTGTAGTCATACATACTTTGGTCTCTGTGGGACTCAGCTTGCTGTCAGTCGTCTTGCTGCTCATCTGTCTCTCAAAGATTGACCTAAGAAGTTCTTTCTCATTCTTCTTCTTTTTCTTGACAGCTTCCAGGTCCAACATGGTCTCCACAGGGTCGTTCCTCACAGGTCTACTGCCAAATAATTTGGACTTCAAAGCATCAAATGAAGAATCAGTTGAATGTATTGATGCTTTGGTTTGAGGGTCAGTTTTGCTCGCTACTGCATCTTTTCCTGTGTTGGGCTCAACAACACCCTCACAGGCCTTTAGCTTTTCCTCATTTTGGGATGCTTCAATGTTTAACAGCTTCTGCAACTGCCTGCTGGTTTCAGATGTAATTTTTGGTTCGTTCTTCTGTTTTGGAATGCTGGTGCTGGACAGTGGCTCAAGTCTGGCTTTGTTCACATGCTGTTTGAGGCTGAGTAGTGCCCGGTCCGCATCACGTTGTTTGATCTCTGACAGCGTCTCTCTCTCTTCTCCCAACGTCCCCTTCTTCAGGACCCGTAGGCCACTAAACAGAGCTGGCAGTTGGTATCTCTCACCGGGGCTGGTTGTTTTCAAGGGTGTGGTGGTCCTCTCAGCTGATGTTTTGACCTGTTTAGTGTCATTTAAAGGAACAGACAAGGTGCTTGGCACAGGGCTGACTGAGGATGGTCCCAAAACCCTCTTTGAAAGACTTTTTGTCTCTGGCTCGGGCAAAACAGACAAGATTGGAGACAGCTGACTCAATAAATCTCCAGTTTGAGAATCTGCTGGTGACTCTGGATCTGGTGCTATAGTCCCTTCTTGCTGAGAGAGTTGATGTCCTAAAACTAATGAGACATCCTCACCTGTGACGTCTGATTCAGAAGACAGTGAAGGTGCAGAGAGAGGAACGTTTCTCCTCCAGCTGCTGTAGTCTCTAATCATACCTGCATCTGAGTTGTCCTTCTCTATGTGACTGTATGATGTTTCTGAGCTCATGTGAGCTGTGCCTGTCTCAGTGCTGTCAGACTCCAGTTCTCTCCTAGACTCATCTGACAGAGAATCTGAGAAATTCAGAGACCTGTTGAACCTTCCGTATGAGCTCACCCTGCTCAAAACAGAAGTGTCTTTGAGGGATCGTTCTACAAGACTCTCAGCTGTGAAAACAGACATATTAAATTCCCTGTCTACCACTTTACCATGCCTGTCAAGAACAGGCATCTGCATCGCATTTGGATCTTCATCGCTTCCACAGCAGAGTGATTCCTTAGTGGGCAGGTGTTCATCTAACCTACCCTGGACGTTTGTCACATCCTCCTCATCATCAATGTACGTCTCCACTCGGGTAACCTGCACCAGATCCGATGTGTTATCAGAGAAGGTCCATGAAGATTTTTCTGCATCCAGCTCCTCTGTTGTAAAAGGTTCCACTTTCTCTTCTAAAGATGTTCCAAAGTCATATGTGGATTTCGATGGATCTGTCACACCAACATCATGGGAACGGATGATCTGAATGTCGCTGTGGTTTACAGGAGGTGAACGTGTGTCTTTATCAGTCAATGTTCTAAATGATGTGAGAACAGCTGAATGTGACGAGTCTGACGTCAAAAACTTTGAGGAGAATCTATTGTGAATTCCTTCACTATCCATATTTCTGTTTACACTGAGAACTATTTTCAATTCTATGAAATGAAATCCAACAAGTGCGGAAGCAGAGCAGGTCAACACAATAAAGCAGTCATGTCTTTACTTTGTCTTTACACCTACATGCACTCTAGTTTCAGAGACTGAAGAACACAAAAGCTTTATTCTGTGAAAAGCCCCTGGTTCCTCTCTGTACTGCTCTCTGTCTCTCTCTCTCTCTCTCTCTCTCTCACTCACGCTCCAGGAGGTGCAGTTATAATGCTGTGAAAGAGCTTCTATCCTCTAAACCCTTTAAAAACACTTTACTTTGTTGCCAACAGGTCAGAAAAGTTCTTCATGAGCTGAACATGGTGTTCAGCATGAAGTGACTCCTTTAATAAAACCAGTGATCCAAACACAAAACAGCAGAACATTCCCCGAGAGTGTTCAGTAATCTCTCCCAGAAAGGTTAAAGAGTTTAAGATTACTCAGTGTGTTACAAGTCCAAGCAGCAGCAGGAAAAATTCACTCCTGTGTTATTTAAAAAAGCTCCAGAAATTTCCATTAAATAGTCGCTGAGATTTTTCAGATTGTGGCAGCATGGCAACTTCCTGCTCTGTCTGTCCTGTGAACGTCTGGGTGTTTCTGCCTTTCAGACATACGGAATGCTACACAGGTCTGATTACTCTGTCTGACCACTCCCTCAGCCTGAAACCTGTGAGAGACTCACCTGTCAGCGTCTGATTACTCAAACCTCAGCAATGTCTAGCTCCTCCTCGCCCTTCTCTTTCTCTCTCCCCGTGTGTCACTCTCTCTCGCTAATCTCAAGCAGGGTCAGGTGAACTGGGCGGTGCTAACACCAGCTATAATCAGCTCTGGTGATGTCATTGGTCACGCCTCTGCCTGTGTAGGTTGCCATGGTGCTGTCAGAGTTCAGTGTAATGTGTGAATCAGTGATCATACAATATAAAATGTGTGACCAAGAGAAACTTTGCAAACTTTCTAGAAAAACTTCTACTTTTCTCATAGCTCTAGTTAAAGTTACAGGTACAGGTAGTTAAAAAGTAACATTGTCCATTCATTTTAACTAATACTAATTCTGTTAGTCAATGTTATTATTGTCTTCTATATAAACAATATAGTTATGAAAAATCAGCATTCTATAACACTGAAAATAATTAAATGGTTATAAATGTGCGGAGATTCATACTTAGCAATGTAGTTTTGTAGACTGTTTATTGTTGCTCCTGACAACAAAATGTTAAATGCTCTCTTAGCTGTATGCTGCTTTGAATAAAAGCATTGAATAAAAGCAATGAATAAATATAAATATAACACAGAATTGAATTTTTAAAACAACAGATAGGAACACAGATGAGCTAAATATAAAACTGCAGTGAATCTGAAAGGATTGTGTTTAGTGTTATTACACTATATCCTGAATGAAAGCCTAACACATGAATCATTGTGTTTCTCCTGTCACTGACACACAACAGCAGATTAAGAGACTGCTGACATTTAACCTGGCTCAGGGTTTTGTAAATTGTTAATGTTGCTTTCAGCATAATGATCTAACTACAGTCTTAAAGACTCTATTTCACCATTTCTTTATCTCCCTTTCACTTTCATTACGCAATGTTCAGATATTTTATGGTAATACTGCAAATCCCTTATACACCTGTTCTGTAAAATTGTATCTTTTTTCTAAGCGCCGTCTCCATGTAAGCTGGAGCGGCACATCTTGTTTAATATGACACCTGTCATCTATCATGTTAATTGACTAAATGTCACATTGTCTCAGAAGTACATACTATTTAAGTAGGCAGTCTGAATACATTAGCCTCTCATAGACCACTGAGAGAGGTGTAAGTCTTCACACACAATGACAAGTATTTCTGATACACGTCCAATAGTGCAAATGTGCTGTGGTTATTATCAGTTCAGTCAACTTTATATTCATAATCCATCTGTATTCAAAGTATCCCTAATTAATTCTATTAACATACATCTTATAATAAACAATATAAATTAGCAATAATACCATGTATTCTGTATTCTGTGCTGTACATGTTTGAAAATTTTATTGTTTTCTGGTTTTATTTTCATCATATGTAAAGCTTCTTTGAAACAATGCAAAATTGTATAAACCGTTATATAAATAAAACTGAATGAATAAAAGTAGATGTTACTGGAGATTTTCAAAAGAAATTCTGAGAACCACCAGAGAAAAAAACAACAACATGTGCCAAAGACACAAAACCTGCATACAGACAGCAACAAGTACACTTCAGTCTCATGCACAATAATTTATCACTTATCAATACAACTAATCAATGATCATGTGCTGGATTCATTCTGCATGTACAACTATGTAAGTGTGATCTACATTATTAAGGGTATATTATAAACAGTAAAGTTTGTTTATGTTCTTTATGTAAGAAAGACATCAGTATCAACACACAGAGAAGCCATTCTCAATAACGTCATTCTCTAACCAGTTAGTTAAACCAGTATTACCACATCTAATTAAAGCGCAGTGCTGCCTTCCTGCCAACAGACATGAGACCAGCGTTAAATCATTTCACACATTTTTTTTTATAGCTGATGTTCAGTATGGTCTGTTGTTTAACTAAGTGCCACACCCATATAATCTGATCTGAGATCAGTGCTGTTCAGGTTTATTTCCAGTGAGGTGTCATGGGTGTGTCATGTTTTCACTGCAGGCTGGTATTTTACTTTTATAGTAAACACACACAGCTGTTATAAACAGTGTTCCTGTCAATATACTGCAGATTATTAGAGTGAGTTTCTGTGTCTCAGTGCAGACAGAAAGTACAGCTGTTAGCATGTTCTGTTACTAAATCACTCAAACGTCCAAAACAACAACTGGGCCTCCTACTGAGCTGAGAAATCTGGATTTTCTGATGTGGCCTCTGGACTGCTAATACAAAGCCTGTGTGTGTGTGGGGGGGTGTGGGGGGTTGTCTAATTAAGCTTTATTTCAGAGTCTCAGAAGCAGAGACTGAGGAAAACAACACTACATAAACTGATTTGATCTTTTCCTGAAGCTCAACTGTAGAGGAATGCACCAGTATCAGCAAGGTCTTAGGTTTGTTTCTGGAGGCATGAGACTGCCCTAACACACAGACTCAGAGTCTGTGTAGCTTGAATACACTGTCACTTTGAAGTAACACATCATCTGTCAAAGGCATACATATAATTATCTATTCATATCTGCAGAATTAACATTGTTATCAGATGCCTTCAGGTATTTTGTTGTCTTTGGAGCTTTACACTTGGTCATGATATGTTCTTATTACAGCTAAAACATTAAATATGACCACTTAAGTTCCACTTTAAGAAGGTCATACAGGTTTGAAACTTCATAAGAGTGAGTAAATGATCACAGAATTTTCAGGCTTTGGGAGAATCATTCCTCTATGAATAATACATATGTAAGGTAAGTCCTTACAGCAATGTATACTGTTTACACGCTTGTGTGTGGCTCATCTGTGCGTATGATTTACTCACTGTTACTCCCAGCTTCGGGTAATACGGGGTGTCTCCAATGATGTCATCCTCCGGGGGGGTGATTCTCAGGAAGTCGAGGTGGTCAGGTCTGTTGAGGCGACACAAAGTCTCCTGAGAAATGGAGTCCATCTCCAGCATCCAGCTCTCCTCCGGTCGCAGCACACAGTTTTCTGTACAACACAAACAATGACAGTTTGATGGACTGTTTGAACAAACTGTTTGATTCACTACATCCATAGAATAAATCAACCAAAACATGTCTGAAACGAGTCAGAAGTGACGAGGAGAAAGTGGACAAAGGAGAGCTGGTATATATATTCATGAAGGTGAAGCAGTCTGATCATTCTGCTTAGGCCATTTGACATTTAAAGAGTTATTTATAAGGAGAATGATGAATTATTCTTCATTATAATCATGACACTTATTCTTGTTCCAGTTAGGATTGTTCTTGTTGCTCAACTGGTAGAGCATTGTGCAGCGCAAAGGTTGTGGGTTTGAGTAACAGGGAACACATGATCTGATTAACTGTATACCCTGAATGCACTGAAAGTCACTTTGAATAAAATGTAAGCCAAATGCATAAATGTAAATTATTGCCCACTGCAGCATCAGGCTATTACTGTCACTCTCATCAGACCAACAAATTTCACTGCTGAATGAAAAATAAACTGGATTTCTGTACTATAGTAAAACTCCAGTAGAAAAACTCTTCAGCATCTGTTACACACATGCTGAGCCAATGGGCTCATCAGTAACACAACAGTGCCACCATGTGAACATCAACATGACATCAACTTATAATATAATGAATACAATACAATACAATACAATGCAATACAATGCAATACAACCCACACGCAGACACACACACACATACAAACAAACTCACATACTCACACACACAGACCCACACACAAACACACACACATACAAACAAACACACACACACACACACACACACACACACACACAGACAAACTCACGTACTCCCACACGCAGACACACACACTCTTTCTTTCTAAATATGAAACTCAGGTTAACTGCTGTAGTGAACAGCTCTTCTGCTTGTCCGCAGACTCACACACAACACACACAAACTCACATACTCACACTCACTCACTCACAAACACACACACAAACTCACATACTTGCTCACAAACACCCAAACACACACACACACACACACATACATACAAACAAACACACACACTGACTCACACACACATACAAACAAACACACACACACACACAAACTCACATGCTCACTCACACAGACCCACACGCAAACACACACACACACACACTCTGGAATGTTAGCAGTTCTTCTTTCTGAAAATGAAACTCAAATTTATTGCTGTAGTGAACAGCTCTTCTGTTTGTCCACTAATGAGTGTCATGAGCTGTCTGCTGATAACCTAATTTGATTAGTTATGAGTGATAGGAAGCTCACGAGAGGCTGCACATCACATGATTGAACAGTTAAACATCAGATTCTCCCTCCACACTCTTCATCATCGTACTCTTCACTATCACACTCTGCATCATCATACTTTTAATTTCATTCACAGACTTATTCTGAGTTCATGAGGTGTAAACAAAGCAAAGCACATGTCATGGAAATCCGGACTGACATTACAGTCTTTAACACTTCACATGTATTCAGTATTACAGGTGGAACGTGTGTAGTGTTAAAACATATGAACGTTCTGGACTGAACATCAGTTACACTCCACACCATCTGTAAGATTAGAGTTACAGTGTTTACCAGGTTTATGTGATTATGATCAAACAATAAAAGACTAAACAGAACAGATGAATTAGTGATTCTATAACATTATAATGTTTATATAATGTTTAAGTTTGTGTGTGTTTAACATTTGAATCAATGCTGTACATCCCCACAGGCCTGTAAAAGCCTTACTGTAAATGTGATTTTTGCAGAATTATTTTCTATAATAACTGACAATATTTTACAGATGTCTGTAGAGTTTACTTGGAATTTATCGCAAAGAATAATACTGATGTTCGGTACATAGAGATCCGCTTTAAACTCATACATTACAATAACTGCATTACAGTCGATATTGTGAGTGTTTTCTATCAATGATGAAAAGCTCTGGTATAATACAGTATACAGTAACAACAGCACAACTGAGACCAGAGCTGATGACACTTGTATCGAATCACTGTTAGAACACCCGGAAGACTCTTGAACACACAGAGAGATTCTGTAAGCGCTACAGGTACCGGGAATATCTGTTTGCAAGAATCACACAAACACACACACTCACACACACACACTCATATAATTTTATTATATCCAACATACGTGCTTTACATTCTTTCTGGGAAAAGAAACACATATTCTGCATTCACCTAAAATTTTGAATTGGAAAAATTATAAAATTGCTAGATAAATAATATTGGCAGTATTTCCCAATTTCTGTATATTTTCAGCAGTACTAGAGTATATTTATAACATGTGATAACATATGATGTATGATTGCTTTGAAAAATACTAGCACTGGATGCATAATCACTGGACACTGAGGATCTCTTTTTAACGTCAGTGTTTGTATGAGCAATAGTTATAACATTAATAACAAACCTAAATTAGTTGTCCTCAAATTACCCAACTGCAAACTGGGAACATCTTAGCAATTTTCACATCCCTCTATTGTCAAACACCTCACACACACTGCACTCGGTTCACTTGTTTGTTCAGAAACACTGTAGACATTAAGGTTTATGGAAAAGGCTATCATCACAGCTCATGTGCCTCAGAAGTTCTTCTGTTCAAACAACAAAGAGTCTTAATCCTTTTTTTCTCATTAAGGCCTTGGACCAATCAGGATCTGTTAAAGCCAGCACAGGTTGCCGCCCTCCTTCAGCTCAACAGGATGTTGTTCTGCACATCTAATAATTTTCATGAGAGCAGCACGAGTGTTTGAACCCAAACCGACCCCAACACTTTCATCTTAATAGGACTGCTGCTTTCCTTCTGACTCAGACTCTCTCACACACACTCAAACATACTCCACATTGATAACAAAAACAAGAACACGCACTCATACACACACACACATGCACACACTCACACAAAATTCAATAATGGATCTCTGTGGAGGGGTTTGGGAAGCCAAAATTCTTTTCTATTTATTTATCCTTCAAATATTTGAGTCACATGACAGGAAATATCCATTGACAGAACAATATAAGCTATAAAATTGTGCTAATTTTTATAGAAACCTTCTCTCATTAACTTTAAAATGTTACTAATATGAGTATTCCTTCACATCTGAGAAAATATCTGTGCAACTTTATCTTTAGTTGTGTTTGCTAAGACACACGTCACTCTGGCTCACACAGGGTCAGTGATGTGACTTAACCGGCAGTGTTTGTGATAGAGACATGAATGAACCTCAGATCATGTGTCCTGTTGAGGGGACATGTGCTAGTGCTCTTCTGAGTGAGCATATTCAGCATCGTAGCAACCACCTAGCAACTACCCAAACAACCGCATATCACCGTATTAAAAAAACACTCAAAACACCTCTAGAAACCACAGCTCTCTAGCTTTGTGGCAGTTGAAATTTCATGAAAACATGTTTGAAAAAAGGAACCAGAGTCACTCACCTGAGATTGTGCCGCTGTATGCGTTTACTTTGACTTCCTGTTGGCAGAGATTCAGGTCCAGTCTTGTCATCATCCTGCGGTTTCCATTTTTATCCATGACTTCTGTGGTGGATTTAGGCTTGTCTCTGAAAGACTGCTCAACTCCGTCGTCTTCATCAGGTAGCAACACAATACGATGGTTTTTCTGGGGACTGGGCAGCTTAGAAGATGAGGGAGACAGCACAGGTGACATGCTCAGGAGACTGTTGTTTGTAGGATAAGACACATTGAAAACCTCAGAGAGCGAGCAGGAGGTGGGGCTCTTGGTCCAGGACCGAAGATTTGAGGTTCTAGAACTAGCATCAATGGGGGATGATGGTGTCAATGTCATTGTTTCTGATGACCTGTTCCTCTCATTTACCTGAGGAAAACTCACTTTTAAGTGTTTTCTGTCTTCCTGAATCTGTGAAGCCGTATTGTTGACCTTCAGATTGTCCAGAACTTCATACTTAACATCTCTCTGGTTGACTTCATCAGCATACAACTTAGTGTCTGTCTTACCTACAAACCTTTTTTCAGACTCCTGATATTTACAGCTATTTTCTCCAGCCTGTTGCAGTTGATTTCCTCTGGTCATTAGAACCTTTAGGACATGCCTATGTTCCTCATCCAGTGAACTACAGGATTCTCGACAGAGCCGATGATCAAACTCAACCAGTTCAGAGCAGATATCTAACCCTGACTCAAATGGACGAGGTTCCTCCATGAAATCCCAGCCATCATGGGCGGTGTGGAAGTGCTCTTCCATGGGAAGAAGGGGCTCACTGGTTACACTGAAATAAGAACCTGATATTGCAGTATCTGGTCCACGGATTGAGACTGGCATTCCAGGTACGTTTGCCTCCTCCGGACTGGTCACTGGGGTCAACAGAAACTCTGAGGCTGTTATACTCTGCACCTTCTTTTTCATCTTGTTCTGTAGAAACTCTTCCGCACTGTCCAATCTTTTATAACTCAGTTTCTTAAACTTCGGAACTCTGGAGGCTGCTCTCTTATGCTCTGGGGATACAGGCAGGTTACTGATGCTAATGTCGCATCCAAGGTGTTCTCCATGTCCTTCCAGCTGCCCCTGCAGCTTCCCGTCCTGGTTACCCATCCTCAGCCTGTCTGCGCAGTCGACGCATAAAGACAGGATGCCTGTCAGCAGCTGAGCATGTTCAGCAGTCAGCCAGTGAAGCTGTGCAGTTGCTCCTTTTGTTGTCTCACAGGACTGGAAGATTCTGGCCGCTGATTTGTAAGACTGGTGTCTTTGTTTAGTCCTGGCGAGGTCTTCGTCTTTCTCATCATGTTGATATCTGAACAGAGGCTGGACTTCCTGAGAGGCAGGGCCTCCATGCGAGAAACCTCGAGACCTCCTCGTAGGAAAGTACAGACTGATGAAACAAATCTCCTGGATGGGTTTGTACAGACGTAGCACTGTGTGCGTGCCTTCCATTTTAATTAATCACACTCTTAAATTAAGTTGGCAGTTATCTTGTGGGTTTCATCTTACGTTGGAGACGGAAGGAATGATCGGACGATCGAAGGCCTGTCAGATTCAAAAAGACTGTTACTAAAACATACAGGCACATAATTCTGTTTACAATTACATCAACAAGTGACTGAAAGACTGAAACCTGGCAAGAACATACTCCGAATTCTCTTGAAAACCATAAACAAGCAACAAAATGAAAATGCAATACAACATTTTAAATGTAGCCTTTGCATGATGTTAAATATTATACACTTCTTTGGTAATATTTTACACCATATATATAATTGCAATCATAGCTGTGGTTTTTCGACAGTAGCCAGCCTAATACTCTTTGCCAGATATACTGTATCTGCAGGCCAACAAATAAACTGTTGCTTTGGCAAAAAGTATCCCTCGATGCATATTGATGTAAGCCAACAGTGTGTCCAATAATGTCTTTCAGTATTAAAGCCTTTGAACTTAACATTAATTACAATATGAATGGAGATACACTTTAAAAAAGCAGCCGAGTGAGTAGAGTTTACATCAATCTAAAAGCCTTATAATAATTCATCCAATACTGCAGGTGCTGAGCACAGCTTTTAAAAAAGAATCCAATCATTTCAAAGCTGCAGTGAAGGCAAATTCAGCAGTGACCAAACCCAGCCTCTTGTATCTGCAGCACGTAACAGCATTACATTGCACTGTTGCAGGGAATAATCTGCACTATTTTCGGCATCATTTATTATGCAGAAAGTTATTTTTGCACCGCTACTGCAACACAGATGCGCACTGCTCACAGCCACGTGATCAATCTCCATGCAACAATCTCTCTTTAGATATTCTTTAAATATGATTATGATTCACATTTGTGCGACATTCTCGTATCTGTAATAAAACAGAGTACTAAGTTTTGCGTCTCACACGTGACCTCTTCTGCGTTCACATTCAATCCGTATTAAACGTCACCTGGACGTTGAATGAGAATAATCATGTGTCATATGAAGTTTAAAATCGTCTCACCATCTGAGCTGCATGACGGATCTGCGTCTCCCGCAGCAGAACCAAGCGTCCTGGAGGACAGCGCTCGTACCCTGTGAGTGACAGACGTGCACACCAATCAGAGACGGCAGCGTTTGTCTCTGCGCCTGTGGTTGGCCAACTTCGGAAGGGCCCGCCCCTCAGAAGCAGCGTTGCGGACACAGACAGCAGCCGCATCAACTTAAAGGAGACGGAAGACATCTATCTATCAAAAAGATATGAGTTTATATGCCCTTAACCAAAAGGTAAATGTACAGCTGCAGTTTAGTTATTGTTAAAGATAAAGAAATCTTTTTTTCTGAAGAAACTGGCATATTTGATGAGGAGGGAAAATAACTTACAGTGCGTGAAGATCCTTTATGCCAACACGCTGTTGGTTTATTGTAGTAACAGTAACTATGTATCCGGTCAGAAATCAGTGCAAACATGCAAGAACCAGTTAAACGTGATTTCAGTTTAATCTCAGACATTTAACAGAGAAACACATACACATGATTACGAATTTATATTAAAAAAACCTGCATTTAATATACTACAAACAAATTACTATTAGGTAATAAAGTAAATTTAAATATTTTAAGGCATTCTAAGATTGTTGCTTTACACTACAAAACAGCAAGCACATTTACTGTAGTTACTGTAAAACTAAACTCAAAGTACTGGATTATGAACAATGTGTATTGTTTTAGTTATATTGTGTCTTACGTATATGTGGTTCAGCTGGAGAACATCATTTCGGAGATTCAAATTAGCTTCAATTTTTAAGAAATACATTCAAAGTTATGATTAATACGCAGATGTATTTAATGTATTTAGGTGTTCGTGTCGCTCAGCTGGTAGAGCATTGTGTTAGCAGCACCAAAGTTGTGGTTGGATTTCCAATAAACACAAATACTGAGAAATTGTACCTTGAATGCACTGTCGCTTTAGATAAAAGCGTATATGTACCAAATGCCTAAATGTAATGGTCCTACCATATTACACCCCCTGGAACATCTCAGTGTAAATGTACAAAGTCAAAGAATTTGGTCACCTCCGTTTTGTCTGCAACAACTGCAACAAGCTCGGTCACCTCCGTCATGGAGATGTTGTTTTGCAGTCACTAGGGTGCAGCAGAGGATCACATGTGAACGCTAATGGTTTGAATATTAACACTATTGCTTTAAACATGTTTAATTAAAAGACCTGCTTTTTCCTTTGGATTAACAGAGAGGCAGTGTACTGCACTACAGCATCAAGATATTTTCACTGAAAAATAGATTGATTATTTTTCCTTTTCCCTACAAAGGACGTAATAGAAACCAAAAACACTGTGTCAGACTCTTAGCAGTAAATAATGCTTTCGACATATTGGTACAAAAACGTAACTATGATGCTTATAGCAATGTAGAATCATGCCGTATATAACCAGTGACTACGCTAGAATACAATACTTCACAAAACCAACAGGCAAACGTTTTTAACATTCAATATTTTTCTGTCTATTGTGTTTGTTTTGTTGTAACTGCAATTACAATCAATTTCAAGCACAGCTTGTTAATATTTCAGCCTCAGATGAGCAGCATCACTTACTGCAGAACAGCGTCCGTCAGCCGCGTCAGGCACATTTAAATACACCTGGTGGGCGTCACCGGATGACACACTAACAGGGTCATGAGCCAATCACTGACGTATGCCGTCTCACGTGATTCCCTCCCGCCGTTTGAGCGATAGTGAAGAACGCTTAGAGGTCGCCATGTTGGTTTACTCACTCAATAATTTAATGTGAATAATTTAATGTGCTAATACGTTCATTATGTTTATATGTTCATTGTGCCTGTACAGTAAACATTACAAAACGAAACATTACAAATGTCGTTGGTGTAGGTGGTTCCCCTCCTCTGCTAGTTAAGAATTCATCAACCAAACCAGTCAGATATAGAAGCGTTATTGAAATAATTTATAATAATTTATAATATTAAGCTTTCTCCCGTACCTCATCCGCTCCACTGATGTCGCTGTTGGACAGTGTTACAATTTAAATACCACGATTTACAGTTAATATTTATCATATTTTGTCATATTTGTTGTGATTGTTTTGTATTTTCTATTATTAAAGAAGGCAAATGCACTGATTAATACTGTAATCGCACTGTAGTTCAATTCAAACGCGACGCGTTCACCTGTGCATTAACGTTTAATAAGAGCCGCGAGTGACGTCACAGACGAAACCCCAATGCGGTTGAGCGTCCGCGCTTCGCTGCTGTGGACGCGCGCGCGCGCACACACGAAGAGCGCGTCGCGTTGAGTGTCGCTGTACCTCTATGGCTGCGGGGGATTGACGGAGCGTATCCGGAGACTGACGCTTATCAGTGGCCATGGCTGAAGGCGGAGACGTGGAGGATGAGATTCAGTTCCTGCGGACTGTGAGTCGATTATTATTTCGTAATTTCTGCACGTTTGTTGTGTGTGGATCATCTGTGTGTATCTCATTCAAACGGAAGCGACGCGCCGCGACACAGATGCGACGCTCTCATGATAACCCACGGAGCTGAGTGCACGCTGCAGGTGCGCGGAGTGAATCCCCGAATCACACGGGAGCAAGAAGATCCGATCTGAGGCTCTGATGCTGTTTTGCCCTTTGTTTTGCGCATTGTGTTTGATATTGTTGAACTTCGCGTTGACAAGTCTGATTTAGAGTCTGATTCATCGATTATCAGAGATTGTCAAAGAGTTTAATCATACGCGCTCTCGTGTATTATACGAAATGAATACATTTGTGTTTTGCTGCAGGGCGCATTAGGGCATCAGTCGTAAAATTGTGACGTAAAAATCGTCTTTTATTTGCCTTCCTTAATATACTGATCATAAACAGTTTTTAATTCAGTGGCAACTAACACGATTCTCTCCAGTGTAACATTTAAATATCAGATGTTAGGTATTCAGACAGGAATATATGGTGTGTCCTCGGTATAAATGCATTAGACTGGACCTAGTACAGGTACCTGCATGATTACCGTCTATGGCTCAATATAGACCTGAAACACATAAATATAAACTGAAACACATGATCAGAAGACGCAATGAAATAACAGAACACATGATTTCCATACTGATGGCCCGTGCGCGTTTAAGTTGATTGACAGGTCAGTGTGTTGTGTTTATATTGGACCACACAGCAAAGACCCTCAAATATTGAATGGTTACTGGGAGGTTGCCCACTGTTTTCAATGTGAAATCGCTTTCATTAGCAAATATGTAAGATTGTATAAGAATAGTGTCTGAATGAGGTGGACATGAAATCACTACAAAATAAAAGTCATTTAACTCTGCAGTAATTTGAGAAAGAATATGCATGTATGGTTTCTGGTCCTCCTGACATGTTATGTGTATGTTTCAGGTTGAACTGTTGACACACAGAGCTGTGTAAGAAGTCTGTGTAATGAATGAGTGCTGCATTTATGCTCTTGTCTGTCTGTCCCTCTCTCTCTCTCTCTCTCTCTCTCTCTCTCTCTCTTACATGTGTGAGTAAGTGCGAGAGAGAAAGAAAGAGCCTGAATGTTCCTCTAGCTCATAGCATTGCATTAGCAGCACAAAGGTTGTGGGTTCGATTCCAAAAGAACACACATACTGATAAAATAAAGTGTTGAATGCACTGTGAGTTGCTCTGGATAAAAGTGTCTGGAAAATGCATAAATGTATAGTGTGTGTGTTAAAATCTGTAGGGCTCTTGAATCAATGTGAATAAAAAGATTAGTTTTATTTCTTAAGCCGCATGTGCAGGTTACTGTGTTTGTGTTTCCTGTTAGCTATGATAAGACACACACACACTGCGGTGTGGGGTTTTTAGGGCTGCCCCTGACTCAGGATTTTCCTAGTCGAGTGGTAGTCGTTCATTTAAGCCATTAGTGGAATAGTTGTGCAGGACTATTCCACTAACCTTAATGTACTGGGGAAGGAGGTATTGAATAATGGTCTGAGTTTCAAGGATAAGAAAGAATGTAGAACAATGTTAACAATGTTACACATAAAGAAATTATAAAGAAATACTAAACCATAATAATGAGCCTTTAAAATATAAACTTAATGCATGAATAAACCGATGTGTGTGACACCACAACCCCCAAAACAAAGCCTATACATGATATAAAAACGATTAACTGAAAGATAAAGCAGCAAACACTACATCAATATAGACAACTATCTAACTCGCATCACAATTCTTTCTCCATTCTCAGTCTTGTATGAGAAATGAACACTGGACATTCTGAAATGCTGAACATGCTATTTAGTGCTTTGCATTCATATTTTTGCATTTCTGTATATTTCTGTAACATAGTACGCTGTATGAATAAGCTCCATCATGAATCCTTTTCATTTGGTTGTCATTTAATGGATTAAGCCACATGAAGTGTTTTAGAACACGAGTTCACCTGCAGGAAGAAGTGAGCTCCTCGTCCCGCTCACAATGAAGCCGGTGCTCTAAGAAGAATTGGCCTTTGAGAAGATGCGGCTGATGTTGTGGATGTGGAAAGGACTCTGCTTAGCAGATCCGGCAAGCTTAGCATAGCATCTTTTTTGGCCACTATGTCCACACAAACTTTGATATGCTGCTAATAATAGCATTTATCTAATGTTATTTATTTATAACATTTATCTTGCGCGAGCGCCTTTATAAAGTGGCTATTACATTAGACTACTACTCACGTTTTAAATAATAAATGATGTTTGAGGTCCATGATTTTTTAGTAAACATTTTCCTTTCTGGGTCATCTGTTTCCTTCTCAATATGAACACTTGATGTCCTTTGATTTCATAATGGCCACATATCTGTCCATCACAGATCACGGGACTTCCCAGTCTTTTATTTTTTCTGCGACTAATAGACTAATCAAAATATGTTCACCTAAACCTCTTCAACTAATGATTAGTCGACTGTTAGGGGGCTGCCCTAGTGCTCTTTGTTCAGATGTGATTTGTGAAGGGTTGATGTTCTCAGACGTGTTTGAGTGTTTTTGTAACTGAAGTGTCTCAACAGCTTGTCTCTACAGGGGCAGCAGTGTGTGTGTGTGTGTGTGTGTGTGTGTGTGTGTGTGTGTGTGTGTGTGTGTGTGTGTGTGTGTGTGTGTGTGTGTGTGTGTGTGTGTGTGTGTGTTTGCATTTTTGTCTGTACATGTGTGTGTGTTAGTTTCTCTGTCTCACTGCAGAAATACTTCACCTTTACATGTCTGTCTGTCCAACCAAACACACTTCTCTGCTGTTGTCTCTGTGATTGATTTAATATGTATTAATTAAAAATATAATTATTTTTCTGTGGTTGGTTTGGCAGGCTTGTTTCAGCCAATTTAGTTTAAATATCTGATAAGCACTTCATTTGCATAAAACTGTTTCTGTTTATTGTTGTTAAGGGAAACTATGTTTCTCCAGATGTCTGAATCTTCAGAACGTTCAGTTGACAATATGTTCGCTGACCTCTGCTATAGTTCAGTAGTTCAGAAACGCATCTCTTTAATTTCTTAATTTTTTTCTCCTAGACAGCAGTGAGATTAAGACAAATAATCCCATGACGTCTGAGAGTCACCTGCTGAAATGTTTGCTCCAGTCATCTGTCTGTTTCAGAAGAAAGCTCATTATGTCTCAAATTGGATGTGTGTGTGTTTTGGCATTAAACAGCATATTGAATGTGAATAAATTGTGTGTCTGTATCTTATTCAGAAGATGCTGTGTCCATCCAGCTCTGTTTATGTATATGCTTCTACATGCGCACACACACACACACGCACACACATGCACACAATAGGTTGCTTTGCTTTGTGGGGACTTTCAGTAGACCTAATGTTTTTTATACTGTATAATGTATTTCCTTGCCCTACCCCTAAACCTATCCCTCACAGAAACCTTTTTGCATTTTCATAAAAGCATAATTTAGTATGTTTAATAATCAATTTCCCTTATGGGGACCTCTGGCTGGTCCCCACTATGTGTGTGTATGACTTTTACCATCCTTCTGGTGACATTTGATCCTGTGGTGGAAAAACAAGAACACACACATCTCTCTCTCTCTCTCTCTCTCTCTCTCTCTCTCTCTCTCTCTCTCTCTCTCTCTCTCTCTCTCTCTCTCTCTCTCTCTCTCTCTCTCTCTCTCTCTCTCTCTCTCTCTCTCTCTCTCTCTCTCTCTCTCTCTCTCTCTCTCTCTCTCTCTCTGAATATCATTTGACTGATAATACAGCTTCACTCACACAAAAGCATACAATCCAAAAAATTATTTCTGCACAAAAGGACTTTATGCAGACAAAGAGTCAAACAGTCAAACATAGACCTGTGCTGAAGTCTCTGTGATTATTTATATATAACACAGACGTACAGTAATGAAGAGAGTGACAGATAGCCTGATGATCCTGACATGTCCACAGTTAGTCATCTAAACCCTGAGTGAACAGTCTAAGCACCTTACACCTGTCCTAGGGTTTCAGTTTGTCCAAACACCACAGCGTGATATTGTTTGAATATCAAACACATACAGCAGCGTCTGGTGAGCTGTTGGTGATGATAGTATGAGAGATGATGTCATTAATCATGTGTGTCCTGATACATTGTTCTGTATGAGCAGGAAACACACAGGACATGCAGACGTCACCATCTGAGACAGCACATGGGTTTAATTGACAGTCTTCAGTAAAAGCTTTTCTGTGAAAGTAGTAGTTCTGCCTTAGGATCACAAACTTCACACACACACACACACTCTTTCTAAACTGTACATCGTAATAATGATTGATTCCCATAATGTCATCTGACATCCCAAGATGTTGTCTTACACCTGGTTTTAGTTTTACTTCTGTGAGTAATTTCTTTCTCTGTACCTGGTGGCCAGTGTGATCTGTTTAGTTAGAGTGACTCTGGTGTTCAATGTGTCAGGTGTTGTTGTGTAGGTCTGTGCATTGATCTTCCACAACAGATTCAGTTTTAAATGTGATGTTTTGCAGTAGTAGTCTAATATTGATTATTTAGAAGGAAAGTCACTGAGGACGACAGTTTATCAGACTGTCAGCCAGACTGTTTCTGACTCCTGACACTCTCACGTGTGTTTTATTTATGTTTCTCAACTTTACTTGGGAGAAATAAAAACGACCACCATGGGTAAATGATTGACAGTGATTACAGTAAGAATATAAAGGGCTTTAGAATAAAATCTGTGACATTACTGGGGTCTTTGTCTCAGGAGTAACAACTGAGAAACAGGAGACTTCAGCAAAAGAATGAGTTCTCTTTAGTTTTGTGTGTGTGTGTGTGTGTGTGTGTGTGTGTTTTCAGGGTGTTCACCCTGAAAATGCCATGAAGAAGGATTTATGCTAAAGTGTAACCATAGTGATGGCTGTGTGTTCATACACACACCGTGTATGTCTGGTGGAAGGAAGATTTTAAACATTGTAAATTGTTTGAATGTGACAACAACTAAATTCTTGAAGCAGAGCTGAGGCGATTCACAGTCTCCTGTTTGTCACAGATGCACTGAGACACACAGAGAGAAGTGAGAAATGCTGAGACACAGAAATGCTGAGGCGCACTGAGAAATGCTGAGACTCACTGAGGAGCACTTGGAAATGCTGAAGCACACTGAGAACCACTGAGAAATGCTGAGACATTGAGAACCACCAAAACACGCTGAGAAATGAGATACACTGAGGCACAATGAGAACCACTAAACATGCTGAGACGTCCTGATGGCTGGTTTAAACTGCACAATATGCTGATAGTGTACTAGACATGTGGTGTAGTGTACAGTAGGTAATTCAAACATATTAACAACTTATTCAGCACTGCTGCTGTTGTTCCTCAGGACTCTATCAATTGACGTTCTGGATTTCATTCACCTGTTGCTGATGTTGTTTATTTCATGTTTTCCATATAAATATTACCATTTTACTATTTGTTTTTAACAAGATCTCTGATCATGTCAGTCTGATTGAACCTGTAATTGATGATGCTCAGTTTAAACTCTGGGGTCCCTCTGTATTGGGCTTCAGTGGAAGCATGATGTGCCCAGAACTTACTGACACTATGCAGCTCAGTGAGTGAAATGAAATGATAATATGTAAGAGAAAATGTGACCCCTCTACAATGTACAGCAGATGTTTGGCTCAGGAGTGGCTGACACACACACAGAGATGAGCTGCTGCTGTGGTGTTTGGACAAACTGAAACCCCAGGACAGGTATAAGGTGTTTAGACTGTTCACTCAGGGTTTAGATGACTAACTGTGGACATGTCTGTCTATCTTACTGTCTGTCTTCAGTCCTACAGTAGGGGGGAGATGGTTCATGTGTCTGCAGCTGCTGTAGGGATGCACTTTCTCTTTCTGTCATCTATAACCTGTTTTCAGATCAGTGGAACTGATGTGTGAGTGTGGGTTTGTACTGACCTCTGACCTGAGAACATTATGTTAGCTGAAAGCAGGAGATCTTTCAGCAGATCATCAGGCTATCTGTCACTCTCTTCATTACTGTACGTCTGTGTTATATATAAATAATCACAGAGACTTCAGCACAGGTCTATATTTGACTGTTTGACTCTTTGTCTGCATGAAGTCCTTTTGTGTGAGTGAAGCTGTATTATCAGTCAAATGTTGACACTGAGTCACAGGAACAGGAAATAAGTTCTGAACACTTACATGAACAGTACATTTCATATAGTATTTGTGGGTGCAGTATGTATACATTCCGCACATACTACATCCACCACGTTTTCATTGTCATGTGATCTGTATGTTCCATCATCTATGATGTTATTACAACAGCTGTGAAAATAATTCATTTAGACGTTGTTAAACAAGTACAATTTAACCACGAGGAATTAATTTCTTGTCACCTTATATCAATTTCACTGAAAACAGCCGCTCCACACACAGTTTTCTGGTATTTGTCTGCTGCTTAGCTCCTGTGGCCTCATGGGATATAATAGTGTCCATCCGACACATACTTAATCTCACCGTAAGCAGTTAATCATCCAGATATTTCTCACATACTGTTTTTTGCATAATGAGGTTTTGGCCATACTATTCCTTACATGCTGATTTTCGCCTGCTATACAGTATGGAAGTATGTGATTTTGAATGATGAATAAATGACTCCGTTTGGGAGGACACCTCCGGGGTTTATATGTGAGTGACGGTCATTTCAGATGACAGACAGCAGAGCTGAACTTTGAGAGAGTGTGCGGTGTTGTTTTTACAGAGTGAGTGAGTGTGGGTGTGTATCTTGATGCACTCGTTGAACCTTCACACCTCTACTGTGATTTATTCAGACATGAAAGTGTCTGTTAGCTGTGCTCTGCTGGGTCTTTGATTGTGAAACATGTTTTGTGATGTGTGTGTGCTTGTCTCACAGGATGATGAGGTGGTTCTGCAGTGTGTAGCTTGTATTCAGAAGGAAAATCGTAAGTTCTGTCTGAGTGCTGAAGGTTTAGGAAACCGCCTCTGTTTCCTGGAGCCTACATCAGAGGCCAAGGTTAGTAAAATGCACACACACACAAATACACACACTCCTGATTTTCATAATGCATGCTAAATTCATCACAAGAATGTAAAAATACATTGTACAGATCTTTCGATTTGCTGTAATATATATCGATATAAGCAATAATATATCTAAATTTATAAGCAAAATATAATATGGTCTTGATGTGAACATTGTCTATTGGTTTAATTTAATTTAGTATTATAAGAGTCTAAAAACAGTCTCTTTATAGCATCAGTCAATCACGAAGCTTCTATGTTGGCTCCTCCTTTATTCAGCAGTGGATGACCTGAATGAAATCTGCTGTCATCTGCAGTTAAATGCATTTTACAGAAACCAGTACAGAAACCTTTCGAGGACTTTCTGGGTTTTTTTAGGGGAAAGTATAATAGAATAAGATGAAATAATAATAGAGACTACAGGATCAATTAAAGTTGTCCTTTAAATGTTTCGTTAATGTGTCTCCCGAACCAATTAAAACTCTTTCAATTTAATGCAAATTAAAAATTAAAACGATTTTTCCAAAACTTCTGTGCAGAAATTCCCTCTGGCCCTGCTCACGATTACAATGTGTGATGAATTGATTCTGGGTTTGTGAAGGCAGGACTGAGTCTGAGCTGTTGGCTTCAGTTGCTTTTGTCTGCTGCTGTGTTTGTCTCAGTGCAGGAGGATGTGATGGTCATTAGAAGAGACAGGGCTGAAGTATCTGCTCTCTCACTATGGGTTTGTCCTCATTGTGTGTTTACTGTTCTTAGTAGTAGTGTCATCCCTCAGGGACGACACTAGGGAGAGAGGGAGAGAAAACGTGTAGTTTTCAAATTTGATGAGAGACTGTAACCAGACACCTGACTATTGATTCCCTGCCTGGTAAAATCACAGATGTAAATACAGTCACTGTTCATCTGAAGACACAGATTATGAAGGCAGTTGTCTTTTCTCTATGACCAATATTATGTTAAAGTCAAGAGTCAATTGATTGTTTGATTGATTGAAATGTTGCTGGATTTGTAATACTGACACATCACAAATCAAATGGTGAGTCTCTAAAAGTCAGAGGTGACCCCATGAGTTTCAGAGCCACAGTTACTGTTCAGAACCTGTTTGTGTGAGTTTGTATGTATTATGATGTTTTGCAATAAAAAAACGTATTTGCTTACTATGTATCAGTTCATCTGTGCTTCATGTTCAGTTCCAGGTGGACACTGAACTAGTCTTTTTTATAAAGGACATCCCTAAAACTTAAAGATATCTTGATGTTGTAATATGTAATAATCACAAAGAACATGGTCTTAGCATCTGATACAGTCACTCAAACAATGTGCTGCCTCAAAACGCTTTTATGAGCCCCAGTAAATCAGTGTGTGTCTGTAGATTCATTATCACAGGATTTTCACAGCAGCTGTAATGACAGAATTATGATAGTTTCCTGTCAAGAGTTCAGATTAACTCTATCAGAGTCGACCAACAGTGATTTATGAAGAGAAGATCATTACTGCAGTCTCACTGTAAAGTGTGCCAGCTGCCCTCAAAACCTAGTTTCCCTCACTGCAGTCCAGATTCAGCAGCTGCAGCCACAGGCAGAGCACAGAGACTGTGACTGCTCCAAACCACATCATTCATTAATACTTCAGACAGACAGTGATAGAGTACATTTCCAAAATATGTTTTCCAGCGTGCTTTAGTTAATATGCAGCTTTCACAAAGATCATTAAAATTAATTAAGAGACTAATATTCTATATTTGTGCTTTCAAAAATTTGTCTGTTGTCCTGCAGGACTATTTAAAATGAAGACACATTTAGTGCAGAACTACAAGAAAAGGAACAAATTCACACTTACACATGCTTTTATAAGCACACCGTCTATAAACTCAGACAGTATAGTTTTATATATTTAAAACATATAAAATGTGTGAATACAAGCCCTGCATTTCATATCCTGTGTTGAAAGTGTTGTTGAGTAAGTATGTGTATTATTCTTTGGAGTTTATCGCTGTCAGGCGTTTGTTGTTTTGTGGTTGTTTGTCTCCACAGTTAGTTCAGTGATGATTTAGATGAGACACATTCTCTTACTCAAGGTTTATTGTGCAGCACAGCATCTCTGCAGCTCATCTGTGACCTAATAATAAAAATAACTAAAGGAGAAGGTTTTGCAGCAGCCCTGGATCTGTGTGGACATCACAATCTACTTTCTGAAAGTTCTGCTGCTTTATTGTTTGTTTCATTAATCTTGTAGCAGAACTGCATGTCTTTGCTCACCTTAAACTGTCAACAGGGTGTTCTCGCTCTTTGGCTTCAGTCCCAAACCTCACGGCGGTGATCTGAATACATACAGACTATTCCGAGACCTACTGAAGGATGAAAGCAGACGCTTACTGCATGCAACACTGCAAATGAAATTTGAGCTGAAAATCATTTCCTCTGAAAAATTACATGCCAGAGTATTAAAGAGAGAAAAAGAGTTTGAAAAATCTTCTGCATGTCTGGAAAATCTCCTGCTGATGATTTTGTGAACTAAGAAGAACTTTTCCTTTAAAATTCTCCAGAAGTTTGTTAGGAAATACAAGACACGTACTGTTATTCCACACCAGCAGACGAACGAAATGTTCCTACGTCTGTCAGTCCTGATGGTGTTTGTGTCTGTGTAGCACCTGATGAAGAATGAGTTGAGTTACGAGGGGTCAGAACAGAATCTAAACACAATTTGCTTGTTCCTCTTAATTAGAGGGACATTCAGGATGCAATAGCTTAGTTTTAATGGCTTCAGTCATGATGGATCTGAGCTGTATGATGTGTGTGTTTCATTAGGTCTGTTGGAAGAGTCTGATTGTTGAGTTACAGTTCAGCTGGTAAACATGGAAAGTTTGATTGATGAATGTTTTGTTGCTTGAATAGCAGCTACTGCAGTTTGGGCTTCACATATTAGATATTCTCTGTACGCAGAGCTTTCAGGTAGTTGATGTTTATAAAAGCTTGTTGAAGTGTCTGGACATTTACTGATTATAACTATAAAATAACTATGTTTAATGCTTTTCATGATTATAAAACAGAGCTAGAGTGTCAGATTGAGGTTTCTGGTTGTGTTTATTGATTGCAGTCTGTGTGCATGTGTCAGTATTTTCCTCCAGATATATGTATCTGCAGTTTTGTGCTGGAACAGTCTCTTTCTGTGAGAGCGCTGCAGGAAATGCTTGCCAAAACAGGACCAAACAACAATGTAAGTAAACAGTGCTTTTCCTGTTGTTCTACTCAAGAAATAGTGTGTTTGTTCTGTCTTATTTTCTCCTATTGCATTAGCACTTGTACTGTTTTACACTGCATTACTGTGTTTGTCTTGTGCTGTTTTACACTGCCTTATTGTGTTTGTTCTGTGCTGTTTTACACTGCATTATTGTGTGTGTTCTGTTCTGTTATACACTGCATTATTGTGTTTGTTCTGTTCTGTTATACACTGCATTATTGTGTTTGTTCTGTTCTGTTTTACACTGCATTATTGTGTTTGTTCTGTTCTGTTATACACTGCATTATTGTGTTTGTTCTGTTCTGTTTTACACTGCATTATTGTGTTTGTTCTGTGCTGTTATACACTGCATTATTGTGTTTGTTCTGTTCTGTTATACACTGCATTATTGTGTTTGTTCTGTTCTGTTTTACACTGCATTGTTGTGTTTGTTCTGTGCTGTTATACACTGCATTATTGTGTTTGTTCTGTTCTGTTATACACTGCATTATTGTGTTTGTTCTGTTCTGTTTTACACTGCCTTATTGTGTTTGTTCTGTTCTGTTATACACTGCCTTAGTGTGTTTGTTCTGTTCTGTTATACACTGCATTATTGTGTTTGTTCTGTGCTGTTATACACTGCATTATTGTGTTTGTTCTGTGCTGTTTTACACTGCATTATTGTGTTTGTTCTGTTCTGTTATACACTGCATTATTGTGTTTGTTCTGTTCTGTTTTACACTGCCTTATTGTGTTTGTTCTGTTCTGTTATACACTGCATTATTGTGTTTGTTCTGTTCTGTTATACACTGCATTATTGTGTTTGTTCTGTTCTGTTATACACTGCATTATTGTGTTTGTTCTGTTCTGTTATACACTGCATTATTGTGTTTGTTCTGTTCTGTTATACATTGCATTATTGTGTTTGTTATGTTCTGTTTTACACTGCATTATTGTGTTTGTTCTGTTTTGTTTTACACTGCCTTATTGTGTTTGTTCTGTTCTGTTATACACTGCATTATTGTGTTTGTTCTGTGCTGTTATACACTGCATTATTGTGTTTGTTCTGTGCTGTTTTACACTGCATTATTGTGTTTGTTCTGTTCTGTTTTACACTGCATTATTGTGTTTGTTCTGTTCTGTTATACACTGCATTATTGTGTTTGTTCTGTTCTGTTATACACTGCATTATTGTGTTTGTTCTGTTCTGTTTTACACTGCATTATTGTGTTTGTTCTGTTCTGTTATACACTGCATTATTGTGTTTGGTCTGTTTTACACTGCCTTATTGTGTTTGTTCTGTTCTGTTATACACTGCCTTAGTGTGTTTGTTCTGTTCTGTTATACACTGCATTATTGTGTTTGTTCTGTGCTGTTTTACACTGCATTATTGTGTTTGTTCAGTGCTGTTTTACACTGCCTTATTGTGTTTGTTCTGTGCTGTTTTACACTGCATTATTGTGTTTGTTCTGTTCTGTTATACACTGCATTATTGTGTTTGTTCTGTTCTGTTATACACTGCATTATTGTGTTTGTTCTGTTCTGTTTTACACTGCCTTATTGTGTTTGTTCTGTTCTGTTATACACTGCATTATTGTGTTTGTTCTGTTCTGTTTTACACTGCATTATTGTGTTTGTTCTGTGCTGTTTTACACTGCATTATTGTGTTTGTTCTGTTCTGTTATACACTGCATTATTGTGTTTGTTCTGTGCTGTTATACACTGCATTATTGTGTTTGTTCTGTGCTGTTTTACACTGCATTATTGTGTTTGTTCAGTGCTGTTTTACACTGCCTTATTGTGTTTGTTCTGTGCTGTTTTACACTGCCTTATTGTGTTTGTTCTGTTCTGTTATACACTGCATTATTGTGTTTGTTCTGTGCTGTTATACACTGCCTTATTGTGTTTGTTCTGTTCTGTTTTACACTGCCTTATTGTGTTTGTTCTGTGCTGTTTTACACTGCCTTATTGTGTTTGTTCTGTTCTGTTATACACTGCATTATTGTGTTTGTTCTGTTCTGTTTTACACTGCATTGTTGTGTTTGTTCTGTTCTGTTATACACTGCCTTATTGTGTTTGTTCTGTTCTGTTTTACACTGCCTTATTGTGTTTGTTCTGTGCTGTTTTACACTGCATTATTGTGTTTGTTCAGTGCTGTTATACACTGCATTATTGTGTTTGTTCTGTGCTGTTATACACTGCATTGTTGTGTTTGTTCTGTTCTGTTATACACTGCCTTATTGTGTTTGTTATGTTCTGTTTTACACTGCATTGTTGTGTTTGTTCTGTTCTGTTATACACTGCATTATTGTGTTTGTTCTGTGCTGTTATACACTGCATTATTGTGTTTGTTCTGTGCTGTTTTACACTGCATTATTGTGTTTGTTCTGTGCTGTTTTACACTGCATTATTGTGTTTGTTCTGTGCTGTTTTACACTGCCTTATTGTGTTTGTTCTGTGCTGTTTTACACTGCATTATTGTGTGTGTTCTGTTCTGTTATACACTGCATTATTGTGTTTGTTCTGTTCTGTTATACACTGCATTATTGTGTTTGTTCTGTTCTGTTTTACACTGCCTTATTGTGTTTGTTCTGTTCTGTTATACACTGCATTATTGTGTTTGTTCTGTTCTGTTTTACACTGCATTATTGTGTTTGTTCTGTGCTGTTATACACTGCATTATTGTGTTTGTTCTGTTCTGTTATACACTGCATTATTGTGTTTGTTCTGTGCTGTTTTACACTGCATTATTGTGTTTGTTCAGTGCTGTTTTACACTGCCTTATTGTGTTTGTTCTGTTCTGTTATACACTGCATTATTGTGTTTGTTCTGTTCTGTTTTACACTGCATTATTGTGTTTGTTCTGTTCTGTTATACACTGCATTATTGTGTTTGTTCTGTTCTGTTATACACTGCATTATTGTGTTTGTTCTGTTCTGTTATACACTGCATTATTGTGTCTGTTCTGTTTTACACTGCATTATTGTGTTTGTTCTGTTCTGTTATACACTGCCTTATTGTGTTTGTTCTGTTCTGTTATACACTGCATTATTGTGTTTGTTCTGTTCTGTTATACACTGCATTATTGTGTTTGTTCTGTTCTGTTTTACACTGCCTTATTGTGTTTGTTTTGCCCTGCTCTCTGTGTAGTGTCTGGTACTCGATTGTTCTCCTGTGTAGTGTTCGATACTCGATTGATGTAGTGTCCAGTAGTTCACAGCTGAAGGTCAAAGATCTTTAACGATCATAAAGGCTTTTACTGGCTCACATGAAGCTGATGTCCTGTGACAGCTCTGAAATTTCAGTATCATGCATGTTACTCACTACTCACGCTGCAGGGTGACCTCTGGAAAACGTCGCTATTTGTTTTGGTGTATAATCTCTCTAGTAAATGACACTAGTGGTTTTGTTCATGTTGTGTGATTGTTTGTGTTTTTCTTTCCCGCCCCTCACAGCAGTTCATTAGAAAGGTGAGAGACTCTTACTGTGTTTGAGATGAAACTCAAACACTGCAGTCAGTTTTAATCTTAATCACATTTAGATAAACATCTGAAATTATTCTGACATATCAGTGAATATCTCCCATGAAGAGACTTTTCTTCTAGACACACTCATCAGAAAATATCAGTCTGTGCAGTTTGTGCTCAGTTTCCAAATTGCCAGATGTTTCCTATCAGCTGGTGTTTAACTGTTGTGTTGACAGGCAGCCCACAGCGCAGGGCACAGAACATTACTGTACGGCCATGCCATTCTCCTGAGGCACTCCTTTAGTGGGATGGTGAGAGAACTTGCCCCCAGTCATGAGATCCAGCTCAGATAATTTCTGCATCTTCTGTAAATCTCTTTCTTGTTGCAGTATCTCACCTGTTTGAAGACCTCCAGATCCATGACAGATAAATTATCTTTTGATGTTGGACTGCAAGAGGATTCAACAGGTTAAAACAGATTGGTTTTAGAATAGATAAATACTCTACAGTGAATATCAGCAATATTTAAATTAATTGTATTTGAATCTCTATCTTGCAGATACGCTGACGTACAGAGAGTTTTCTGTCTTCTGTATATGTTTCTGCGTTTCAGGTGAGGCATGTTGGTGGACAATTCATCCAGCATCTAAACAGCGATCAGAAGGAGAGAAAGTTCGTATCGGTGATGATCTCATCCTTGTCAGTGTCTCATCTGAACGTTATCTTGTGAGTGTAAATTACAGAATCAAACAGACCAAGTGCACCAAACATGAATCAGGAATCCACATTTCAAACTGAGACATCATTTCCTTCAGGTGAATAAATCTGTTCAAATATTCCAAGCATCTTAAAAGAGCTAAAACACGCCAATCTGAGACCTTTCAGATTTGTTTTTCTTATTTCAGATGTTCAGTTACAATTAACTTTGTCCATTAAAAGCACAAAAGGACTTGATGAGCAACATCTTTTGTGTGTTAGTGTCACGTGTGTGTTTTGTGTGCTTTTGTGTGTGGGTGTGTGTGTGTCATAGATTCAGCATTGGGGAGGATTCCCCATTTGTTCTAATAAATGACCAACACTGCTGGTGCGTGCGTGTGTGTGTGTGTGTGTAGACATTAGTGAGATAGAACTGTACACAAGTCCCTATAAGGCTGCCCTCCTTCAGAAAAACACATAAAAAACAAAACACATAAATAAATAATTATATTCTTTAAACTCTTTAACCTCATTGAAATAAGCAGATTTAAGCATGTGTGTATTATTATGACCCTGTGGTTCTCCTCTGATGTCTGCATGTTCCTGTTATCTTCAGTGACTCTTTGACTCAGTGTCATTAATGGGTGTGTGTGTGTGATTTCTTTACAGACTGTATGTTCTTCTGTGCTCTTCTGGTGTTGTGTGTTAAAATTTTGGATGTGTTGCCATGGTAACAGTTACATTCCCCCACAGCATCTGTCCATATCCAACGACAACATCCAGGTGGACGCCTCCTTCATGCAGACACTGTGGAATGTCCACCCCATCTGTTCGGGAAGCAGTGTGGAGGAAGGTGTGGTTATGTCACCCCACTCAACTTTCCATACTGTTTAATCAATAATCTGGAAGTAGCTTTTCACAACACCACTTACATTTTTCTTACAAAACTCTATTTTTATTACTTCACCTGATGTTTATTTTGTCCTGTAGGATACTTGCTTGGTGGTCATGTGATGCGTCTGTTTCATGGGCATGATGAGGTTCTGACCATCCCAGGGTCTGATCAGAGTGAAGAGGAACAGAGGTACAATCTCTATATTATATTGTCCTATTCTACCAAAACACATGAACTGTACAGAACTGTACAGGTCAGGTCGCGAGGAACCAAATGTCCTTCATTGTGCTAGAAAAGGCATGTTTATATTTGAGCATGTAGCAGATGCTTTGCTTTTATTCAAAGTGACTTACAATGAAATGATTCAAGGAACCTGTAACTCCACGAGCGAGTGACACAGAGGGCAACAGTGCAGCTGAAGCGTGTTGAGACGTCAGTGATCAGGCTCTCTCTCCTCCTTATGGCTCTTTTGTGCTATTTTTAGTGCAGCAGCATTTTGCATGTCATCTGCTGGATCAGATATTAGTTGCTGTGACCTGTGGTGCTTTTGTCTTATCCTTGTAATCTAATTAAAGAAATCTTTTCTGAAGGATCTTCTGCATTTGACCAGCTTCAGATGTATGAGGGATTTGTCAGTGCAGAGAACAACAGTGAAAGATTTTAGTTCTCACACAGTGGTAGAGGGCATTATGCTAACACGCAGCAGCTCTGAAGGGGATCCGCTCATTCTTTGACCCCTCATCTTTCAAGTCACGGTTAAAACATCCATAAGACTAATAAACTGCTCATCTGTGTGAGATTAAAACACTCTCTGTAAGGGGGTTATTTAAGCTATGCAGAATTTACATAATAAATCATTCCTAAATAAATGTATTAAAAACATTAACAATAACAGATTCTACCAAAGGGTGATCATTAGACTGTAGACCTGATTATTGTTAGAACATTACACAGTCAGTTGATGTATTGTCACAGCTGTGTATATATCAGTTTCAAACAATCAGATTTTCGTCCAGTTAGATTTTAGAGTTTGTATTATCTGGGATAATTTATCTAAATGTTGAATATTGTTATTGTTTTGATGTTGTGGATCAGATCATCTTGTCAAGTCAAACTAGCAGTCTAACTAAACAGTGTTTGCAGGTTCAGTGTTTGTATTATTGTCATTGGTGTTTTCCAGGATTGTGAACTATGAGACAGGGAAGGCAGGAACCAAAGCTCGATCTCTGTGGAGACTGGAGCCGCTTCGCATCAGGTGTGTGTCCACAGAAAGTTCTCCTTCATTTGGATGCAGTGAAGAACACTGAGTGACTGTGTGTGTGTGTGTGTGTGTGTGCAGTTGGTGTGGCAGTCACATCCGCTGGGGTCAGCCCTTCCGCCTTCGTCACCTGACCACTGGTCACTATCTGGGCCTGACAGAAGACAGAGGGGTCGTGCTGCAGGACCGTGAGAGAGCAGACATCACATCTACTGCCTTCTGCTTCAGAGCATCAAAGGTCTTAAACATCTCAGCGTGCTGTTGACACAGATGTCTGTAATAGTGTATGATACTGACTGTAAATGTTCTGATAGATCCGTCAGATTATAAGATGGCTGATGCATACAGTATTACATTTATGTTTGTCATATGAGTTTTCATAGATGTAGATTGACAGAACTGCAGATAAACATGTTAACCGTGTTTGTCAGGATGTTTTCCTTCTGGAGTTTACAAAAACAAACTACAGGCCTTGACACAGAGATGCACTTTCTCCTTCACTGTGGTGAATATAAAGAGTGAGAGAGAAACACTCTGCTCTCCAACCTCATGTCACAGTTATGCAGCTCTTCAGAAGAAGATCAAATGCTGATGTTACTGGGAGAAGACAGACACCCGTCAGCTGCTGCTAAATTCATTTTTCAGCTTTATACTGATTGTCGTCATTTTGAACCTGTCATTTTCTTATCAATACTTGTTTATCTTTATGTGTTATTGTATGTAAACACAGACATTGGAATTGAAAAATGGAACTGCTTGTGATGTTTCAGGAGAAGCTGGAGTGCAGTGTTAAGCGTGATGTTGAGGGGATGGGTATTGCTGAGATCAAATATGGAGACTCTCTGTGTTTTGTGATGCACATGGCAACGGGTTTATGGCTGTCCTATCAGGCGCCTGATGTGAAATCTACTCGCCTGGGTCCTCTGAAGCGACGAGTAAGTCTCTCGTTTATGAGTAAGAATAAGTTTTCTTTCTCATGTTTCATCCATTGATCGTGACGACAGGAAGCTGAAAATATTTCTAAAGTTTAAGAAAACAATTAAAACACAAATGAAAGAGACAACAAATCTTTGCAGGTTTGTCTTCATTCAGAAGGACATATGGATGATGGTCTGACTCTACAGCGCTGTCAACACGAGGAGTCATGTGCCGCACGGATCATTCGCAACACCACACGACTCTTCAGAACCTTCATCAGGTGCCAACATACATGCACACAGGCCTTGCCTGTTTGCGCACACAGCTTTGAGTTCAGTTTAGTCCCATACATCAGGATGTCTGTAAAAGTGTTTAAGTCTGTCACTAATTTCTCTGCCAGATGGTGCAGTACATATTACCACACACACATAGTGTTTATCAGGCTGTTTTTATCTTTCACATGTGTCTGGAATTTTCTGCATGAATTGTCTTGTGTTCCTGATGTTGAGCTCTTCACTGAAACTGCTTTCAGCAAGTGTGTCTCATCACATGACATTAGTGATGCAGTTTTGTCTGTGAATGGAGTCAGCAGAGACTGAATGTTATTCCGGTAATCTGTCTTTGGTCCTGATGGATCATAATTATTTCTGTCTGTTGAGGATCACAATGTACCTCCAGATGTATCAGACATACACAATTGCTAAAATTAAAATTTCACGCTTTGCTCACAACTTACCCATTTCAGAACCCTTAAGATGCATTAAGTTTTTTATAGGTTAGTTAAACACATTTTTTTTACTGTATTGTGAATAAAGGCTTCACTTCAGAGTTTAAACTGAATTACTGAAATTGTGTTTAAATGTCTCTGATGCTCTTTTGACAGAGAACTGGAGAGTCTGAGTGGAAAAAACCATGTGTGTGTGGTTCTGCCCATTGAAGAGGTTCTCCAGACACTCAGTGATCTGATCACATACTTCAGACTGCCTGATGCTGATCTGGAACATGAAAGGAAACAGAATCAGCTGCGCTCACTCAAGAACCGGCAGAACCTCTTCAAACAGGAGGTGAGCTTTATTGTCAATCACTGAGTTTCAGCTTCACAGCTTTAAGACACAGCTTTTTTTATGATTGCACATGCCATTCATTAACCCTGATCCCACTTCACACACACACGCCTACAGACTGACACAACTCAACAGAACAATAAACATCCAGCTCAGGACCCAATCAGTGTCAGCACTCATCACACACACTCACACATTCACTGGCTGTGTGTGTGTGTGTTGCAGGGGATGCTCTCTCTGGTGTCTGACTGCATAGACCGTCTGAGTGTTTATAACAGTGCGGCTCATTTCTGTGAACACGCTGGTGAAGATGCAGGTGCAGCGTGGAAAGACATTCTGAACCTGCTGTACGAGCTGCTGGGTAAGAACAACACAGCAGCATTTCATATCTAAGAGTGTGCCTTTTACTCAAAGAACCACAGAGAGAACCAATTACACGCATTCTGTAGGTTGACTGACCTGTAGGTTCTCTTTAAAGATGTTTTGTATGACAGAGTCGGCATCAAACCAGACACACACACACTTCCCCTCTCAGTTGAATCCCTGATAAAATAAAAGTTTTTCCGGCAGTGTGTATGTAGGTGTTGATCAGTTTTGCAGTCTAAACATCACTCTGTTCAGAGTCTCTAGCAGACCCTTCTGATGTCTTGTCTCATCTGAATGTGTTATTTTGCTGTGGACTGAGGCATCTTTCAGAAGAGTGATTAAAGCTCTCAAAGGAACACAATTAATGTGATCAGCACATGTTCAGCTGCACACACACAGTTCTTTGAGCTCAGTCTTAAATTAATTTAGACTGCATCTTCTGTCCTTGTTTTGCCATCTGTGAGGTGACCCAAACTGGGCATTTGCTGTCAGTCGCACTCGTTTGGAGGATTCATTCATCAATATTCATGAAAACATCTCTATGAGGAATTGCTACTTTGTCCTTGTGACATTTACAAAGTTCTGCATTATATTTTTAGGTGTGATTCTAAAAGTTGTTTTCAATGCACTAAATGTGTGTGGAGTGTTATTGTGTACATTGGCTGATGAGACTGAACCTGTGATCTCCTGCTGTCTTTATAGCCGCTCTCATCCGAGGAAACAGGAATAATTGTACACAGTTTTCCCAGAACCTGGACTGGCTGGTCAGTAAACTGGAGAGACTGGAGTCATCTTCCGGTGGGTCAGATCTTTAAACTCTGAATTTTAGGGTCTATTTTCCTCAAAAAGTTCATTTAGTTAGACTTACGTGGTTTTCATTTCTTTAAGATGATCAGTTGATTTGCTCATTTATTTGTGCTCATGTCGAAACGGCTGTTTGTGTCTCAGGAATTTTGGAGGTTCTTCATTGTATTTTGATTGAAAGTCCAGAAGCCCTGAATATCATTCAAAGAGAACACATCAAGACCATCATCTCTCTGCTCTACAAACACGGACGCAACCACAAGGTCTGTCTGAGCAACAGCACTCAACCCATGACTGAGAAACACTCACTTTAAGCACATCCACACATCATGTACCATAGTACATAATATACTGTGTCTGTGGTATTTAAAGAAGCCCATTAGATTATCTCAGTATGAGAGAGTTTAAAAGGCTGTTTGTTTTATTGCAGCTGGTGTAATGTGCAGGACAGAGCAACAGTAAAACATTCTGTGATTAATGTCATTCTGTTATTTAACAGTAGTGAAAATGTGGCATATTTAAGGATGAGATAGAATTCACATTTGCAGAGATATGGTCAAACAGGGGAGTTCTGTCAGACTGCAAACAGGTCCTGCTGACTGTATGTGCTGTTGAAAGGCAGCAGCAGATTAGTCAGGTCTGGATCTGTTCTCAGTGTGAAGCATTGGCTGCTGTAACTGATAATATAGTGCTGATATTTGGCGTTGTGCCTCTGGCCAAGACCCTCTTCAACATTTACTTCATAATGAAGAGAAGATATTCATTCATGAGAATCAAGCAGAAGGACTTTAGGAACTGCAGACTGTACAGACATGAGAATTGTTTATTCAGAGTTTCCTGTCGACAGATTCTGGATGTTCTCTGCTCTCTCTGTGTGTGTAATGGAGTTGCGGTGAGAGCCAATCAGAACCTCATCTGTGATCACCTGCTGCCCAGGCGAGACCTTCTCCTGCAGACACGATTGGTCAACGACGTTCAGAGGTGAGATGCTCTCCTCGCCGTAAGGATCTGTGACTTTAATGGATGTAATGATCTCTCTGTTGGAACTGTTATTGGTCATACATTCAAACCGTGAATGTTACATGGCTTTAAATGGCAGATTGAACTACTGATGTAACCCATGTGTGACTCATGTTGCTTTGTGTGTGTTTGTAGCATGCGGCCCAACATCTTTGTAGGCGTAAGTGAAGGTTCTGCTCAGTACAGAAAGTGGTACTTTGAGCTAATGATCGATCATGTGGATCATTTCTTGACTGGTGAGCCCTCACACCTGCGAGTGGGATGGGCGTCCACTAAAGGTTATGCTCCCTACCCAGGGGGAGGAGAGGGCTGGGGGGGTAATGGAGTCGGAGATGATCTCTACTCATACGGCTTTGATGGACTTCACCTGTGGTCGGGTTGGTCACAATTAGATCGTATCAGCACATATAAAACAGTGTGGATGTCAGTTGTACTGTAAGCCTTTTTCCGGGTTCCCATGTAGGGCGGATTTCCCGGACTGTGGCATCTGTGAAGCAGCATATGTTGACGTCTGATGATGTAGTGAGCTGTTGCATGGATCTAAATGCTCCCAGTATCTCCTTCAGGATAAATGGGCAGCCGGTTCAAGGCATGTTTGAGAACTTCAACATTGATGGGCTGTTTTTTCCTGTGGTCAGCCTCTCTGCAGGAGTCAAGTGCGTGCAATAAACAATGAGGTCAAAAAGTCAGTCACTCTCAAACAGGAAGGGATATTCTTCATTTGTGTCTTATGTTCTACTCTCAACTCTGCTCAGGGTGCGTTTCCTGTTAGGTGGTCGTCATGGAGATTTTAAGTTCCTCCCACCGTCGGGTTATGCGCCCTGTTACGAGGCCCTGCTGCCTAAAGAGAAGATGAGGGTGGAACCAGTAAAAGAATATAAACGGGATGTGGGTGAGGTCAGAGATTTATTGGGTAACACCCATTTCACGTCCCAGGCCTCGTTTATACCTAAACCTGTGGACACGTCTCAGGTGCACTCACACACACACGACTCACTGTGTGTTTACACTGAATGTGGAGGTGTGTGTAAAGTATTTAAACATCATGTTTATGTCTCAGATTGTGATGCCTCCCCATCTGGAGAAGGTTCGAGATCGGCTGGCTGAGAACATTCATGAACTGTGGGGCATGAACAAGATCCAGCTGGGCTGGTCCTATGGGAAGGTAACTGATGTCTCTGCAAACATATCAGATTATTTTTAAATACACAGTTTATTTCCAAATGCTGAGTACAGTAAAGCAGAATTGCTGTAAACCTTGAGTATCATATGACCTGTGCTCATGGTTTGTTGAGTGCGTTGTTTTGCTTTCTCTTTTATAATTTGCTCTTCAATAAAAACAGAGGGTAAGTGATTATAAAGCTCATCTTTCATTGTGCTGTCCACATCAATGTAGAAAGATCAGATCATCATTTTCATGTGTGGAGTCATAGATGTTTTGAGAAGTGATTGATTTAATCTGATAGAAGGGCCCCGTGTGGTTCGAAACACAAACATTTACTCTTATTACAGTAAATAGTTGCTTTATTACAGGTTTAGTGTGTTTCACTGGAATTCTTTTATTTTGATTTTATTTTATTTTTACAGTGTATGGGAGCATTTGGGGCCCTTTAAGGAACCAGAAAATCAAATCCACAGATGAATGTGTTATTGTAATGGTCTGTGTGTGATTTTTATCTGTCTATTTCAGTCATTGTTGTATTTATCTCATCTTTATGTTTACTGTCTGTCAAGTGAGAAGTTTTAATCTCACTGAAGTCTCAGTTCAGCTCGAGCGCCTGTCATAGGCTCAGCTGCTGTGGAGAAAGTTGAATGTTTTTATGTTGGGCGACTCTTAGATGAGAACAGCAATGAGATGATTCTAATTCACAGACACACACGCTGAGAGAGGGAGAGAAAGAGACACTCAGATAGTGTGTCTCTGTTGACAACATCAGAACAGTTCTACAAGGGGATACTTCCCTGAGACCTGAACTCCAGGCTTAATATACCCTCTATACAAAAGTGGAGAGTAATTCAATCCCAGTAACTACCAAGTCATTTGTGAAACAGGTGTGGAGTTAAAACTGGCCACAAAAGAACAGAATTTTTCACATGCGGTCACGTGTGGTCACACAGGGTTGCAGCATGAGCCCAGCTGTGTTCAACTTATATGTTAATGAGTTAGCAGTGCTGTTGGAACAATCTGATACAGCTGGTGTCCTGACATTTCATCCTACCCATCAGGTTGTCCTAACAGGGCTTACTGTGCATGCGCACGACAATATTGTGTCAGTTTTGTTACGCTGAAAAACATAATTATAACTACTTGCAGACTTGTTTACTTCTTTAGGTAACACAATTTTTGGACTATTTATTAGTCAAAAAAATTCTTTGAATTTGTTTTTGCAACACCTGTCTAGGACTATCAAATCATCCTACCCGTTTATTTTGTAGTGGTAGGACAATCTGACTGTCAAATCATCTACAGTTGCCTAATAAGACAAAATTATCAAAAAAAAACTGTCAAAATTGGGCCTTGGCAGTAAGTTTGAACAAACTAAAATTATGATCTTCCAGAAAAGGCCAGGATACCAGATACACCTTTACTTCAGGAAACACTGCAATAGAGCACACGCTACACTATGATCTAAAACTCAGCATCTCGGGGGGCTTTGGTCCGGACGTGAATGCACTGAAAGAGAAAGCCAGGCGGGCATTCTGTGCTATCAAGGGCAGATTCACTAAGACAGACATTCCTGTCACCATTTAGTGCAAAATCTTCAACAGTGTTATTCTGCCTATCGCTCTAAATGGATGTGAAGTTTGTGGCCCACACTGTCTCACAGATTACATTAAATGAGACAAACACCCATAAAATCCCTGCATGCTGAATTCTGCAGAAATGTAGAGTTCAGAGGAGAACACCAGCTAATGCATGTCAGGCCAAACTAGACAGAAACCCCCTAACACACTGCAACATGAAGCCCTAAAACCCAAGAGCTGAGGCCTAAACCAGTCCCCTCTGCCAGCTGACCCTGAAACTCCTGAAAAATCTGTTCCAGACCAGCAGTATTGAACATGACCAAACCAGAATAAATCAAGTCATAAAAGAAAGTAAGCATTCATATTTAAACCACTGCGAAAATGAAAGTAAAAATTGAAGTAAACTGAATTGCTATGGAAAAAGCAGAGAAAGACAGACACAGACAGACATGCTTTCAAAGGAAGAGTGAGTCTGTGGTCATCGTGACACTGGTGTGGTGGAGACAGACACACTTTCTCCTTCACTGTGGTGAATATAAAGAGTGAGAGCGAATCACTCAGCTCTCCAACCTCATGTCACAGTTCTGCAGCTCTTCAGAAGAAGATCAAATGCTGATGTTACTGGGGGAAGACAGACACCCGTCAGCTGCTGCTAAATTCATTTTTTAGCTGCACACCCACAAACCACTGCCTTGATCCAATGCAAAGACACTCCATATACAAACACAGCATGTATTTATTTACCTTCTTGTTGTTTATGATTTCATGTTAAAAGTCCACCTTTATTTTTATATATTTTCATTGTTTTGTTGTGTCTTAACTCTTATTTTAAGTCTTTCTTTTTCTTGTAATTACTTGTGTGTCGCAACTAGTTAAACTAGTTAAAACTGTACTTTTTTTATCAATACTTGTTTATTTTATATATATATTGCAATATTGTATGTAAACACAGTTATGTTGATGAAGTACTTTAAGTTGATAGAGGGAGTTTTATTTCTGTCTAAATCAGTTCAGTTCAAGACATTTCCAGCAGAGTCTGTTCACTTGCTCCGGTTTTCACATTATAGATGTTCACACTGATTGATTTCAGTCATTTTTGGCATTATTACAACAGAAGTTGAAATTGTTATTGTGCGTTGTTTTTTATAACAATCTGTAAAACTAACTCTTGGAAAGTCTCTTGAAATAAATGCCAGATTTATGAATGGCTGCACAACATTCTGAGGGTCAGACTCTCACAGCTATTACAATCTGTTGAACACCAGAGACATTAAAAGACTCATAACATGAAGTTTTATATCATTTTATTTTTTCCCTGTGGTCTGTTTTTAGTGTTTAGTCAAGGTTTTTGCCAGCAGTCATATTGTGCCAGAAGCGGTTTCCAACTTCTCTTTGATACGAGGATGAAATGAACTGTTTTCACTTCTGCAGTGAACTCTTAATCTGAACAGATAAATTCAGATTCCTTCTATGATTTGAGCCCTTCCAAGTTTTATACAGACTCAAGTGTTTTTGTTTTCATTTACTTAGTAAAAATTAAAAGCCAATGGACTTCATGCAGCATGTTTTCCGAGGGTTTAAGCAATTCATCCGCTGCAATAGAGCATTACAGCATGTTTATGATTCATGACATAAGAGTTGCAGCCCAAATCTCCCGAAAAACATGCAGCATGACACTGAACAGTTGTGACATTCAAACAGTCTTGTGAGCTTTTATCTGTGTGTGCAGAAGTTTCAGGGCTGCTGTGATTATCTTGTTCTCGTGTGTATGCGTCTGTCAGTGTGCTGTATATAAAGTTGACTGATGCGTGTTCATTCTCAGATCAGAGAGGATAATAAACGTCAGCACCCCTGTCTTGTGGATTTCTCCAAACTGCCAGAGACTGAGAAGAGCTACAACCTACAGATGTCAACAGAGACACTGAAGTAAGATTAGCACACATTTTGTTTATGGCTGCAGGCCTCACTGTAGACTGTGGTACAATAAGTGGGAAAGAAGCTATTATTTCAAAACTTGTGTTTACCTAGTGTAGTCTTAAAGCAGGTATTGACCTTTGACCCTTATTGTGGTCTGCAGTTGTAGCTTATGTAGTTTTGATTTAAGACTTTGCATTACAGGTTCATTAACCTTAATGTGGCTTCTGCATATGTTACACATTTCATTCACCTGTGATGACACACACTTCACACTGCCTGACAGTTTTTTGTGCAGCAGTATTTACATGAACCTTATCAATGTTTCCAGTTCTCATAGTGTAAGTCTGTGATTAGAAGAAATCCCTCAGTATTAAACTTTAATGTGCCATGTTTTAGCTGTGGACATTAATTAACACGGCTCAGATTATGTGGGTTGTTCTGTTGAGGAGTGCTATTGTAAGCAATCAGACAATTTTCTTTTGGTGGATGATAAAATCCATTAGACATACATTATAGGAAAGAGATGAGTTAATTCTAGACCAGAACATCATAGAGTTGGGGGTGGGTCACCTGGCAGCCATCCACAACGCCTGTGCAACACTCTAGTAACCATCCACAACACTTCAGCAACACTCTAGTAACCATCCACAACACTTCAGCAACACTCTAGTAACCATCCACAATAACTTAGCAACACTCTAGGAACTATCCACAACACTTCAGCAACACTCTAGTAACCATCCACAATAACTTAGCAACACTCTAGTAACCATCCACAATAACTTAGCAACACTCTAGGAACCATCCACAATAACTTAGCAACACTCTAGGAACCATCCACAACACTTCAGCAACACCCTAGTAACCATCCACAATAACTTAGCAACACTCTAGGAACCATCCACAATAACTTAGCAACACTCTAGTAACCATCCACAACACCTTTGCAACACTCTAGTAACCATCCACAATAACTTAGCAACACTCTAGGAACCATCCACAACGCCTTTGCAACACTCTAGTAACCATCCACAACACTTCAGCAACAATCTAGTAACCATCCACAACACTTCAGCAACAATCTAGTAACCATCCACAACACTTCAGCAACACCCTAGTAACCATCCACAATAACTTAGCAACACTCTAGGAACCATCCACAACACTTCAGCAACACTCTAAGAACCATCCACAATAACTTAGCAACACTCTAGTAACCATCCACAATAACTTAGCAACACTCTAGTAACCATCCACAACACTTCAGCAACACTCTAGTAACCATCCACAACACTTCAGCAACACCCTAGTAACCATCCACAATAACTTAGCAACACTCTAGTAACCATCCACAATAACTTAGCAACACTCTAGTAACCATCCACAATAACTTAGCAACACTCTAGGAACCATCCACAACACTTCAGCAACACCCTAGTAACCATCCACAATAACTTAGCAACACTCTAGGAACCATCCACAACGCCTTTGCAACACTCTAGTAACCATCCACAATAACTTAGCAACACTCTAGGAACCATCCACAACGCCTTTGCAACACTCTAGTAACCATCCACAATAACTTAGCAACACTCTAGTAACCATCCACAATAACTTAGCAACACTCTAGGAACCATCCACAATAACTTAGCAACACTCTAGGAACCATCCACAACACTTCAGCAACAATCTAGTAACCATCCACAACACTTCAGCAACACCCTAGTAACCATCCACAACGCCTTTGCAACACTCTAGTAACCATCCACAATAACTTAGCAACACTCTAGGAACCATCCACAACACTTCAGCAACAATCTAGGAACCATCCACAATAACTTAGCAACACTCTAGTAACCATCCACAATAACTTAGAAACACTCTAGGAACCATCCACAACACCTTTGCAACACTCTAGTAACCATCCACAATAACTTAGCGACACTCTAGGAACCATCCACAACGCCTTTGCAACACTCTAGTAACCATCCACAACACTTCAGCAACAATCTAGTAACCATCCACAATAATTTAGCAACACTCTAGTAACCAACCACAATAACTTAGCAACACTCTAGGAACCATCCACAACACTTCAGCAACAATCTAGTAACCATCCACAATAATTTAGCAACACTCTAATAACCAACCACAATAACTTAGCAACACTCTAGGAACCATCCACAATAACTTAGCAACACTCTAGGAACCATCCACAACACCTTAGCAATGCTGTAGCAACCATGCACAACACCTTAGCAACATCATGGCTGCATGTTTTGCAGGATCAAGTGCCAGACGCTAAAGATGATAACTGAGCTCATGTATAGTTTGTGTTGTGTGTGTTTCAGAACTCTTCTGGCTTTAGGTTGTCATATAGTTCAGGTGAGGGTCAATGCTGAAGAAGACCTAAAGAAGATCAAACTGCCTAAGAAGTGAGTGTGAAGTGAGCTGTGAGATTCTCAATGACAGTCTGGGTGATGAGCTGGTTCTGTTTAGCCATATCTGTGTCATTTGACCAGGGAAAAGAGAGCGCATGTCTCTCCATTTAAGATTTTTCACTGGGTCACAATAATTTTCCACCTCTGTTTATATCATAATGAGATTGTGTACTGTATATACGTTCTCTAGTTTACTGGAATAATAATACTGACATAAGGGATGTTGTGTGCTTTGTGAACAGCTACATGATGTCTAATGGTTATAAACCAGCACCACTGGACCTGTCTGGTGTCAAACTGACCTCAGGTCAGGAGCTGCTGGTAGAGAAACTGGCAGAAAATGCCCACAATGTCTGGGCTAAAGATCGCATCAAACAGGGCTGGACCTACGGCATACAGCAGGTATTGGGTCAGGAGCAGTCTAGGATATCAAACCTTCCTATTGATTTGTTATTGCAATAGATTATAAGATGTAACTAAATAAAACCTGGAAATAGAAGTTTACTTTTACACTGGAGTTAATGACTTTGTAGAATGAAACAACCTGAGCTGAATGTCTAATTGTGTCCCCGCAGTTACACATCATTTGAGCAAAGCCCTCGTAATAAAGACATGACCAATTATTATCTTAGTTAAACCCAAGAAAAGCCCCAAAGCATGAAGTGTCCAGTCAGAGCGTTTCCTCCTTGAGCCAATGACATTCTCTGTTTCTGTCTCTGCAGGATGTAAAGAATAAACGGAACCCTCGTCTGGTCCCATACGCATTACTTGATGAGAGAACCAAGAAGTCAAACCGCGACAGTCTGCGAGAGGCCCTTCGTACACTGAATGGGTACGGCTACAGTGTTGAGCCGCCTGACCAGGACGCAGGTGAGGCAACAAAACCAGATTAAAACTTCCTTAACTTTTCTTCAGTTTAACTTCCTGTTTTTATTTAGAATTAATAAACCGTGATGCAGTGAAATTCCTCTTCCAGAAACTTTCAGAAAGTTCTTTTGTAGTTTTTATGCGAATTGACAAAGACGTGTGTCTGTCTCTTTCTCTCTCTCTCTGTCTCTTTCTCTCTCGCTCTCTCTGTATCGGTCTCTCTTTCTCTCAGCAGGTCATGTGGTGGAGAAGTTGAGCATTGATAAGATTCGGTTCTTCCGTGTGGAGCGGACATACGCAGTGAAAACAGGGAAGTGGTATTTTGAGTTTGAGGCAGTGACAGGTGGGGACATGCGTGTGGGCTGGGCTCGGCCAGGGTGTAAACCGGATGTTGAACTTGGAACAGATGACCATGCATATGTCTTTGATGGACATAGGGTGAGTTTTAAGCATTATTCAGTCATGTACTGCTACTCAGTGTCTGTTCTGACCATGACAAGGTTTGGACTCTGGAACCAGCCGAACCGTAGACCACAGAAGAGTCACAGTCCTTCTAATAATGGGGCTCGCTGTTGGACACTAAATGAATCTTGTCTGTGAAAAGATTTTGTACAATTTCATCTTTTGCCGTATGCTGCGTTCAAACAAATAAGTGTTGCTCCAAAAGTATGTCATATTGGCCTGCACAACATAAAATACATCTGACTGCACTTTTTTGTTTGTGGAAATGTCACAACTGTGTGCTGATGTTGTGTTGGCAGGGTCATCGTCTGCATATGGGCAGTCGGCTCTTTGGCCGCTGTTGGCACGCTGGTGACGTGGTGGGCTGTATGATCAACATGGAGGACAAATCTATGATCTTCACGCTCAATGGAGAAATTCTGATAACTAACAAGGGCTCAGAACTCTGTTTCGCTGACTTTGAGACTGATGATGGTTAGGATGCATGCCTTCTTACAGTGACTCTCATGTCTCATCTCATGTGTGCCTGTTTTCATGGGCTGACTGTTTAATTTTATTAATTTAGAAATGAAACCTCTGCCTCTAGGTTTTATCCCTGTCTGCAGTTTAGGACTTTCTCAGGTTGGTCGTATGAATCTGGGTAAAGATGCCAGCACCTTCAAATTCTACACCATGTGTGGTCTGCAGGAGGGCTTTGAACCTTTTGCTGTCAACATGAATCGTGAGGTGACCATGTGGTTCAGCAAACGGCTGCCCACTTTCTTTAATGTGCCAAAGGACCACAGTAACATCACGGTGAGGATGAGCTTTGAGCTCCAGATACACACTTTATATTGATTTCCTTAGCTATTATTGATTCGAAACTCTTTGTTCTTAATCTTCCAATGGAAGAACACTGTGAATGGAGCTCTGCATGAAAACCTAATGAAACGTTTTGTTTTTCAGACTCTAGGTTCACTAATGCATGAAGCCTCACAGGGTCATTTATACTGGTTTGTTTTATTCTGAACAGCATGACTCTTCAGAGGTTCACCAGTGTCTTCATGTGTGCAGGTCACGAGAATTGACGGGACCATCGACAGCCCACCCTGTCTCAAGGTCACTCATAAGATGTTTGGAACTCAGAACAGCAACACTGACATGGTCTTCTGCAGACTGAGCATGCCTGTAGAGTTTCATGCAAGCTTTAGGAGTTTCTCAACACATCTGAATGGAGGTCCTGAGGAGGAGCCCCTCAAAGTCAAACCCAGGTCCAATAAAGATCACTAAGAGCAGAATTTAGAATTTAGAATTAATTAATAATTTAAAAAGTTGCTTCACCAGCTTAAAAATGTCTGGTTACAAATACAGTGAATTAGAGGTTTTTTTTCTGATCCAGTTAGTGATACGGTGAGGATGATGTTTTGATAGCTAAAATGAAATTGCATTAAGAGAAGGTTTTTGTTTCATTTCATCAGTGTGCTTTGTCATTAGTTGACTGTTGCGATTTTATATTGATGTTATAATGGCAGGCATCCAATGAGGTCAGTGAAGCACTCAGAAGAGATCAGGAGAATCGACTACAGCACCATCACCACAGTGAGTTCACTACATGTTCTTTGAAGAGCATTCTCCACTCCTAGATTCATTCTCCTGCTATAGATTCATCTTCTGTGTTTTGATGCAGTATTATCATTCAGTTCGAATATTTGCCGGCCAGGATCCGTCCTGTGTCTGGGCTGGCTGGGTCACTCCTGACTACCATTACTATAGCAACAACTTCAGCCTCAACAAGAGCCGCATGGTGACGGTTACCCTTGGAGACGAGCGTGGTCGCGTGCATGAAAGGTGGGTGCTCACGTCTATTATTGTTGTGATTGGATAAGTACATCTCAGAACTGATGTCACTTCCTGTTCTGACAGTGTGAAGAGGAGCAACTGCTACATGATTTGGTGTGGAGACCTCAGCAGCGTCACTCAGACTAGAAGCAGTGACGTGGATTTGGAGATCGGATGTCTAATTGATCTGGACATCGGTCTGCTGATGTTCACAGTCAATGGCAAAGAGCTTCCAACTTCATACCAGGTACAGTGATCACTAATGGAGCTTTTGAAAATCACTTCCTGCTTCATATCTGACAGATCTCCAACAGATGGACAGCTGTACAAACCTCTCAGTTTCACAGTTAAACAAGCACATCATCTGCTCAAATCAAGGTTTAATATACGGTAATTAAAAATAACAGTGTGATTTGTTGTCCAGGTGGAGCCAAGCACAAAACTATTTCCTGCTGTGTTTGTGCGGCCGACAAGTTCCAGTCTGTTCCAGTTTGAACTGGGCAAAATCAAGGTTAGCAGGTCCACAGAAAAAATCCTAACTTCTGGTGGAGAAAGATTCACTTCCTGAACCCTATTCCCTCTGAACCCGAACCCCTCCAAACACGATTCTTTTTAAACCCGACTCTGAACCCGATTCAATTAACCAGGATCTTGTTGTGTGATGTGAGCATCATTAGAGAAACTCATAAATGCTCTAATGCTTTATAACTGTAAATGTGACATTGTTCACATGTGTCTTAAAGTCTTTCTCACACACAGACGGGCCTCTTGTCACTGTAGAGACTCTAATTCATTTGAGTGATTTGATTGGACTACATCAAACTGATTCAACACCAATTAATCTGTTTATTCTATTCATCACTCTCTTTATAGCGGTTTACTTTCTAACAAACTTCTGCCTCACTGTTGAGTTTCCAGAGTACCCTTGCGTTCAGACTGGCATCATAGATTCCTGTAACAGAACTGAGTCTCTGATCAGAGTATTTCTCACTTGTCTTCATCAGAACACCATGCCCATATCATCAGCAATGTTCAAGAGTGAACACAAGAACCCGGTTCCTCAGTGCCCACCACGCCTGGACATTCAGACAATCAACTCGGTTCTGTGGAGTCGAATGCCCAACATATTCCTGAAGGTAGAGACAGCCCGAATCAGTGAGAGACACGGATGGATGGTGCAGTGTCTGGAACCCCTTCAGATGCTTGCTGTCCACATTCCAGAGGAGAACCGGTACACACACAACTGAACCTGTGCCTACTTTACCACACACACACACCTACACCTGACTGAACATGTGTCTGCATAACCACACACACACACCTGACTGAACATGTGTCTGCATAACCACACACACACACACACCTGACTGAACATGTGTCTGCATAACCACACACACACACACACCTGACTGAACATGTGTCTGCATAACCACACACACACACACACCTGACTGAACATGTGTCTGCATAACCACACACACACACACACCTGACTGAACCTGTGTCTGCATAACCACACACACACACACACACACCTGACTGAACATGTGTCTGCATAACCACACACACAAACACACACCTGACTGAACATGTGTCTGCATAACCACACACACACAAACCTGACTGAACATGTGTCTGCATAACCACACACACACACACCTGACTGAACATGTGTCTGCATAACCACACACACACACACCTGACTGAACATGTGTCTGCATAACCACACACACACAAACCTGACTGAACATGTGTCTGCATAACCACACACACACACACCTGACTGAACCTGTGTCTGCATAACCACACACACACACACCTGACTGAACCTGCGTCTGCATAACCACACACACACACACCTGACTGAACCTGTGTCTGCATAACCACACACACACACACCTGACTGAACTGGTCTGCAAACCACACACACCTGACTGAACCTGCGTCTGCATAACCACACACACACACACCTGACTGAACATGTGTCTGCATAACCACACACACACACACCTGACTGAACCTGTGTCTGCATAACCACACACACACACACTGATGAACCTGTGTCTGCATAACCACACACACACACACCTACTGAACCTGCGTCTGCATAACCACACACACACACACCTGACTGAACCTGCGTCTGCATAACCACCTATACTGCGTAACACACACACACACACACACCTGACTGAACCTGTGTCTGCATAACCACACACACACACACCTGACTGAACCTGTGTCTGCATAACCACACACACACACACCTGACTGAACCTGCGTCTGCATAACCACACACACACACACCTGACTGAACATGTGTCTGCATAACCACACACACACACACATGACTGAACATGTGTCTGCATAACCACACACACACACACCTGACTGAACCTGCGTCTGCATAACCAACACACACACATAACCACACACACACACACCTGACTGAACCTGCGTCTGCATAACCACACACACACACACCTGACTGAACATGTGTCTGCATAACCACACACACACACACCTGACTGAACCTGTGTCTGCATAACCACACACACACACACACCTGACTGAACCTGCGTCTGCATAACCACACACACACACACCTGACTGAACCTGCGTCTGCATAACCACACACACACACACACCTGACTGAACATGTGTCTGCATAACCACACACACACACACCTGACTGAACATGTGTCTGCATAACCACACACACACACACCTGACTGAACCTGTGTCTGCATAACCACACACACACACACCTGACTGAACCTGTGTCTGCATAACCACACACACACACACATGACTGAACATGTGTCTGCATAACCACACACACACACACCTGACTGAACCTGTGTCTGCATAACCACACACACACACTACACACACACTGACACCTGACTGAACCTGTGTCTGCATAACCACACACACACACACACCTGACTGAACCTGTGTCTGCATAACCACACACACACACACCTGACTGAACCTGTGTCTGCATAACCACACACACACACACCTGACTGAATGGTCTGCATAACCACACACACACACACCTGACTGAACCTGTGTCTGCATAACCACACACACACACACCTGACTGAACCTGCGTCTGCATAACCACACACACACACACCTGACTGAACCTGTGTCTGCATAACCACACACACACACACCTGACTGAACCTGTGTCTGCATAACCACACACACACACACCTGACTGAACCTGTCTGCATAACCACACACACACACACACCTGACTGAACATGTGTCTGCATAACCACACACACACAACACTGACTGAACCTGTGTCTGCATAACCACACACACACACCTGACTGAATAAACCACACACACACACACCTGACTGAACATGTGTCTGCATAACCACACACACACACGACTGAACATTGTCTGCATAACACACACACACACACACCTGACTGAACATGTGTCTGCATAACACACACACACACCGACTGACCTGCGTCTGCAAACACACACACACATGACTGAACATGTGTCTGCATAACCACACACACACACACCTGACTGAACCTGTGTCTGCATAACCACACACACACACACCTGACTGAACCTGCGTCTGCATAACCACACACACACACACACACCTGACTGAACATGTGTCTGCATAACCACACACACACACACCTGACTGAACCTGTGTCTGCATAACCACACACACACACACACACACACACACACCTGACTGAACATGTGTCTGCATAACCACACACACACACACCTGACTGAACCTGTGTCTGCATAACCACACACACACACACACCTGACTGAACCTGCGTCTGCATAACCACACACACACACACACCTGACTGAACCTGTGTCTGCATAACCACACACACACACACCTGACTGAACCTGTGTCTGCATTACCACAGACACACACAGACACACACAAATGAAATGCCATAAAAACAGTTTTAGTACATGGGATTGTAGCTCTTTTTCAGGTCCTACTTAGATGTTTGAATAATGAAATCACATTGATTTTGTACTAGTTTATTGATGAGTTTTGAATTTACCTAAGAAAAGTTGTGTTTATAATGTTTCTCATCTGTCAAAAGTATAAAACTATCCACAAATTCGAAGAGTTTATAAAACTATCCAAGAGTCCCAGTCCAGCCCTTCACATTTTAATGAAGGTCATGTAGATGTTTTTGTCTCTGCAGGTGTGTGGATGTGATGGAGCTTTCAGAGCAGGAGGAGTTGCGGACGTTCCACTATCACACACTGAAGCTTTACTGCGCTCTGTGTGCTCACGGCAACACACGTGTTGCTCATGCCCTCTGCAGCCATCTCGACCAATCACAGCTCGTCTACACCATCGACAACCAATACCTCTCCGGCATGCTGCGCGATGGCTTTTATAATGTCCTGATTAGCGTTCACCTGGAGACGGCCCGAGCCGCCCGCCTCATGATGAACAACGAGTTTATCATTCCCATCACTCCTGAAACCCGAAGCATCCGTCTGTTTCCAGACACAGCCAAACGCCACCAGCCTCCGGGTGTCGGGCTTAGCACGTCCCTGAAACCCAGAATCAACTTTGCTCCACCATGTTTCATAAGCACCAAACGTAACCAGCATCTGTACAACCCAGAGATCCCTCTGGACATCCTGAAGGAGAAAGCCATTAGCATGCTGACGGAGGCTGTGGAGGGTGGAGGAGACCACATCAGAGATCCTGTAGGAGGAAGCGTGGAGTACCAGTTCGTGCCCATCCTGCGCCTCATCAGCACCCTGCTGACCATGGGCGTCATGACCAGCCTGGATGTTCACAAGATCCTGCTTCTGATTGAGCCCACTGTGTTTGGAGAGCGCAGGGAGGAGGGGTGGAGAGGGAACATGGTGAAAGAGGGTCTGACAGGAGCGGAGGAGAAGACCATAGAGACAGGAGAGGAGGAACCCACGGAGCTTAAAGCTCTCACGAAGGGTCTGTTACAGAAGAAACTGCCAGAGTCTGTCAAGCGGCAGGTGAGTGTGCTCTAAATGGTCTCTTACTCTGCTGTAGACGTCTGTACATTTATCATGTACTGATGTATGTGCATGTATTTGATGCTTTGAAGCACTTAAAAGAAACTATAAAAATCTTATATTTAATTGTTGTTGTTGTTGTTCTGGTTGTTCAGATATTAAATACAACAGCACATTTACTTTTCTTCATTTTTTCTTCATTTTGGACTGTTGTCCAAAGCCACTTTAATCAAGCTGGAGCCTAACCATGCGTTTAACCATACGCTTCTGCTAAAGTGTTAGACATGAGTTTTGTAGAGAAATTATGTCATTTGAATGACTTGTAATGAGTTTCACATCATGTCAGAAAACTCGAATGAAGTTACATTAGAGTTTGCATCACATTAGAGTTTACAGTTGTGATAGTTTCATAGCATTACCGTTATTATAAATCTTGGCAAACAGTGAAGAGTAGGTGTGTTTTGAGTAGTGGTGTATTACTTGTGTGTGTGTTTTATTTAGATGTGTGATCTACTTCTTTACTTCTGTGACTGTGAGTTGAGACACAGAATCGAGTCTATCGTCTCGTTCTCTGACGGTTTCGTTTCCAAGCTTCAGTTCAACCAGAAGTTTCGCTATAATGAGCTGATGCAGGCTCTGAACATGTCTGCAGCTGTCACCGCCAAAAAAACCAAAGAGTTTCGCTCTCCTCCTCAGGAGCAGGTAACATACACAGCCATGTAGTTTTTGATCTTCTGATCTTAGTTTGGCACTGGGGGTGTTTGTTTATTTGATGTCATTTGCTATTATGGTGTAAGATCACTGATTCATGTGTAAATTCTGGCAATTGTAACAATCATCTATGCCAGTTAAACATCATGCGTTGAGTTGTGGCTGGTCTGATCACTGGTAGCAGTTAAACTTTAATCTCACATCTTCTCAGTGAGACCTTTTGTTCTGCGGGATTTGTGTTCTGATTTCCTGCAGTCTGAAAGTATTTCTGTGGACGTGTGTGTGTTTTTGTGTGCGCGGGCGTGTGTTTCTGTGTGCGCGGGCGTGTGTGTGTGTTTCTGTGTGCGCGGGGCATGTGTGTGTTTCTGTGTGTGTGTGTTTCTGTGTGTGTGTGTTTCTGTGGGCATGTGTGTGTTTCTGTGTGCGCGGGGCATGTGTGTGTTTCTGTGTGCGCGGGGCGTGTGTGTGTTTCTGTGTGTGTGTGTTTCTGTGTGTGTGTGTGTTTCTGTGGGCGTGTGTGTGTTTCTGTGTGCGCGGGGCATGTGTGTGTTTCTGTGTGTGTGTGTTTCTGTGGACGTGTGTGTGTTTTTGTGTGCGCGGGCGTGTGTGTGTGTTTCTGTGGGCGTGTGTGTGTTTCTGTGTGCGCGGGGCATGTGTGTGTTTCTGTGTGCGTGTGTTTCTGTGGGCATGTGTGTGTTTCTGTGTGCGCGGGCGTGTGTGTTTCTGTGTGCGTGTGTTTCTGTGTGTGTGTGTTTCTGTGTTGGCTGTGTGTGTGTTTCTTGTGTGTGTGTTTCTGTGTGCTGTGTTGTGTGTGTGTGTTTCTGTGTGCGTGTGTGTTTGTGTGTGTGTGTTTCTGTGTGCGTGTGTTTCTGTGTGTGTGTGTTTCTGTGGGCGTGTGTGTGTTTCTGTGTGCGCGGGGCATGTGTGTGTTTCTGTGTGTGTGTGTTTCTGTGTGTGTGTGTTTCTGTGTGCGCGGGGCATGTGTGTGTTTCTGTGTGTGTTTCTGTGTGTGTGTGTTTCTGTGGACGTGTGTGTGTTTTTGTGTGCGCGGGCGTGTGTGTGTGTTTCTGTGGGCGTGTGTGTGTTTCTGTGTGCACTGGGCATGTGTGTGTTTCTGTGTGCGTGTGTTTCTGTGGGCATGTGTGTGTTTCTGTGTGCTTGGGGCATGTGTGTGTTTCTGTGTGCGTGTGTTTCTGTGTGTGTGTGTTTCTGTGGGCGTGTGTGTGTTTCTGTGTGCCGGGCATTGTTTCTGTGTGTGTGTGTTTCTGTGTGTGTGTGTTTCTGTGGGCATGTGTGTGTTTCTGTGTGCGCGGGGCATGTGTGTGTTTCTGTGTGCGTGTGTTTCTGTGTGCGTGTGTTTCTGTGGGCGTGTGTGTGTTTCTGTGTGCGCGGGCGTGTGTGTGTGTTTCTGTGGACGTGTGTGTGTTTCTGTGTGCGCGGGCGTGTGTGTGTGTTTCTGTGTGCGCGGGGCATGTGTGTGTTTCTGTGTGTGTGTGTTTCTGTGTGTGTGTGTTTCTGTGGGCATGTGTGTGTTTCTGTGTGCGCGGGGCATGTGTGTGTTTCTGTGTGTGTGTGTTTCTGTGTGTGTGTGTTTCTGTGGGCGTGTGTGTGTTTCTGTGTGCGCGGGGCATGTGTGTGTTTCTGTGTGTGTGTGTTTCTGTGGACGTGTGTGTGTTTTTGTGTGCGCGGGCGTGTGTGTGTGTTTCTGTGGGCGTGTGTGTGTTTCTGTGTGCGCGGGGCATGTGTGTGTTTCTGTGTGCGTGTGTTTCTGTGGGCATGTGTGTGTTTCTGTGTGCGCGGGGCATGTGTGTGTTTCTGTGTGCGTGTGTTTCTGTGTGTGTGTGTTTCTGTGGGCGTGTGTGTTTCTGTGTGCGCGGGGCATGTGTGTGTTTCTGTGCTTGGGCATGTGTGTGTTTCTGTGTGTGTGTGTTTCTGTGGGCATGTGTGTGTTTCTGTGTGCGCGGGGCATGTGTGTGTTTCTGTGTGCGTGTGTTTCTGTGTGTGTGTGTTTCTGTGGGCGTGTGTGTGTGTTTCTGTGGGCGTGTGTGTTTCTGTGTGTGCGGGCGTGTGTGTGTGTTTCTGTGGACGTGTGTGTGTTTCTGTGTGTGTTTCTGTGGGCGTGTGTGTGTTTCTGTGCCGGCGTGTGTGTGTGTTTCTGTGGGTTCTGTGTGTGTGTTTCTGTGTGCGCGGGCGTGTGTGTGTGTTTCTGTGTGCGCGGGGCGTGTGTGTGTTTCTGTGTGCGCGGGGCATGTGTGTGTTTCTGTGTGTGTGTGTTTCTGTGGGCGTGTGTGTTTCTGTGTGCGCGGACGTGTGTGTGTGTTTCTGTGGACGTGTGTGTGTGTTTCTGTGTGCGCGGACGTGTGTGTGTGTTTCTGTGTGCGCGGACGTGTGTGTGTGTTTCTGTGGGCGTGTGTGTGTTTCTGTGTGCCCCGGGGCATGTGTGTGTTTCTGTGGACGTGTGTGTGTTTCTGTGTGTGCGGCGTGTGTGTGTGTTTCTGTGTGTGTGTGTTTCTGTGTGCGCGGGCGTGTGTTTTTTTTTCTGTGTGCGCGGCGTGTGTGTGTTTCTGTGGGCGTGTGTGTTTCTGTGTGCGCGGGCGTGTGTGTGTTGTTTCTGTGGGCGTGTGTGTGTTTCTGTGTGCGGGCGTGTGTGTTCTGTGTGTGTGTTTCTGTGTGTGTGTTTCTGTGGGCGTGTGTGTGTTTCTGTGTGCGTGGGCGTGTGTGTGTGTTTCTGTGGACGTGTGTGTGTTTCTGTGTGTGTGTGTTTCTGTGGGCGTGTGTGTGTTTCTGTGTCCGGGCGTGTGTGTGTGTTTCTGTGGACGTGTGTGTGTTTCTGTGTGTGTGTGTTTCTGTGGGCGTGTGTGTTTCTGTGTGCGCGGGCGTGTGTGTGTGTTTCTGTGGACATGTGTGTGTTTCTGTGTGCGCGGGCGTGTGTGTGTTTCTGTGTGCGCAGGCGTGTGTGTGTGTTTCTGTGGACGTGTGTGTGTTTCTGTGTGCCTGTGGGCATGTGTGTGTTTCTGTGTGTGTGTGTTTCTGTGGGCGTGTGTGTTTCTGTGTGCGCGGGCGTGTGTGTGTGTTTCTGTGGCGTGTGTGTGTTTCTGTGGGCGTGTGTGTGTTTCTGTGTTCTGTGTGTGTGTGTGTTTCTGTGGTGTGTGTTTCTGTGTGGGCGTGTGTGTGTGTTTCTGTGGGCGTGTGTGTTTTCTGTGCTGTGGCGTGTGTGTGTGTTTCTGTGGGATGTGTGTTTCTGTGTGCGGGCGTGTGTGTGTTTCTGTGTGCTGTGGGTGTGTGTGTTTGTGGGCATGTGTGTGTGTGTTTCTGTGTGCTGGGCATGTTGTGTTTCTGTGTGTGTGTTTCTTGGACGCGTGTGTGTGTTTCTGTGTGCACGGGGCATTGTGTGTTTCTGTGTGTGTGTGTTTCTGTGGGCATGTGTGTTTCTGTGTGCGCGGGCGTGTGTTTCTGTGGCTGTGTGTGTGTTTTTTGTGTGCACGGGCGTGTGTGTGTGTTTCTGTGGGCGTGTGTGTTTTTTTTGTGTGTCTGTGGTGTGTGTGGTGTGTGTGGTTTCTGTGGGCATGTGTGTGTTTCTGTGGGCGTGTGTGTTTCTGTGTGTGTGTGTTTCTGTGGGCGTGTGTGTTTTTGTGGGCATGTGTGTGTTTCTGTGTGTGTGTGTTTCTGTGGGCATGTGTGTGTTTCTGTGGGCGTGTGTGTGTTTCTGTGGGCGTGTGTGTGTTTCTGTGTGCGCGGGGCATGTGTGTGTTTCTGTGTGTGTGTGTTTTTGTGGGCATGTGTGTGTTTCTGTGGGCGTGTGTGTGTGTTTCTGTGGGCGTGTGTGTGTTTCTGTGTGTGTGTGTTTCTGTGGGCGTGTGTGTTTCTGTGGGCGTGTGTGTGTTTCTGTGTGTGTGTGTTTCTGTGTGCGCGGGGCATGTGTGTGTTTCTGTGTGTGTGTGTTTTGTGTGCGGGATGTGTGTGTGTTTCTGGTGCGTGTGTGTGTTTCTGTGTGCGTGTGTGTCTGTGTGTGTGTTTCTTGCGTGTGTTTCTGTGTGTGTGTGTTTCGTGTGTGTGCTGTGGCGTGTGTGTGTTTTGTCAGGGCATGTGTGTGTTTCGGTGTGTGTTTCTGTGTGTGTGTGTTTCTGTGGACGTGTGTGTGTCTTACTGTGTGTTTCTGTGTGCGCGGGGCATGTGTGTGTTTCTGTGAACGTGTGTGTGTTTCTGTGTGCGCTGGGCATGTGTGTGTTTCTGTGAACGTGTGTGTGTTTCTGTGGGCGCGGGCGTGTGTGTGTTTCTGTGGGCGCGGGGCATGTGTGTGTTTCTGTGGACGTGTGTGTGTTTCTGTGGGCGTGTGTGTGTGTTTCTGTGGGCGTGTGTGTGTGTTTCTGTGGGCGCGGACGTGTGTGTGTGTTTCTGTGGGTGTGTGTGTGTTTCTGTGGGCGTGTGTGTTTCTGTTGGTGCATGTGTGTGTTTCTGTGGGCGCGTGTGTGTGTGTTTCTGTGTGTGCGGGTGTGTGTGTGTTTCTGTGTGCGTGTGTTTCTGTGTGCGTGGACGTGTGTGTGTGTTTCTGTGGACGTGTGTGTGTGTTTCTGTGGGCGTGTGTGTTTCTGTGGGCGTGGACGTGTGTGTGTGTTTCTGTGGGCGTGTGTTTTTGTGGGCGTGTGTGTGTTTCTGTGGACGTGTGTGTGTGTGTGTTTCTGTGGACGTGTGTGTGTTTCTGTGGGCGTGTGTGTGTGTGTGTTTCTGTGGTCGTGTGTGTGTTTCTGTGGCTGTTGTTCTGTGCGTGTGTGTGTGTTTCTGTGGGCGTGTGTGTGTGTGTGTTTCTGTGGACGTGTGTGTGTTTCTGTGGGCGTGTGTTACTGTGTGTGTGTGTTTCTGTGTGCGTGTGTGTTTCTGTGTGTGTTTCTGTGGGCGTGTGTGTGTTTCTGTGGGCGTGTGTGTGTTTCTGTGGTGTGTGTGTTTCTGTGGGCCGTGTGTGTGTTTCTGTGGCGCGTGTGTGTGTTTCTGTGGGCGCGGGCGTGTGTGTGTTTCTGTGGGCGTGTGTGTGTTTCTTGGCGTGTGTTTCTGTGGGCGTGTGTGTGTGTTTCTGTGGGCCGGCGTGTGTGTGTGTTTCTGGGGCGGTGTTGTGGGCGGGCATGTGTGTGTTTCTGTGGGCATGTGTGTGGTGGTGTGTGTTTCTGTGGGCGTGTGTGTGTGTTTCTGTGGGCGTGTGTGTGTTTCTGTGGGCGCGGATGTGTGTGTGTGTTTCTGTGGGTGTGTGTGTGTTTCTGTGGGCGTGTGTGTTTCTGTGGGCATGTGTGTGTGTGTGTTTCTGTGGACGTGTGTGTGTTTCTGTGGGCGTGTGTGTTCCTGTGGGCGTGTGTGTTTCTGTTGGTGCGTGTGTGTGTTTCTGTGGGCGTGTGTGTGTGTGTTTCTGTGTGTGCGGGCGTGTGTGTGTTTCTGTGTGCGTGTGTTTCTGTGGGCGTGGACGTGTGTGTTTCTGTGGGCGTGTGTGTTTTTGTGGGCGTGTGTGTTTTTGTGGGCGTGTGTGTGTTTCTGTGTGCGTGTGTGTTTTTGTGGGCGTGTGTGTTTTTGTGGGCGTGTGTGTGTTTCTGTGTGCGTGTGTGTTTCTGTGGGCGTGTGTGTGTTTCTGTGTGTGTGTGTGTTTCTGTGGGCGTGGACGTGTGTGTGTTTCTGTGGGCGTGTGTGTTTCTGTGTGTGCGGGCGTGTGTGTGTTTCTGTTGTGTGTGTGTTTCTGTGGGCGTGTGTGTGTTTCTGTGTGTGTGTGTGTTTCTGTGGGCGCGGACGTGTGTGTGTGTTTCTGTGGACGTGTGTGTGTGTTTCTGTGTGCGCGGACGTGTGTGTGTGTTTCTATGTCATAATTCTTTTTTCATATGTAAAGTGGCTTTGCATCAGTGCAACAGTGGTTAGTAAATAGAATAGAATTGTTAAACGGTCTCATAAATCCAGTAATCTGTTTCAGATTAACATGCTGTTAAACTTTAATCTGGGTGAGGGGTGTCCATGTCCAGAGGACATACAGGATGAGCTCTACGACTTCCACAGTGAACTGCGTCTGCACTGCGGTAATCTTTTGTCTCATCAAACAGTGTGTAACCAGTCTTATTCTTACCCGCCCTGAGCCGAGCTTGAACCAGCAGTAGGCCTTGTTTTAAAAGTCGGGTGCTCTAATAAGGAGGTTAAAGGCCGTGCCCTCTAGCATCTAACTGGCCTTCGTTACATCTGCAGAGGGAGAGACTGTAATGTAATGATTGAAGTCAATTACAGAAAACTCATCTTTTTTCTGAATTTGGATTGAGTTTTTAATCATGTTGTAGTTCAGTCAGATAATCATGTTGTAGTTCAGTCAGGTCATATTAGTGAATGATGTTTCAGTTCTGATGTTCAGGAGATTTGTTGATGTCACATGTTGAGCTGTGCTGAGTTTCTCATGTTTATCTGAATGCGCTTAACACACTAAAATTCTGTTAAGCATTTTAAAAACAGCTCTGACAGGTCATTGATCCAGACAGTTGTAAACATGAGTTGACTTCAGATGTTATTAATGTGTCTGATTTAAATGTGCGTGTGACCTTCATCCGTGGGTTGATGTTTCACTACAGGGGTACCTGTGGAGGATCTAGAGGAACATCAGGACACATCAATTAAAGGTCGTCTGCTCGCTCTGGTCTATAAGATCAAAGGTCAACCGCAGAAATCTGAAACACAAGCTACAGAGAACGAGCAGGTGGCCCCATGTAAGACTGCATCAGATCTACTTATTCTTTTGTATGTACAATCTCATCCAGTCACTGTTCATCCTCTCATACAGAGACACACTTTCACTCATGCACACAAAGACGCACACAGTTTCTGTATTGCTGAGTTTGAACTGAACAGGCTCTTTCCATTTACTCATCAGCTCTGTTGCTTGTTATCAGCGTCGCCTCTGTTTGGCTGCCCTAAAAAAATGCACAGACAGACAACTGACAGCCTGTGAAAGAGTGAGTGACAGCCGAGCTGACACAATGCTTTACTTTGTCATCAGTCTCTTTAATGACCTCACACATGTGGATGTGAGGACCAGTAGATGTTTCTGAAAAACGTGTTCAGATCATTAACTCAACCCTGATTTAAAGAGTGAGAACTGTAAAGACTGAAGGTGATTATTTGTTTGAGGCTAGTTATCAGAACTATTTGAGGAAAGTTATTTGAAAGTTAATTAAATCATTGAAGCTTGTTTTTTCTCTACAGGGATACTGTAATCATATACTAACTGTGTTTTAATGAAGTCTCACAGGCTTTATCAAAGTAAATTACTGATTCAGCTGTAATATTGTTCTGTTTACATTTACATTTATTCATTTAGCAGAAACTTTTATCCAAAACAACTTGGAGATTAAACATTTTGTCTTAAGAACCAACAAGCCAACCCTATAAAGCTTGGAAATTGTATTCTGATGCTAGATGCTGTTAATAGCTGCTCTCCTTAACATCAGCTCGTCCTGACATTGTTAGATGTTAATGAATGTGGGCTGAGCTTTTAGCAGTTTTATTGAGGAATGTCATAAATAATGTCAGTTTTTATTACTAAAATGGTTTTATTCACTTAAATTACATGTACATTTATTCATTTAGCAGACACTTTTATCCAAAGCGACTTACACAGAGAGCGTTTAACATATTGCCCCAAGAACCATTAAGTCTAGTCTATAAAGCTACATTTACAAGTGGGAATAGTTCTGATGCTAGAGACATGAACAGTAGAAAATGACTTCTTTTATAAACAACATTAGACGAGGCTGAACATGGGAGCATTAGGGATAGTCAGGTGTCTGTGAAACAGGTGTGTTTTAAGTTGTTTCTTAAAGTTTGTGATGGTCTCAGCAGATCGGGTGGAGGCTGGGAGCGCATTCCACCCGGAACGAACAGAATAGGTGAACACCTTGGAAAGTCATCTGGTGCCTCATTGTGAGTTAACAGAAGGGGATGTAAAGCATCTAAAGGAGTTGAGGTAGGAGGGTGAAGTTCTGGTGACTGTTTCGAAGGCCAGGATCAGTGACTTAAATCTGATGCAGGCGGCTACAGGTAGCCAGTGGAGTGAGATCAGGAGGGGTGTGACATGGGCTGAAGACCAGAAGTGCTACATTCTGGATTATTACAGGAAAGGGCTGATGTTCCTGATGTTGTGGAGCATGTTTCTGTTGCCCTTAAATCATGTCAGTGCTTGACTGTTGTTATAGTGAATGTTCTCATTCAGGCTAAGGCTTCAGGACTACGTGTGTGTGTGTGTGTGTGTGTGTGCAGCCAATCTGAAGGAACTGATCTCTCAGACAATGGTGAGCTGGGCTCAGGAGACGCACATTCAGGACCGTGAGCTGGTGCGGGTGATGTTCAGCCTGCTAAGGAGGCAGTACGACAGCATTGGGGAGCTGCTAAGGGCCATGAGGAAAACCTACACCATAAGCGCCACATCCGTGAGCGACACCATCCATCTGCTGGCCTCGCTGGGGCAGATCCGCTCTCTGCTCAGCGTTCGCATGGGCAAAGAGGAAGAACAGCTCATGATCAATGGTCTGAGGTGAAACGGATTCAAAATCAGTTTCATAAAATCATCCATATGAATTATATTCTAAATCAAAGCAGTTTTGTAAATATTTAAAGAGCAGCACATAGAACTGCTGGCAGGAAACAGCTGAGGTGCCTTTGAGCAATGCACCTTAACCTCATAGTTACTTTGCAGATGCCCAGTGAATGGCTGCTCACCGCTCCTGGTGTGTGTTCATGGTTTGAAGTTTGTTCAGAACTATCAACTCTCATATTCACCGGCGCAGGGTCGCCAGGGAATATGAAATGAGGGAGCCTCTATGTTTGACTGGGTGCCAGTTTTCAGGCAAACTTTGTCAAATGTCGCTCTCATAATATTATTACAGTAACGTATTAATTTACGTTACTGATGTAATGGCAGCTTTTGTAAGGATTAATTAATGAGAGGCAATAGAATTATTTGAAAAATAATGCACACCTGAGGTGGTTGCAGAGTGGCCGTAACACCACAGAGAGATCATGGCCATGTGTTTGCACTAATGAGAGTATCACTGTTTATTAATTTCTTGTATTTTTTTCTGCAGTAATAAATAAGTCCTACCTGCAATTATGCAATATGTGATATCTGTTACATGTGTAACATTTCATCTCTGTCTCAGTGACATCATGAATAATAAGGTGTTCTACCAGCATCCAAATCTGATGAGGGTTCTGGGGATGCACGAGACTGTGATGGAGGTGATGGTGAACGTCCTGAGTGGAGGAAAATCACAGGTACATGAGAAGGTGATCTGTGAGTGTGGTACAGTACAGCATGTTTGTGTGTTACAGTACAGCGTGTATGTGTTACAGTACAGCTTGTGTGTGTTACAGTACATCTTGTGTGTGTGTGTGTGTTACAGTACAGCGTCTGTGTTACACTATAGCTTGTGTGTGTGTGTGTGTGTTACACTACAGCTGGTGTGTGTGTGTGTTACAGTACATTGTGTGTGTGTGTGTGTGTTATAGTACAGCTTGTGTGTGTGTGTGTGTGTGTGTGTGTGTGTGTGTGTGTGTGTTACACTACAGCTGGTGTGTGTGTGTGTGTGTTACAGTACATTGTGTGTGTTACAGTACAGCCTGCCTGTCCGTTACAGTACAGCTTGTGTGTGTGTGTGTCTGTTACAGCACTGTGTGTGTGTACAGGTTTATGTTTAGATCATGTTTTGTGAGGGTTAATGTTGGGGGTAGAAAATATCATAACCTGATATAAAATCAATGGAAGTCTGTGGAATGACCTCAGTGTGTGAGTCTCAGGGGGTGAAATCTGTTTCCTGTCTGTGGCAGGTTTTGAGTGGGCAGATTAATTAAAGCTGCCCTTTGATTTACAGTTATGAATGCTCGCTGTGTTTTAAATGGAAAACTAGCTTGCCGTTTACGGCGTGCTGTGCAGAATATACTGTGTACTGATTACACAGTGTGCAGCATGTCAAACAGAAGGACACTACATAAACACTGTTTAATTCAGTGAGTGTTTTCATCTCAGAATAGTTATTTTCCTTTTTAAGTGTAATGTTGTTTACTGATCTAGTATTCTCTACAGTGCGCTCTGATATTTTAGCTCAGTAGTGTATCAGACAGATATTCAATGGATACAGAAAATGTGCAAACTGTGGAAAATATAGTATCAGAATAATATGATCCAAACACGCACACACTAAACACATGAAAACTAAACATCCAACAGACCCAATCAGTGTCAGTGCTCAACACACACACACAGCTGCTCTTACATTCTATTCATGTGCTTGGGTGGTTAGAGCAATTTCTTTATAACTTCTCTGTTTGATTTATGACTTGTTGTTTCCGATATTGATTAAAACAGGTACACACAAGCGACACACACACAATCAGATTTGCTGATATTTACTCAATAGTGAATATATTTGTTTTTCTTGTTGTGATATGACTGGTTGAAAGTGTTTTACTCTCTCTAACAGGAAATTGCTTTTCCCAAAATGGTGGCGAGTTGCTGTCGATTTCTCTGCTACTTTTGTCGAATCAGTCGTCAGAATCAGAAAGCTATGTTTGACCATCTGAGTTATCTACTGGAGAACAGCAGTGTGGGGTTGGGTGAGTACTGGCCACTAGTGTTGAGAAAAACAGCCTTCACATTATCTTCAGATGTAAGCAAAGAAATCTAGTTTATATAGATGAATGTTGTTCTTCAGGAGTGTGTTTGATTGAGGTGTGATTCTGCTGCCCCCTAATGATCTGTGTTTACTCTGACCATGTACTGCAGAGAAACGTTTCTCCTCCCATACAAAGAATTACATGATGGTATGTGTGTGTGTGTGTGCGCACATGAACAGCGTCTCCAGCCATGAGAGGATCCACACCTTTAGACGTGGCAGCTTCCTCTGTGATGGACAATAATAGTTTGGCTCTTGCTCTGGAGGAACCCGACCTGGAGAAGGTGTGTCCACATTTGACTGCTATTCTTTAGATGTTTGGGCTTCTATTAAACAAAACACAAAACAGCTGATCAGTGTGCTATTTCTATAATTGAAGATTGATTCTGTGTACATTATATGTTCATTGTGCTGGTGTGTGTGCAGGTTGTGACGTATCTGGCCGGCTGTGGGCTGCAGAGCTGTTCAATGCTCGTAGCAAATGGATACCCAGATATTGGCTGGAACCCTATCGAGGGTGAACGCTACCTCTCCTTCCTGAGATTCGCTGTGTTTGTAAATGGTAAACACAAACAAACAGTTGAATGTCCGTTTGAAGTTTATATCTTGCCAGGAGAGTAAACGGTTCATAAATGCTGTGACGTGTGATTAGGCTGCTGGGGTTTGACTGTCCATCACCACAAACATTAAAGGATTAGTGTGTAATGCAACACACACACTAAACACTTCCTGTGTGTCCTGCTCAGGTGAGAGTGTTGAGGAAAACTCCAATGTGGTCGTCAAGCTTCTGATTCGCCGGCCGGAGTGTTTTGGCCCTGCCCTGCGAGGAGAGGGTGGAAACGGGTTGCTGGCAGCCATGAAGGAGGCCATTAAAATCTCTGAGAACCCAGCACTGGATCTGCCCAGCACAGGCCTGGGTCACGCGTCAGACACGTAAGACACAAACACACACCCCCACACGGGATAAAACTAACACTGATAATTATGGTGATCATCTCTCTGCTGCAGGTCCACTGAAGGTGAAGAGGAGGAGGAGGTTGTCCACATGGGGAACGCCATCATGTCCTTCTACTCAGCTCTGATTGATCTGCTGGGCCGCTGTGCTCCCGAGATGCATGTGAGAACCTGAGAGAGTTAACACTAATATAAAGATTCATTAAATACAACTTGTGAACCTCTGTCACATTTACAAATATTTTACAATTTAATTAAACTATAGATGTCATGTTAAAATGAAAATATAAAGTAGCTGTTTGAAGTTCATTAGATGACTTTTAGTGAAGTGCAGTGATGGCCAAGTATAGTGACCCATACTTAGAATGTGTCCTCTGCTTTTAACTCATCCAGTCAGTGCACACACAGTGAAGTAGTGAGTTGTGAACACACACTTAGAGCAGCAATCGAGCCCAAAAGCACCTCAGTTGTTTTCTGTTAGCTCTGGGAACTGGTTCCACTACTACCCCAGATGTTTGTGTGACTGTGCTGGTGTGTGTAAACTTCACCAGAGTGACTGTGGGATTCTGTCTCTCAGCTGATCAATAAGGGTAAAGGTGAAGCTCTGAGGATTCGTGCTATCCTGAGATCTCTCGTGCCCACTGAAGACCTGGTCGGTATCATTAGCATCCCTCTGAAGATGCCCGAGCTTAATAAAGGTAGCAGACCCCTTAAACCTGCATGAGAATTTAGACACTTCAACAATTCTCTCATCCTCCTCAACAATCTGTTTCTGTAAAGCAAAGTAACGTCCCTCAAACTCATTAATCAGGTGTTATCAGAGTTGATCTCTGGTCATTGGTCTCCATCATCAGTTCCCTTCTGTCTCTCACTTTCTGTGACTCTTTTTAAATTGAGCTGAACTCTGAATATTGGATGATTTGAGATCTTTTGTAATCATCTTCTGATAAATGCTTTTTAGTTTTTTTTCCACACAGTTGTTTGACTGTGTAAGTTCGGACTCGCCCTGTCTGGCTTCAGTTGTAGATGTTTTATACTGCGGTCTTTCGTTTTTACTATTCTGTAAAACAACAGAACATGAAACCGTCCAGGGGAGTAGAAGAAGTTTTATAGGTGCTGCAGATGGATTACTAACAGAACTGTCAATTTCACTATAAGCATAATAAATATCTCTCTATTTCTCTCTCTCTGTCTCCTGTCTGTATTTCTCTCTCTCCCAGATGGCAGTGTGATTGAGCCTGATGTGTCTGCCAGTTTCTGTCCGGACCACAAGGCCCCCATGGTGCTGTTTTTGGACCGTGTGTATGGTATAGAGGACCAGAGTTTTTTGTTGCATCTTTTAGAGGTGGGCTTCTTGCCGGACCTGAGGGCAGCAGCGTCCCTCGACACGGTGAGTTTATCCAAATCCATCTCAATCTTTATAACCTAGAGGAGGATTTCCAGACAGCTAGACTGAACGTGAAATCTAAATATATGACTTTTTTGTTGAGAATGTGACTTCCTTCACTAAAGCAAACCGTACTGAGCATTGAACTCTCCCACATTCACAGTAACACTGCAGTGTGTTGGTAATATGTCGTCTTTGTTAAAAAAATTCAGAAAAGCTTTACTTGTCTGTGGACATTTGCTTTGTTCTGTTGTAGTGAGATTCAGACAGCGTATGCAATGTGTAATGAGATTCAGACAGCGTATGTGTTCCTGATCTTTGACTGCATGCAAACACACTGACAATAAACCTGCATTGGTTCTGTGTGTCTGTATGTGCTGACTGGCAGGAAACTCTGAGGACGACTGAAACTGCTCTGGCTATGAACAGATACATCGGTTCTGCCATGTTGCCGCTGCTGACCCGCTGTGCAGCCCACTTCACTGGCACTGAACATCACGCAGCGCTCATCGACTCCACCCTCTACACCATCTACAGACTGTCCAAGGGTTCCTCGCTCACCAAAGCCCAGAGAGACGCCATTGAGGAGTGTCTGCTGTCCATCTGCAGGTGACAGTGTTAGCTACACTAGTTCAACTGGTCAACTGGTAGCGTAACCCTCTCGTGCTAGTTTGAATCTTAACAAGCTCTTAAAAGGGTTTTTAATAGTACAACACTTCAGTTGATAAATATTGTTTAGAAGACTATTCAGTAGTGTGCTGTTGTTTAATTCAATTCAAATGCATTTATATTGATATTATATTTTACAATGTTGCATTGTTTCAAAGTAGCTTTACACATAATGAAAGAAAAAAAACTAATTACAGGAAAATGATGAAATGTGTAACACATTTAATACAGAATGCATGGTATTATTGCTAATTTATATTGTTTATTATAAGATGTATGTTAATAGAATTAATTAGGGATACTTTGAATACAGATGGATTATGAATATAAAGTTGACTGAACTGATAATAACCACAGCACATTTGCACTATTGGACGTGTATCAGAAATACTTGTCATTGTGTGTGAAGACTTACACCTCTCTCAGTGGTCTATGAGAGGCTAATGTATTCAGACTGCCTACTTAAATAGTATGTACTTCTGAGACAATGTGACATTTAGTCAATTAACATGATAGATGACAGGTGTCATATTAAACAAGATGTGCCGCTCCAGCTTACATGGAGACGGCGCTTAGAAAAAAGATACAATTTTACAGAACAGGTGTATAAGGGATTTGCAGTAATACCATAAAATATCTGAACATTGCGTAATGAAAGTGAAAGGGAGATAAAGAAATGGTGAAATAGTCCAGCGAGTCCAGCGATCCAGCAATAGTGTGCTGATGTTGATAAATAAGACCCTCAGTGGTGTGCTGATGTGATAAATAAGACCCTCAGTGGTGTGCTGATGTGATAAATAAGACCCTCAGTGGTGTGCTGATGTGATGAATAAGACCCTCAGTGGTGTGCTGATGTGATGAATAAGACCCTCAGTGGTGTGCTGATGTGATGAATAAGACCCTCAGTGGTGTGCTGATGTGATAAATAAGACCCTCAGTGGTGTGCTGATGTGATAAATAAGACCCTCAGTGGTGTGCTGATGTGATAAATAAGACCCTCAGTGGTGTGCTGATGTGATAAATAAGACCCTCAGTGGTGTGCTGATGTGATAAGACCCTCAGTGGTGTGCTGATGTGATGAATAAGACCCTCAATGGTGTGCTGATGTGATGAATAAGACCCTCAGTGGTGTGCTGAAGTGATAAATAAGACCCTCAGTGGTGTGCTGATGTGATAAATAAGACCCTCAGTGGTGTGCTGATGTGATAAGACCCTCAGTGGTGTGCTGATGTGATGAATAAGACCCTCAGTGGTGTGCTGATGTGATAAATAAGACCCTCAGTGGTGTGCTGATGTGATGAATAAGACCCTCAATGGTGTGCTGATGTGATGAATAAGACCCTAGTGGTGTGCTGAAGTGATAAATAAGACCTCAGTGGTGTGCTGATGTGATGAATAAGACCCTCAGTGTGTGCTAAGTGATAAATAAGACCCTCAGTGGTGTGCTGATGTGATGAATAAGACCCTCAATGGTGTGCTGATGTGATGAATAAGACCCTCAGTGGTGTGCTGAAGTGATAAATAAGACCCTCAGTGGTATGCTGATGTGATGAATAAGACCCTCAGTGGTGTGCTGATGTGATGAATAAGACCCTCAATGGTGTGCTGATGTGATGAATAAGACCCCAGTGGTGTGCTGATGTGATAAATAAGACCCTCAGTGGTGTGCTGAAGTGATAAATAAGACCCTCAGTGGTGTGCTGATGTGATAAATAAGACCCTCAGTGGTGTGCTGATGTAATAAGACCCTCGGTGGTGTGCTGATGTGATAAGACCCTCAGTGGTGTGCTGATGTGATGAATAAGACCCTCAGTGGTGTGCTGATGTGATGAATAAGACCCTCAGTGGTGTGCTGATGTGATGAATAAGACCCTCAATGGTGTGCTGATGTGATGAATAAGACCCTCAGTGGTGTGCTGATGTGATGAATAAGACCCTCAATGGTGTGCTGATGTGATGAATAAGACCCTCAGTGGTGTGCTGATGTGATAAATAAGACCCTCAGTGGTGTGCTGATGTGATAAATAAGACCCTCAGTTGTGTGCTGATGTGATAAATAAGACCCTCAGTGGTGTGCTGATGTGATAAATAAGACCCTCAGTGGTGTGCTGATGTGAATAAGACCCTCAGTGGTGTGCTGATGTGATGAATAAGACCCTCAATGGTGTGCTGATGTGATGAATAAGACCCTCAGTGGTGTGCTGAAGTGATAAATAAGACCCTCAGTGGTGTGCTGATGTGATAAATAAGACCCTTGGTGTGCTGATGTGATAAGACCCTCAGTGGTGTGCTGATGTGATGAATAAGACCCTCAGTGGTGTGCTGATGTGATAAATAAGACCCTCAGTGGTGTGCTGATGTGATGAATAAGACCCTCAATGGTGTGCTGATGTGATGAATAAGACCCTCAGTGGTGTGCTGAAGTGATAAATAAGACCCTCAGTGGTGTGCTGATGTGATGAATAAGACCCTCAGTGGTGTGCTGAAGTGATAAATAAGACCCTCAGTGGTGTGCTGATGTGATGAATAAGACCCTCAATGGTGTGCTGATGTGATGAATAAGACCCTCAGTGGTGTGCTGAAGTGATAAATAAGACCCTCAGTGGTATGCTGATGTGATGAATAAGACCCTCAGTGGTGTGCTGATGTGATGAATAAGACCCTCAATGGTGTGCTGATGTGATGAATAAGACCCTCAGTGGTGTGCTGATGTGATAAATAAGACCCTCAGTGGTGTGCTGAAGTGATAAATAAGACCCTCAGTGGTGTGCTGATGTGATAAATAAGACCCTCAGTGGTGTGCTGATGTAATAAGACCCTCAGTGGTGTGCTGATGTGATGAATAAGACCCTCAGTGGTGTGCTGATGTGATGAATAAGACCCTCAGTGGTGTGCTGATGTGATGAATAAGACCCTCAATGGTGTGCTGATGTGATGAATAAGACCCTCAGTGGTGTGCTGAAGTGATAAATAAGACCCTCAGTGGTGTGCTGATGTGATAAATAAGACCCTCAGTGGTGTGCTGATGTGATGAATAAGACCCTCAGTGGTGTGCTGATGTGATAAATAAGACCCTCAGTGGTGTGCTGATGTGATGAATAAGACCCTCAGTGGTGTGCTGAAGTGATAAATAAGACCCTCAGTGGTGTGCTGATGTGATGAATAAGACCCTCAATGGTGTGCTGATGTGATGAATAAGACCCTTAGTGGTGTGCTAATGTGATAAATAAGACCCTCAGTGGTGTGCTGATGTGATAAATAAGACCCTCAGTGGTGTGCTGATGTGATAAATAAGACCCTCAGTGGTGTGCTGATGTGATGAATAAGACCCTCAATGGTGTGCTGATGTGATGAATAAGACCCTCAGTGGTGTGCTGAAGTGATAAATAAGACCCTCAGTGGTGTGCTGATGTGATAAATAAGACCCTCAGTGGTGTGCTGATGTGATAAGACCCTCAGTGGTGTGCTGATGTGATAAATAAGACCCTCAGTGGTGTGCTGATGTGATGAATAAGACCCTCAGTGGTGTGCTGATGTGATAAATAAGACCCTCAGTGGTGTGCTGATGTGATAAATAAGACCCTCAGTGGTGTGCTGATGTGATGAATAAGACCCTCAGTGGTGTGCTGAAGTGATAAATAAGACCCTCAGTGGTGTGCTGATGTGATGAATAAGACCCTCAATGGTGTGCTGATGTGATGAATAAGACCCTCAGTGGTGTGCTGATGTGATAAATAAGACCCTCAGTGGTGTGCTGATGTGATGAATAAGACCCTCAGTGGTGTGCTGATGTGATAAATAAGACCCTCAGTGGTGTGCTGATGTGATAAATAAGACCCTCAGTGGTGTGCTGATGTGATGAATAAGACCCTCAGTGGTGTGCTGATGTGATAAATAAGACCCTCAGTGGTGTGCTGATGTGATAAATAAGACCCTCAGTGGTGTGCTGATGTGATAAATAAGACCCTCAGTGGTGTGCTGATGTGATGAATAAGACCCTCAGTGGTGTGCTGATGTGATAAATAAGACCCTCAGTGGTGTGCTGATGTGATAAATAAGACCCTCAGTGGTGTGCTGATGTGATAAGACCCTCAGTGGTGTGCTGATGTGATGAATAAGACCCTCAGTGGTGTGCTGATGTGATGAATAAGACCCTCAGTGGTGTGCTGATGTGATAAATAAGACCCTCAGTGGTGTGCTGATGTGATGAATAAGACCCTCAGTGGTGTGCTGATGTGATAAATAAGACCCTCAGTGGTGTGCTGATGTGATGAATAAGACCCTCAGTGGTGTGCTGAAGTGATAAATAAGACCCTCAGTGGTGTGCTGATGTGATGAATAAGACCCTCAGTGGTGTGCTGATGTGATAAATAAGACCCTCAGTGGTGTGCTGATGTGATGAATAAGACCCTCAGTGGTGTGCTGATGTGATGAATAAGACCCTCAGTGGTGTGCTGATGTGATGAATAAGACCCTCAATGGTGTGCTGATGTGATGAATAAGACCCTCAGTGATGTGCTGATGTGATAAATAAGACCCTCAGTGGTGTGCTGATGTGATAAATAAGACCCTCAGTGGTGTGCTGATGTGATAAATAAGACCCTCATGTTGATAGGTAAGATCCTCAGTAGTGTGCTGATGTTGATAGGTAAGATCCTCAGTAGTGTGCTGATGTTGATAAATAAGAACCCTCGGTAGTGTGCTGAGTGTGTTGTCTCTCTTTCAGATATCTCCGGCCATCCATGTTGCAGCATCTTTTGCGCCGACTGGTGTTTGACGTGCCCTTACTGTCTGAATACTGTAAGATGCCTCTGAAGGTAAACAGCTGTCTGTGATCTTCACCTACACTGCACCTAGTGGAGTTTAAGTGAAGGTCCGCCTCTCTCAGAGGCTCTGTTTTATTCATTTCTGTTATTTAGCAATTTGACCCATCCTGCTCTTAGCTCCACCTCTCTCAGTCAGTGCAGTACATGTAATGAATGTTTCATGCACTGCTGCTCTGGTGTCATTAAAATGCTGCCCGAGATGATTGTAGAGTAATTACACAGACATCAGAGAGCATTCTTTTTAACAGAGCTTTAATGAAAGCTGCAGAGGAACTCTTTATAACTGACTGACAGTGTGACTGTGTATTGCAGCTGCTGACGGATCTTTATGAGCAGAACTGGAAGTATTACTGTCTCCCGTCGGGATCAGGCAGCTGCGGACTTGCCTCTGAGGAAGAGCTTCTGCTCACCAAAAAAATCTTCTGGGGCATCTTTGACTCTCTCTCTCAGAAGGTAAAGAGACAGTTGAACATCCTTTTTCACTCAGCAGATAATTTTATTCAGAGTGATTTAAAAATCACACAATTATCATTCATTACAGGTGACTTTTGGATCATGACATGATTTATCTATTGGTGACTTGATGAGATGTTTTAACCTTTCTCATCAGCCAGTGTCATCAGTGTGATGCTGATGTGTTTCTGTGCTTTATTGTGTTTCTGTGTTTTATTGTTTGTGTCTGTGCTGTTTAGAAGTATGAACAGGAGCTGTTTAAAATGGCCATGATGTGTCTGAGCGCCATCGCAGGAGCTCTTCCTCCAGACTACATAGACACATCACTCAACACCACACTGGAGAAACAAGAGTCTGTTGACCTGCATGGCAACTTTGATCCCAGACCCATTAACACAGCCAAGTACGTTTGTAAGAGAAAGTCAGAGAGTGAGTGAGAAAGACGGACGGACAGAGTGAGAGAGAGAGAGACAGACAGACAGAGAGAGACAGACACAGAGAATTTCAATTTCAAAATGTCTTTCTTACAATTGCTTTAACGTTGTCCAGTCAATTAATACAACATTAAACAGCAAGCAAAAAGAAAAAAGTAGCATAAGAAAGGTGCGGATTACAAGTTTCAGTAATCTCACAAAGCCCAGTATAGCTCCAAATCCAAAGAAACAAGATCAGTTATGGCCTTAAATATTAAAAATGAAGTACAATTCACAAAGAAAAATGCCTCCAAGTTATAACTTATATTTTGTTCACTTTTGGGTTTTCTTGTATTGTAAATTGCCATTTTAACTTGGCCTAACAAAAAGTTAAAAAGTTGACACTTACCAGTGTTTCTGAACATATTTAAAACCACAAATAAAAAAAGAGGCTGTTTGAAAATGCATTTGCGTGTTTGACAATAAAAGACAGAAAGAATTGTATTTGTCAGAAAAACACCACCAAAAATCTACTGTTAAATATCATCAATATCTGACAGATTGTGAACTGTTCCTTCTCACAGCGTCTGTCTGCCAGAGAAGCTGGAAAATATCGCCAACAAATACTCTGAACATTCCCATGAGAAATGGGTGTCTGAGAAGGTCAGATCTTAATAACATCATCTGCATTTCTGAAGCTGCTGTTTGTAGCCCTGATTTCACACACTTTGTGATGATGTGAGCAGATCACTACCAGTTTGCTTTGGTTTACAGTCTCATGATCTTCTCTTGTATGCAGGTCATTCTGGGCTGGAAATACGGAGAGAACATAGATGAGAAATCAAAAACACACTCAATGCTGAGGTCCTACAAATCTCTCACTGAGAAGGTACAGAAGAACTCAAGATGTCCACCATCTGATCTTCTAATTTGCACAAGGAATTCTCAGCTGTGTTTCCTCCTGCAGGAGAAGGAAACATATCGCTGGTCCGTGCGGGAATCTTTTAAGAGCATGTTAGCAATGGGCTGGAACATCGACCAGACGAGAGATACAGAAACAGTGTTCCAACAGAGAGAGATCGAACAGATGCACAGAACCTCACAAGCACCTCAGGTAGATCATTGTAATATGAATGTTTTATTGACTTGAATGGAACATCTTCATATTGGATTACTTGCAAGCTAAATAATGATTGAAATAACAGCTCATATGAGGTCATTATAAGGTCTTTGATGGGTGTTTTCAGGGTAACATCTTCAGCCCAACTCCACTGGACATGAGCAACATGCCTCTCTCACGAGAACTCCAGGTGAGAGCCAGACATCATGTTTATCTGTTACTGTGTGTTAATTCATAAATACCTGTAACTGTACTGTTGTTCTGCAGCTTTATAAATAATGTTTAATACTGCTTATCAGTGAGAGTAATGTGTTGTAGATTCCAGGCTGTTCTCTTTGTTTAGTTTGAGTTGTTGGTGAACTTGTGTAATTTCTTCAGTCAATGGTTGAAGTTCTGGCTGAAAACTATCACAACATCTGGGCGAAGAAAAAGAAGACTGACCTCGCAACCAAAGGTCAGGTTCACACACACACACACACACACACACACAGAATGTGACATGTTGACTCAAAGACCTGAGTCATGACCTGACATGCTTTGTGGTGATCTGTGACTGCAGGCGGGACCCATCCTCTGCTCGTACCATACGACACACTTACAGCTAAAGAGAAAGTGAAAGACCATGAGAGAGCTAAGGATCTGTTCAGATTCCTGCAGGTCAATGGATATTCAGTTACCAGGTGCAGATGTGAACTTCACACGCTTCGTCATATCGAGACATGACATTTGACTGCAGTCTGACCTTGATTGTTTTTTTTAGGGGTTTGAAGGACATGGAACGTGATTCTTCCTCTATGGAGAAACGCTTCGCCTTTAAATTTCTCAAGAGGTTACTGAAATATGTGGACTCTGCCCATGAGTTTATCACCCACCTCGGTATGTGAATCAATAAACACGATTCTCAGAATCAGAGTTGTGGAGCAAATCTGTAACTGTACCTTCAATCTTCGGCTTGTTTCAGAGGTGATGGCCACCAGTGGAAAGAACAACAGATCTCCACATGAACAAGAAATCAAATTCTTTGCTAAGGTTCAAGATTTATTACCTGATAATAAAGGATAAACGTAACACAGATAATAAATCTTTCATGTGTCTTTTGATGTTTCTGCAGGTTCTTCTGCCCCTTATCGATCAGTACTTCAAAAACCACTTACTGTACTTCCTGTCCTCAGCCAAAAAGAACCTGAGTAGCTGTGGATATGCATCTAATAAAGAAAAAGAGATGGTCACCAGGTGAAAGACCAGATGTGAAAATCAGGATCTAAACAAACACAGAAAAACATCTAATCAGACAGAGACGTTCTTCTGTTTGTTTCCAAATCTAAACATCTTCTGGTAAAGGGACAATTCACCTAAAAATAAAAATTCTTCCATCATTTACTCATCCTCATGCCATTCAATCCTGTATGAGTTTTTTGCTTCTGAGAAACACGAATGGTTTTTTGAAGAATGTTGGTAACCCAACAACAGTGGCACCCATTGACTTCCATTGTATGGACACAAGATCATTGACATATTTCTGAGTTTTTTCTGAGTTTTCTCAGTTTTTTAACTCTTTGTGTTCCACAGAAGAAAAAGCTACAGGGTGTTCCTGTAGCTCAGCTGGTAGAGCTATTTGGTATTGTGTTAGCAGCGCAAAGGTTGTGGGTTTGAATTCTCAGGGAGCACATGTACTGATTAAATGTATAACTTAAATTTACTGTAAGTCGCTTTGGATAAAAGCATCGTCCAAATGCATAAATGTAAAATATAAAGGTTTGGAATGACGTGAGTAAATGATGAATTTTTATTTTTGGGTGAACTATCCCTTTAATTTACAGGTTTAAATAATTTTTTAAACATTATCAATAACATTATTTAAATAAATAACTTATTTAAATAATAACTGTCTATCTGTCTGACAGTCTCTTCTGTAAGCTGGCCTCTCTGGTTCGTCACAGGATCTCTCTTTTTGGTAAGATTATTTGATGTCTCTTCACTGATGGGTCAGTGGGATCTTCATCAGTTTGTAGGTGTCAGATGTCTGTGTTTGTTGTGTTTGTAGGAAGTGACTCCACCACTATGGTCAGCTGTCTTCATATCCTTGCACACACACTAGATACCAGGTACGAGATCACACTGCTCAAATTAAATTTTACAAAGTCATGCAAATGTATTGTGCTTCAGTAATAAGCTCAAGTTTCACTGACACTTCAGCTAGGAACATCATTGGAATTGCAGAAGATTTAAGATTCTTGGGTTGCATTAAGAAGAACATTAACTGTGAATGTTTAGTTGTAGGTGATATAACCTGATATCAGACACGGATCAGAACCACATTGGTTCTGATCCATTAGTTTAAAGTAGACCAAATCAAATGCAAAAAATCCTGATCTCATATATTTTAGCTCTGTACATGCAAGAATTCTGATCTGTGCCAGATTTGGTTTGTGTGTTTTGTTTGACAGCAGACTGAGACATCACGTGAGGTGTTTAGGTTTTGACTCTCTTCTGTTTCACAGGACCGTGATGAAATCTGGATCTGAGCTGGTCAAGGCTGGTTTGAGGACATTCTTTGACAATGCAGCAGAAGATCTAGAGAAGACCTTGGAGAACTTGAAGCTGGGGAAGTTCACTCACTCCCGCAGTCAGATGAAAGGAGTTTCTCAGAACATCAACTATACCACAGTTGCTCTTCTGCCCATCCTCACCGCGCTGTTCCAACACCTCACAGAACATCAGTTCGGCTCTGATCTGCTGTGTGAGTCTATGACAAAACCAGAATAAACTACAATAATAAACACACACCTGAAGTGTCTCACAGTATCCGGAAAGGCTAGTTTACAAAAATATTAAAATTTTGTTGTTTAGTCATACCACAGTTTTTCTTTTAAGGAGCTCATGAGATCATTTAAAGAAAATGTTCTTGCTGATTCATGCTTTAAAAAAGACAATAAAACCTGTTTCAGCCTGTCTTCTGCATTCACATAGTACAGCATCAGATGTGTTGTGATTAAACTTTAATGATGATGTTTTATCAGTGGATGATGTCCAGGTGTCGTGTTATCGAATCCTGTCCAGTTTATACTCGCTGGGAACAGGGAAGAATATCTATGTGGAGAGGTGAGTGATGTACAGTATTTAGAGATATTACTGTAAAACTTCTTGCAGAACACTGAGGTTGATCTGAAGGTTTGAAACGTGTGTGTGTTTGCGCGTGTCTTTCTGTCTCTCTCTGTGTCCGTGTGTGTCTGGGTGTGTCTGTCTATTTGCCCATGTCTGTCTGTGTGTGCGTGTGGGTGGGTGTTTCTATGTGTGCGCATGTGTTTTTCTGTGTGTTTGTCTGTGTCTTTGTCTCTGTGTGTCTTTCTGTGTGTGTTTCTTTATGTGTCTGTTTGTGACTGTGTGTGTGTGTGCAGGCAGTTGCCGGCACTGGGCGAGTGTTTGGCAACTCTGGCAGGTGTCATGCCTGTGGCATTCTTAGAGCCTCAGCTGAACAAGCACAACATCTACTCGGTGTTTAACACGAAAACATCTCATGAGTGCGTGGGTGAGTTACACGCATTTCTATAAATCTCTTGAGCTGATGCGACACAGTGTGTTTTCTTAAAACAGATCACTCTGACAGCTGTACATGAATGACATCACAGCTCTTGTGAAATAGGTGATGGTGATATTAATGTATGAGTTTTCTGTTGAGTTGGACTGCTGTAAACAGTCTGTTGATGTGCTATTATGCAGCTAATGAATGAACAAATTAAAAATGTTTTTAAAACTGTTTTTAATGATGAAACCTAGTAAAGTATAGAACAGGTCAAGTATTTGGCATTGTCATGTTTTCTTTATGTAAAATGTGACTGTATAATGTTTTGTTGTGAATTATGATCTAGATATACGACACCATTGTTTTCTCACCTCACACACAATTTGTTCCTGTAGCTTAATTGGTAGAGTATTGTGTTAGCAGCACAATGCTTGATTCCCAAGGAGCCCATACTGATAAAAAAAAATGTGTCGCAAAGTCACTTTGGATAAAAGTGTCAAATGCATAAATGTAATATAAATGTCATTGTGTGAGAGTGTGCTTCAGTTGTAGGATTGCCGGAGTGTGTGGAGCACATGTGTCCTGAGGTTCCTCATCTGGAGCGTCTCATGAGGGACATTAACGACATGTCTGAGTCCGGCGCACGATACACAGAGATGCCACATGTCATTGAGGTCGTACTTCCCATGCTTTGTAATTATCTGTCCTACTGGTGGGAGAAAGGACCAGAGAACTGTCCTGAGAGCAGAGCTCCAGTTTGCTGCACTGCAGTGACCTCAGAACATCTCAGCATCACCCTGGGCAACATCTTGAAGATCCTTAACAGTAATTTGGGGATCGACGAGGCCTCCTGGATGAAACGCATTGCGGGTGAGCAGTCACATGTTCCCAGAGTCTGTGATTACATCAGCTGGTATATGTGAGAGTAACCGTGAGTCATGTGTTTGCAGTGTACGTTCAGCCCATCATCAGCAAAGCACAAGCAGATCTTCTGAAAACTCATTTCCTGCCTACGCTAGAGAAACTCAAGAAGAAGACGGTGAAGGTGGTGGCAGAGGAGGAGCTTCTGAAAGCTGACAATAAGGGTGACACACAGGAGGCAGAGCTTCTGATCCTGGATGAGTTTGCAGTGCTGTGCAGAGATCTGTACGCCTTCTACCCTATGCTCATCCGCTACGTGGACAACAACAGGTGACCCGAACACATCAGTGTAATGTGAGAAAATGTGAGAAAAATGTACATTATGTTACAATACAGGAGGGAGGGAGGGAGGAGGGGAGGGAGGGGGGAGGGGAGGAAGGGAGGACGGGAGGAAGGCAGGCAGGAAGGGAGGAAGGAAGGGAGGAGGGGAGGAAGGAAGAAAGTAAGGGAGGAGGGGAGGAAGGAAGGGAGGGAGGAGGAGAGGTACAGGGTCACACCTGACTTCAATGTTGATATCAGTCTGAAGAAGCACTAACGCACTCATAGTAGTGAACTGCCAATTGTTTATTTTATGTTAAGTTGATTTGCTGTTTCTTTGTTTTAGGTCTCGTTGGCTGAAGGAACCCGACGTTGATTCAAACGAGCTCTTCAAGATGGTGGCAGAAATTTTTATCCTGTGGTGCAAATCACATGTAAGATTAAGAGTTAAAAGCATCAGCAGTTATATATGAGGGTCATTTCAGACTAGTAATATAATATTATAGTCTGCTAAAAATATGAATTGATGTGTGCTATATAGTGCTGCCTTCCTTTAAAGTGAAGATGATGATGATTCCAGTGCAGGCTAGTGCAGGCTGCTTGTCATGTGTCATTAACCCTCTCAGACATCAGTCTGAGGAAATGTTTCATGAATGTAGTGCAAAGTGATGTATATGATTCTTTAATTAGGGAAACTTTCGTGTCCACTGGTCGATTAAAAAAAAAAAGTTTTTTACTGCTCTTTACAACTTTAAGTTTTGTCTCTGTAATATTGCTATCGAGTATTGTTTGTTACATTTACTACAAATCAACTATTTTATATCTTACTCAGATTGTTGAGTTTCCCGTGTGTGGTACATTTGTAAAAAGTGTTCAAATCATAGACATTTCTGCTTCATACGTTTCTGTTTGTCTGCTTGTCTGTTTATCTTTCTGTCTGTCTGTTGATGTCATACAGAATTTCAAGAGGGAAGAGCAGAACTTTGTTGTTCAGAATGAGATTAACAACCTCTCATTTCTCACCGGTGACAGTAAAACCAAGATGTCAAAGGTAAGACCTTAAGGTGGATATTTATTTAGACTTTAGGACATCCACAGATAAACTGATCACACAATCTCAGAGGTTCATGTTATATGACCGTCTGATACAACATGTCTGTCAAAAGAAAACTGAGTTTTGTATAAGAAGTTCCCTCTTTTTTTATAAATATTGCAAAATGAATGTCCCCATCTGCCATTGGTTGAACAGAAATTCTGCCCCAAACTGGAGCCAGTGTTTCGTCATGTGACTTCAGCTCTGTTGTGTTCTGCCAGTGAAGCAGAACTGATGCATTAATGACTAATAATCTCAGAGGGGTGAAAACTGCTCAGCTCCATCATTTACAGACAAATTTGTTTTCATAGTAAAACAAATGTTTTCTGAATCAGCCTGTAAGAACCATGTCACTAACATTCAGACGATTCTAAGCTTGATTAAATGCATGACTGTTTTATATGCAGAGCTATATTAACAGAGCTAATATAGCATTTATCCATTACACTATTTAATAGCTCTCACAGGAAATGGCAAGTATAATGACAAATCAGACATAATTATTTGCAGGATAATTAACTTGCTCATTTTTGCCCAATGTTCTGTATTTATACTGATTCTCTAAACACTATTCATTAACTAGAACAGTGCAGATGTTTAAGTTGTATATTTATTTTTATCACCGTTTCCTGTGTGATAATATTTCTCTAACTCTTATTTGCTTTTGCTTGTTTTTCATCACAGTCGTATCTGCAGAAGGTACAGTGAGCGCATGAACAATACCCCAGCTGTTACGAGCACTACACCAGCTATTATGAGCATTACACCAGATGTTATGAACACTACATCAGCTGTTTTTACCAGCTGTTATGAACTGTTATGATCACTATGGCTGTCATGAACACTGCACCAGTTGTTATGAACACCACACCAGCTGTTATAAACACTTCACCAGCTGTTATTAGGACTGCACTAAATGTAAAGTCTTCTGTGCTGGAATGATATTATCTTAAGCTCAAGTGATCCCTCATCATCATGTGTCACTCATGTCATTCTGTCAAACTGTCTTTCTGTCTGTCTTTATAAGGAGCAGAAATGTAACATCAGTTCTGCCAGACAGTATTGAGAAAGTATTAGACAGGAGCTGCATTCTGCATTCTTTAGCATCATAAATCCGTTTTTTTGGTTGTCCTGAGTTTCTTTGACACCCTGTGAACTGATCCTGGATCAGTGATGTAAACATTCTGAGGATTGTTTCTTTAGAGTAAAAGCTTCTGCTAGTGCTGGTGTGAGTTAGTGGATCTTCTCCTGAGACTGAACACACAGATTCTCCTGAACACCCGCAGCTTCAGTTGATAGATGCTTGTCAGAGGGTTTGATGGAAATGTTTGTGTAGTGGGGTGTGTGTGTTGTCTACTATGTGTGTATATTAACTGTGTTTCTGTCAGTCTGCAGCACAGGACATGTGTTGTTTTGTGTAGTGGGGTGTGTGTGTTGTGTACTATGTGTGTATATTAACTGTGTTTCTGTCAGTCTGCAGCACAGGACATGTGTTGTTTTGTGTAGTGGGGTGTGTGTGTTGTGTACTATGTGTGTATATTAACTGTGTGTTTCTGTCAGTCTGGAGGACAGGACCAAGAACGCAAACACAAAAAACGTAGAGGAGATTTTTACTCCATCCAGACATCTCTGATCGTAGCAGCACTGAAGAGGATGTTGCCCATCGGGCTGAACATGTGCACACCGGGCGACCAGGAGCTCATTCAACTGGCCAAAACACGACATGGCTTGGTACAGGAATGCTTGAGGTCGGGGGAGGGGGTCAAAGGTCATTAGTGTGAATTTATATGTGATCTGTTGGTTTGGATGTTTCCATGTGTAGAAGGACACAGATGAGGAGGTGAAGGGCCATATCAGACAGAATCTCCATCTACAGGAAAAGGTCAGACACAACCCAGAGTGATGTGATCAGACACAGCACACCCTCCACAGAGTGATGTGATCAGACACAGCACACCCTCCACAGAGTGATGTGATCAGACACAGCACACCCTCCACAGAGTGATGTGATCAGACACAGCACACCCTCCACAGAGTGATGTGATCAGACACAGCACACCCTCCACAGAGTGATATGATCAGACACAGCACACCCTCCACAGAGTGATGTGATCAGACACAGCACACCCTCCACAGAGTGATGTGATCAGACACAGCACACCCTCCACAGAGTGATGTGATCAGACACAGCACACCCTCCACAGAGTGATGTGATCAGAGACAGCACACCCTTCACAGACTGATGTGATTGGACACAGCACACCCTTCACAGACTGATGTGATCAGACACAGCACACCCTCCACAGAGTGATGTGATCAGACACAGCACACCCTCCACAGAGTGATATGATCAGACACAGCACACCCTCCACAGAGTGATGTGATCAGACACAGCACACCCTCCACAGAGTGATGTGATCAGAGACAGCACACCCTCCACAGAGTGATGTGATCAGACACAGCACACCCTCCACAGAGTGATGTGATCAGACACAGCACACCCTCCACAGAGTGATGTGATCAGACACAGCACACCCTCCACAGAGTGATGTGATCAGAGACAGCACAGCCTTCACAGAGTGATGTGATCAGAGACAGCACACCCTCCACAGAGTGATGTGATCAGAGACAGCACACCCTCCACAGAGTGATGTGATCAGACACAGCACACCCTCCACAGAGTGATGTGATCAGACACAGCCCCCCCCCCCCACAGACTGGTGTGATCGGACACAGCACACCCTCCACAGAGTGATGTGATCGGACACAGCACCCCCCCCACAGAGTGATGGAATCAGACACAGCACACCCTCCACAGAGTGATGTGATCAGACACAACACACCCTTTACAGACTGGTGTGATCGGACACAGCCCACCCTTCACAGACTGGTGTGATCGGACATAGCACACCCTCCACAGAGTGATGTGATCAGACACAACACACCCTTTACAGACTGGTGTGATCGGACACAGGAAACACTACACAGACTGGTGTGATCGGACACAGCACACCCTCCACAGACTGGTGTGATCAGACACAACACACCCTCCACACAGATTGATGTGATTATACACAACACACTCCAAAGACTGGTGTGATCAGACACAGCACACCCTCCACACAGATTGATGTGATTATACACAACACACTCCAAAGATTGGTGTGATCAGACACAGCACACACTACATGCAGACTGATGTGATCAGACAGTACTAACAGCTGGTGTTTTGTTGCAGTCAGATGACCCTGCTGTGTACTGGCAGCTGAATCTCTATAAGGATGTGATTGTAAAGTGTGAGGAGACTCCAGACCCAGAGAAGACTGTGGAGCGCATTTACAGCATCTCAGCAGCTGTATTTCACCTGGAGCAGGTCACACACACACACACACACTGACCTGTTATTATACACACACTATGACCACTCATTATACACAAACACCCCCATAACACACACACACTGACCCCTCATTATGCACACACACACACATCCACCCCTTAATTTACACACACAGACCCCTCACACTCCTCACTGCACACAGACACAAACCCTCATTACACACTCACTGTGTATTTGTGTGCTTTCCTGGAATATGAACATGGATGTGATGTAATACAGTTCAGTAAGCAAATATCTCACACGCAAATACCCTCTCTCTCTCTTGCTCTGTCTTTAGGTTGAACAACCATTACGATCTAAGAAGTGTGTTTGGCAGAAGTTGTTGTCTAAACAGAGGAAGCGTGCTGTAGTTGCATGTTTCAGAATGGCGCCGCTATACAACCTGCCCAGGTAACACATGCAGAAACCTTTCTGTCTGTTTGTCTGTCTGTCCGCCTGTCTGTTTGTCTGTCTCTTACTCTGTGCTGCATACAAAATGTGTGAAGTGTAAAAACAGTATTGCAAATACTTAATGTCTAAGAGAAGTAGTGCAAGACAGAAAGAAATAAGAATACAGTGTAAAAATATCAACAAATGTAAACTACAGAAGAAAGAGTGGAACATCAGGACCGAAGGTCTGGACCAGCTGAGAGAGTATCAGTGTGAGGGGGGTCAGTAGATGTTAGTGGAACATCAGGACTGAAGATCTGGACCAGCTGAGAGAGTATCAGTGTGAGGGGGGTCAGTAGATGTTAGTGGAACATCAGGACTGAAGGTCTGGACCAGCTGAGAGAGTATCAGTGTGAGGGGGGTCAGTAGATGTTAGTGGAACATCAGGACTGAAGGTCTGGACCAGCTGAGAGAGTATCAGTGTGAGGGGGGTCAGTAGATGTTAGTGGAACATCAGGACTGAAGGTCTGGACCAGCTGAGAGAGTATCAGTGTGAGGGGGGTCAGTAGATGTTAGTGGAACATCAGGACTGAAGGTCTGGGCCATCTGAGAGAGTATCAGTGTGATGGGGGATCAGTAGATGTTAGTGAAACATCAGGACTAAAGGTCTGGGCCAGCTAAGAGAGTATCAGTGTGATGGGGGATCAGTAGATGTTAGTGGAACATCAGGACTGAAGGTCTGGGCCATCTGAGAGAGTATCAGTGTGATGGGGGATCAGTAGATGTTAGTGGAACATCAGGACTGAAGGTCTGGGCCATCTGAGAGAGTATCAGTGTGATGGGGGATCAGTAGATGTTAGTGGAACATCAGGACTGAAGGTCTGGGCCATCTGAGAGAGTATCAGTGTGATGGGGGATCAGTAGATGTTAGTGGAACATCAGGACCGAAGGTCTGGGCCAGCTGAGAGAGTATCAGTGTGATGGGGGATCAGTAGATGTTAGTGGAACATCAGGACTAAAGGTCTGGGCCAGCTGAGAGAGTATCAGTGTGATGGGGGATCAGTAGATGTGAGTGGAACATCAGGACTGAAGGTCTGGACCAGCTGAGACAGTATCAGTGTGATGGGGGATCAGTAGATGTTAGTGGAACATCAGGACTAAAGGTCTGGACCAGCTGAGAGAGTATCAGTGTGAGGGGGGTCAGTAGATGTTAGTGGAACATCAGGACTGAAGGTCTGGACCAGCTGAGAGAGTATCAGTGTGAGGGGGTCAGTAGATGTTAGTGGAACATCAGGACTAGGGTTCAGTTAGGGACTAGGGAATAAAATACAATTTACTCAGTTGTCTTCATTTCTTACTGTTACCAGATGACCAATCAGATTAACCTAATCTAACTAATTAACCTTCATCCCTGCAGCACTTCCTGTTTCCAGTGCTTGAATCTTTCCTGGTACCACTGATTGCTATAGTAACCCTGCCTAATCTCTCACCCTCCCTCAGGCATCGGTCTATAAATCTGTTCCTCATGGGCTACCAGCGCCTGTGGATAGAGGCAGAGACGTATTCTTTTGAGGAGAAACTAGTTCAGGATCTGGCTGTAAGTAACAGCCTTTATTTCACTCTCTTTGGATGAACACACACACAAATCACATTCAGCTAGGAACTTTCTGTAGAGCTTTTTTAACACAATATAAGGCACAACATGAAAGTTTTTTCTGGAATATAATCAGTCCGACTGGTGAATCCGAACACAATGTTTACATGAATGCTGAATAAAGTAATGGGCTGATATGTGCGTTTACATTACACAAGCTCACAATTTGATGAATATGTTTCCCAAGATGCACATACTAGCAGACACTCTTTAGCTGTTACATCTTTTTCATTTTTAAAAGCATATGTAACATTTACCTATTTCAGTTTTGCTTCAGGATTTGTACATGCACAAACATTGCACATGCACAGAACTTTCTAGATTCATTTTCAATGCAATGAATTGTTTGCATGTCCTCTGGATTGGATTAGAAAAGGTATAAACCACCCCTTACAATCCAATATAATTTTAATCAGATTCAATTAATCCAATTCATTCTTATTGACATGTTTACATGTGACTATTTTAATCTGATTGTTCTTTTAGTCCTATTACCTTATATCAGATTATTAGGGTCAATGTAAACACAGCTAGTTTTACGTAGTTTGTTGGTGTACTTCCCTTGTTTGTTGAGCATGTGACTGTCATTCAGTGTGTGTCAGTTTACATGGCTCAACACATGAGCCTTCCTGCATGTTCAGATCTTTCATTTCCTGATAATAATCTGATGCATGTTGACACAATTTATTCTAACTGCAAGCTTCATGTAATGCTCAATATCTCAAATTTGACATGTTCATATGTCAGTGTGTTTGACAGTATCTTACTTCAGTAATCAAAACACAGTAAGCTGAAATATTGATTATGTGTGCATGTTAAATATGAGAAAATGTAAGTTTATCATGAAAAGTGAAGAGATTGCTAGGGAATCAGTGAGATCAGTGTATTACACTCATTACCAGAAACCCTGCTCTGTGTGCACGGGTACATGTGTGTGCATGGGTGTGTGTGTGTGTGTGTGTGTGTGTGTGTGTGTGTGTGTGTGTGTGTGTGTGTGTGTGTGTGTGTGTGTGTGTGTGTGTGTGTGTGTGTGTGTGAAGAAGACACAGCTGAAGACTGAGGAAGAGGAAGAGGAGATCACAGACACTCAGCCAGACCCTCTTCACCAACTCATCCTGCATTTCAGTCATAATGCTCTGACAGAACGCAGGTGAACACAAGGTTTCATGTTTTATGGGGACCTTCCATAGATGTAGTAGTTTTTATATTGTACAAACTGTATATTCTATCCTCTGACATCACAGAAAACAGAAAACCTTCTGCTGTTTTTCAAAAAAGATAGTTCTGTATGATTTAAATGCTTGTTTCCTTACTGAGAGTCAAAAAATGTCCCCCCAGGTTAAAATTTACTGGTATTACTATACTTGTTGGACATATGGTTCCCATAACGTAGTAAATACCAGGTCAGCATACACATACATTTGTACATCTTTGTGAGGGCAATCATTAACCCAGTACAGTTTTTGTACCCTAACCTTAACCATCACAACTAAGTGCCTAACCCTTACCCTAAACCTAACCTTAACCTAATTCTAACCTTAACTCTAAATCCAAGTCTCAAACAGCCCTATAAAGGGGTGGCAGAAGTGAACTGGCCAAAATGTCTTACTTCACTGTCTTTGTCATCACGCTGAAGCTCTTATAGCCCAACATTACCCTATATTTCTACATAACATCCTGAATTGTACATCTATAAACAACAATCATAATCTGTACACCTGTAAATAATGTTGTAAATAACATATCCGTGAAATGATTTTTCTGTACATTCACAAAACTTAACCCTAAAACCTAACCCTAACATTGTATTATAGAACTGTTTCCTTATTTTAATTCCACACTGGAAGCTCCTGTCACCAAGACTAGTTACACATACTTGGCAATAAAGCTTGTTCTTTTCTGTTCAGTTCTGTTCTACACTGGTTTCTGATGTCATTTTAGTTCTGTAGAAGACGACCGGCTCTATGTGGCTTATGCAGATATGATGGCAAAGGTGATCAGTCACAATCATCACAGTCCTTACACCTGTCTGATGTTATCTGTTGTTTCTGTGTGACATGACTGTGCTGATCTTCATCTCCAGAGCTGTGCTGAGAATGAGGAAGATGACGAAGAACAGAAAGAGAAAACATTTGAGGTGAGGAGGAATACATTCTCAGTTTGAACTGATTGCTGGGGGGCACCCAACAAATCTGATCAAAACCTTTTAGGGATGTTCTTATTTGTAAAAACAGTACAAAAATATAATAAATAAAGTTTTTTGTAAATTGTAAAAATGCAGAAAGTTTTCTATTTGGGTTGGAGTGTGGGTTAGGTTATAGTGTTTATAACTAGCTGTGTATGAAAACAACAGAAGTCTATGTAATGTCCTCATTTAGAAAAATAAGTGTGTGTGTGTGTGTGTGTGTGTGTGATCAGGAGAAGGAGATGGAGAAGCAGAAGATTCTTTATCAGCAGGCTCGACTGCATGACAGAGGAGCAGCTGAGATGGTCCTGCAGATGATCAGCTCCAGTAAAGGTGCACAAACACACACGTATGCACAATATTGTATTGTATGCACATCCATTGTATATTTGTACACACATACACACCCTGTATATACTTACATTGTACATTATACACTCTAACACACGTGCATACACACATACTGTATGCACACATACTGTACTGTATGCACACACACACACACTCTGGCTTTGTATCATTGTCTCTCTGGGTGTCTTTCAGGGCGTTTGGGTGTGATGGTGACCTTCACACTGAAACTGGGCATCTCAGTCCTCAATGGAGGTAACATGGTAGTGCAGCAGGTGAGTAGAGAGCTCACTGCTCAGCATCATCAACATGCATCTGATGCAATATAGCAGTGTAGCATGCATCAGCTTTACATTATTATATTTACTGCACAGAAAATGCTGGACTATCTGAAGGAGAAACGAGATGTTGGGTTTTTCAAGAGTTTGTCTGGACTGATGCAGTCGTGCAGGTACTGAGCATCATCAGATCTGTGGATTTGACACATTATTCAGATAATCGTGTGATACCGATGTGTTGCTCTCTGATGTTGTGCAGCGTTCTGGATCTGAACGCCTTTGAGCGTCAGAATAAAGCTGAAGGTTTGGGGATGGTCACAGAAGAAGGTTCCAGTAAGTCTCAGTCTGTCCCCACTGACCTGTTGTCCAGAGGTTCTAACTTAACTGCTTCATAATGACTCCATATGTTAATACTGTGCTGTGAAGCTGAACAACAGAAAGCAGCCATATTATTAACATGTAGTATTTACCTGTTAACATACATACATTATATCTGGTTAGAGTATATATTATGATGTTTTACATGTTAACATGTTGTGCAGTTTGGCAATAAAGATCTGCATTATCTAGCTTGTCATGTTCCTTTATAATAAACATTTGCAATATTCTGCTTGTATTCATCAACTTTTGTTAGTTGTATCTAAAAGAGTGTCTTACTGATTGCAGTATTATAGTCACATATTCAACTTGGGCTTTTGGTCCAGAATTGTAAATGTCTGCTGTTTCTCTGTGTTTATTTCTGGTTATTGTTTTGTCATGGGTGGCAGTCAACACAAGAGAGCGTGGTAAATGCACTGTTTATATTCCATCTGTGTTGCATATTCTCTCTGTCTGTCTGAATGTGTTTGACTGTTTATGAGTATGAAGAGAAATATTGAAAATCACAAATCTTTCTCTCCCTCTCCGTCTATGTCTCTCTCTCTCTCTCTGTCTCTCTCTCACTCTCTCTCTCTCCCTCTCTTTCTGTCTATCTCTCTCTGTCACTCTCTCCCTCCATTTCTGTCTCTCTCTGTCTCACTCTCCCTCTCTTTCTGTCTCTCTCTCTCTCTCTGTCTCCCTCTCTTTCTGTCTTTCTCTGTCTCCCTCTCTCTCTTTCTATCTCTCTCTCTGTCTCACTCTCTCTCTCTCTCTCTCTCTCTGTCTCACTCTCCCTCTCTTTCTGTCTATCTCTCTCTGTCTCTCTCTCTGTCTCTCCCTCTCTTTCTGTCTCTCTCTCCCTCTGTCTCTCTCTCTCCCTCTGTCTCTCTCTCTCTGTCTCTCTCTCTGTCTCTCCCTCTCTTTCTGTCTCTCTCTCCCTCTGTCTCTCTCTGTCTCTCTCTCACTCTGTCTCTCTCTGTCTCTCTCTCACTCTGTCTCTCTCTGTCTCTCTCTCACTCTGTCTCTCTCTCCATCTCTTTCTGTCTCTCTCTCCCTCTCTCTCTTTCTGTCTCCCTCTCTCTCTCTCTCTCTGTCTCCCTCTCCCTCTCTTTCTGTCTATCTCTCTCTGTCTCTCTCTCTGTCTCTCCCTCTCTTTCTCTCTCTCTCCCTCTGTCTCTCTCTCTCTCTCTGTCTCTCTCTCTGTCTCTCCCTCTCTTTCTGTCTCTCTCTCCCTCTGTCTCTCTCTGTCTCTCTCTCACTCTGTCTCTCTCTGTCTCTCTCTCACTCCGTCTCTCTCTCCATCTCTTTCTGTCTCTCTCTCCCTCTCTCTCCCTCTGTCTCTCTCTCACTCTGTCTCTGTGGTTCTTACTGTGTGTAAACTGATGGTAAAAATAAGCAATGTTAAAGTTACAAACCATCTGCGTGTGATTGTGTAGATAAACTCTACCCACAAAAATGTCATCAGTAACACATGACAGACGATCATTCATTTAGAAAAGATTTAGATTCTTTATAAATAATGGGAATAAAAAACATGAGTTGGTGCTTTAACAGAAATACAGCTTGCATGTTTCTGCTTTGGAGCGCATGTGATGGAGGAGTGTGTGTGAAGTGTGCACATAAGGCTGCTGATGTATTACCATCAGCAGATCTCTCATATTTCTTTTATTTGTTTTTGCCTATGAAGTGAGTTTATCTGAGCAGATCACAGGAGCTCTAACCCTGAGAAATCTTCTCTCTTCTCTGAAGGGTCCAAAGTTCTTCAGAACGATGAGTTTACCAAAGATCTTTTCAGATTTCTCCAACTGCTATGCGAAGGACACAATAATGGTAAAAAGTGACCTGCTAAAAACCACCAAAGAGCAAACAAACTGCTTAACTGACAGATGTGTTTTTGTGTCAGATTTTCAGAACTTCCTCAGAACACAAACAGGAAACACGACCACAGTGAACATCATCATCAGCACTGTTGACTATCTGCTACGACTGCAGGTATCAGATGAACATGAACAGATGGTTGTTACTGCAAGTAAACTCTGTGTCATGTTGTTTGTTGTTCTTCTGTGCTGTGGGCAGGAGTCCATCAGTGACTTTTACTGGTATTACTCTGGTAAAGACGTGATGGATGAAGCCGGTCGGCGCAATTTCTCGAAAGCTCTCGCAGTGGCTAAACAGGTCTTCAACTCTCTGACTGAATACATCCAGGTAACAGAGGAAAACACACACAGTTTTCATTCACAAATATTTCAGGTGAAGTTTTGTTTTCATAGTAAAAGGACTTTAACTCAGTAAGTAGAGCTGATAAAGCATCCAAAAACATGGGATATATCACAGATTACAGTAATCAAACAAAGCGTCAGCTAGGCTGCGTACAAAACGCAAGCAGTGTAAAAAACAAACTGTCTGTTTCTCTCTGTCTCTCTCTTTCTCTGTCTGTCTCTATCCTGTCTGTCTGTCTCTCCTGTCTCTCTTTCTCTGTCTCTCTCTCAGGGTCCATGTATTGGGAACCAGCAGAGTTTGGCTCACAGCAGACTCTGGGATGCCGTTGTTGGATTTCTTCACGTCTTTGCTAACATGCAGATGAAGCTGTCACAGGTCAGTCAGTCTCACACATGAAAGACTCAAATTATGCTTTTAGAATTCCGAATTCTTTTCTGTTCTGCTTTTATTTTGATTTTAGAAAGACTGGTGCATGCATAGAAAAAACTATTATGAAATGAACAATGTTCATGAACATATCTGTTCAATTTTCTTTCTGTCCATGTTGAACTGGTACTGTACTGTACCTGTGGGGTTGTGGCGCGGTGGTGTAGTGCACATGTGAAGTACAGGTCTGATTACAGCTGTCTAATCACACCATCATGTTTGATCCTATTTTCTTCCCTCTCTAAGATTCTTCCTCAATGCACTTGGCAAAAACAGCAATTGTAAATATTTTGTAAACAGTGTGGAAGTACCGTTTCCAAAAACCTGATAATGCCACGGCACTCTGTTGTTTTTTTTTGTCAGTGATGGGGTTAAGAGTGTCATCAGTCGTAGCTGATGTCAGTAGTTTGAGTCTCTCTGAACACTCAGTGTCTGTGTGTTTCACTCTGTTAGCTGCTTCTGAGACTGAGATTAAATCTCCTGCAGTTTGATGGAGCTGGTTGATTTAGCTAAAGAAAGCTGCTCTCAGACCTGATGTGAACAAACAAACATCACAAAGCAGTCAATCAGCTCTAGACCGATGCCTCCAGACCGATTACTGCTCTGCTTTAATCTTCCTCACAGCAGTGTTCCTCATCTTCATTACAGTAATGTTTCTGTTCTGTCTCAGGACTCCAGTCAGATCGAGCTTTTAAAGGAGTTGATGGACCTGCAGAAAGATATGATTGTTATGATGCTGTCACTGCTGGAAGGTTCTGATAAAAAATCTTATTATGAATATTTGAATATATGTGCTGATAAATTGTTTGTACAATTTATTGATACAGAACAGTTGATACAGAAGCAACCAAAATATCAAACAGTAGTAAATTATCTGACTATGAAACTAATGACATTTATGTCTGTAAAGGTTCAGGTTGTTAACTGTAATGAATCTCATCGTTCTTCCAAAGGAAATGTTGTGAATGGGACAATCGGCAAACAGATGGTGGACACACTAGTTGAGTCCTCCAGTAACGTAGAGATGATTCTAAAGTTCTTTGACATGTTCCTCAAGCTGAAAGATATGACGACCTCTGACAGCTTCAAAGAACATGACCCTGACAGCAAAGGAGTCATCTCCAAGAAGGAGTTTCAGAGGTCCATGGAGAACCAGAAGCAGTACTCGCAGTCTGAGATCGAGTTCTTGCTCTCCTGCGCTGAGGCGGATGAGAATGACATGTTTAGCTACGAGGAGTTTGTGAAGCGCTTCCATGAACCAGCAAAGGACATTGGCTTTAATATGGCTGTTTTGCTTACCAACCTATCAGAGCACATGCCTCACGATACCAGACTCGCAACGTTCCTGAGTTTAGCTGAAAGCGTCCTGACATACTTTGAGCCCTTCCTGGGCCGCATTGAGATCATGGGTGGTGCAAAGAGAATTGAGCGGGTCTATTTTGAGATCAGCGAGTCCAGCAGAACCCAGTGGGAGAAGCCGCAGGTTAAAGAGTCCAAACGGCAGTTTATCTTTGATGTAGTCAACGAAGGTGGAGAATCCGAGAAGATGGAGCTGTTTGTGAACTTCTGTGAGGACACCATCTTTGAGATGCAGTTGGCGTCTCTGATCTCTGAGCCAGACTCAGTGGAGAGGCCAGAGGAAGACGGTGTTGATGATGATGCACAGAGTGTGGGTGAGAATTTAGAAGAGGAAGATGGGGCATTGGAATCTTCTTCAGCATTCTCGCTGGCCTGTGTATCTACGAGGAAGAATCTATCCAACCTCCAGCAGATGTTGACATTTAAAAGCATCAAGAGGCAATATCGCAAGCTGAGGAAAATGAGCATGAAGGAGATAATACGAGGGTTCTTCTACTTTTTCTGGATGATCTTCATTGGCATGTTCTGGTTCTTCTACAACCTGGTGTGGGGCTTGTTCCACATCCTGTGGTCCACCTTGTTTGGTGGAGGACTGGTGGAGGGAGCCAAGAACATGAAAGTGACTGATATTTTGGGAAATATGCCCGATCCCACACAGTTCGGGATCCACGGAGATGTTCTGGAAATTGAAAAGCTGGAATACTGTGATGCATCTTCGGTGGCAGAGCTTGGGCGCTTGGCAGCTGGAGAGCAGGTGGAAATGGACCTCTTATCAGAGCTGATGAACATTCAGCCCAGGAGAGAAGGAGGCAAGCATGGGATGGAACCGGGGCTGGGGGACGTCTCAGAGGTGGTGGGCGTGGACGCTCCATCTTTAGCCAGTGCTGTACATCAGAAAAAAGCTCAGGTCAGTATCTGTGCTGTGGTGAGGGTGTCAGTGTATGTCTGTTGCCCATTCAGCAGGAGGAAGAATTGCTGTTTTTGTTTATTTTTAGTATATCTTCTGTCCTGTGCAGGAAGACGCGTGTAAACAGGCTGTTGAGTCTGAAACCAAATCAGAGTTTGAGAAGACAGAGTGAGTATTTGAAAAGAGATGCTGAGGTCTGGTTTGTTGTTTTATTTACACTGCTGATTGAAAGTTTAGTGTCACTTATTTCTTTTTCCATATTTTAGAGTAATAGTAAACTCATGAGATACTGTTTAAACAGATTGTGTTGATCAGATCTATCCTAGATGCGTTTAGATAGAGATCTGTGCTTTTTCTCAATGTTTAGTCAAGTCATCCAGTTAAAATAAATTTTGGTTTGAATACAATTTTAGATTTGAAAACACAGACTTAATGTTTCAAACATTCCGAAGGTTTTTAAGATAATTAAATATTTCAATGAAGTCACCCCAAATATTTGAGCGGTAATGTATCTGTCACTGTAGAGAGAACAGATGACGGCCCTTCAGATTTCCTACATTTATTGATTATTATGTACATGTATTGATTAGTATTCTATGTCCTTTGTCAGGGATCTTGTGTTCATTTCTGAATGTTTAAATGGTTGTAATATAGGATATCATGATATAACCATCAGCCATGAGAATGGTGCGATGTGTCTAATGGAATCTCCAGATAGTGTTGTGTGTGTTCAGTGTTGAGTACAGAGAGAAGACAGACCAGGATAAGAAAAAAGAGGAACCCGCCTCAGGTCCTTCAGCAGATGAAGACAGGAAGCCGCTGAAGAGGAGACGCGGGCAGAAGAAGGAGCAAGTCGACACCTGCATGGTCTCATTTTTAGCTGGTCTGGATGTCTATCAGACCAAAATGCTGGTGAGTATGTGGCCAAAACAATCTGCCTTAGAACGCTCCCATATGGTTTTACCTGCCCACTGAAGCAGCAGTTACACTGTGAGTGTGTTCAGGGCCTTAAAATGATGTCTACATAGACAGCTCACTAGATATTTGAAACAGAGTCTAAGATATTAGACTGGTTTTATATTGGTTCTGTATTAATGTGACTTGTAATGTGACTTTCTCCATTAGACTGATTCTAGATTGGGAGAGGTTTTAAAAGAGCCTGCTGTTATTTAAAGACAGAATATAACTCTATTGTGTGTGTCTGTGTGCGTGTGTGTGCTGTTTGCAATTGTGTTTGCAGAATTATCTGGCTAGAAACTTTTACAACTTGCGTTTTCTGGCTCTGTTTGTGGCTTTTGCCATTAACTTCATTCTGCTGTTCTACAAGGTGATTCAAGATACATTTCACATTTATTTGACAAATTATTTTATCCAAAGTGATTTGCAGTGCATTATAAATTTGTGTGCATGCACGTGTGTGAAGGTGACTGGTGATGATTCTGATGATTTGGACCTGTGGACTCGGCGTGATGGTGATGATGGTGTTGTGGAGTATTTTGTCCTTCAGGAGAGTAGTGGGTATATGGCTCCCACTCTTCGCTTTCTGGCCATCATGCACACGCTCATCTCCTTCCTCTGTGTGGTGGGATATTATTATCTGAAGGTACATCAGTGTTCATTACTGAGGTACTACTGATTAGTGAAGAGCAAAAATCTTCACAAGCAGATCTTCAGTAAATGTCTCTCTTCATCAGGTTCCTTTGGTGGTATTTAAACGTGAGAAGGAAATTGCCCGGAAACTTGAGTTTGATGGTCTGTACATCACTGAGCAGCCATCAGATGATGATATTAAAGGGCAGTGGGACAGACTGGTCATTAACACACCGTGAGTCTAAAGATCAACATGTTCATCCAGTCAGCTTCATACCTGAGCTGTCCTATTCACTGTCATCTTCATTCTTCAGTAAACCATGATGTATTTCTTAAATATCCTAAAGAAAATTAACGTGTTAAGATGAAATATAACCTCTCTGTCTGTGTTGTGCAGATCATTCCCCAACAACTACTGGGACAAATTTGTGAAACGCAAGGCAAGTGAGAATTAAAGCTTGAGAGGAATCATGTCAGGAATGAAAGAGTTAATCTTTCATCTGATGGTGTTGTGTGATGAATGTGCAGGTGAGTGTGTGTTCAGTGAATCTGATGGTGTTGTGTGATGAATGTGCAGGTGAGTGTGTGTTCAGTGAATCTGATGGTGTTGTGTGATGAATGTGCAGGTGAGTGTGTGTTCAGTGAATCTGATGGTGTTGTGTGATAAATGTGCAGGTGAGTGTGTGTTCAGTGGATCTGATGGTGTTGTGTGATGAATGTGCAGGTGAGTGTGTGTTCAGTGGATCTGATGGTGTTGTGTGATGAATGTGCAGGTGAGTGTGTGTTCAGTGAATCTGATGGTGTTGTGTGATAAATGTGCAGGTGAGTGTGTGTTCAGTGGATCTGATGGTGTTGTGTGATGAATGTGCAGGTGAGTGTGTGTTCAGTGAATCTGATGGTGTTGTGTGATGAATGTGCAGGTGAGTGTGTGTTCAGTGAATCTGATGGTGTTGTGTGATGAATGTGAAGGTGAGTGTGTGTTCAGTGAATCTGATGGTGTTGTGTGATGAATGTGCAGGTGAGTGTGTGTTCAGTGGATCTGATGGTGTTGTGTGATGAATGTGCAGGTGAGTGTGTGTTCAGTGAATCTGATGGTGTTGTGTGATGAATGTGCAGGTGAGTGTGTGTTCAGTGAATCTGATGGTGTTGTGTGATGAATGTGCAGGTGAGTGTGTGTTCAGTGAATCTGATGGTGTTGTGTGATGAATGTGCAGGTGAGTGTGAGTTCAGTGGATCTGATGGTGTTGTGTGATGAATGTGCAGGTGAGTGTGTGTTCAGTGGATCTGATGGTGTTGTGTGATGAATGTGCAGGTGAGTGTGTGTTCAGTGGATCTGATGGTGTTGTGTGATGAATGTGCAGGTGAGTGTGTGTTCAGTGAATCTGATGGTGTTGTGTGATGAATGTGCAGGTGAGTGTGTGTTCAGTGGATCTGATGGTGTTGTGTGATGAATGTGCAGGTGAGTGTGTGTTCAGTGGTTTTGTGTGATGATGTGGGGGTGGTGTTTTCAGTGGATCTGATGGTGTTGTGTGATGAATGTGCAGGTGAGTGTGAGTTCAGTGAATCTGATGCTGTTGTGTGATGAATGTGCAGGTGAGTGTGTGTTCAGTGAATCTGATGGTGTTGTGTGATGAATGTGCAGGTGAGTGTGTGTTCAGTGAATCTGATGGTGTTGTGTGATGAATGTGCAGGTGAGTGTGTGTTCAGTGGATCTGATGGTGTTGTGTGATGAATGTGCAGGTGAGTGTGTGTTCAGTGAATCTGATGGTGTTGTGTGATGAATGTGCAGGTGAGTGTGTGTTCAGTGGATCTGATGGTGTTGTGTGATGAATGTGCAGGTGAGTGTGTGTTTAGTGAATCTGATGGTGTTGTGTGATGAATGTGCAGGTGAGTGTGTGTTCAGTGAATCTGATGGTGTTGTGTGATGAATGTGCAGGTGAGTGTGAGTTCAGTGAATCTGATGGTGTTGTGTGATGAATGTGCAGGTGAGTGTGTGTTCAGTGAATCTGATGGTGTTGTGTGATGAATGTGCAGGTGAGTGTGTGTTCAGTGGATCTGATGGTGTTGTGTGATGAATGTGCAGGTGAGTGTGTGTTCAGTGGATCTAATGGTGTTGTGTGATGAATGTGCAGGTGAGTGTGTGTTCAGTGAATCTGATGGTGTTGTGTGATGAATGTGAAGGTGAGTGTGTGTTCAGTGGATCTGATGGTGTTGTGTGATGAATGTGAAGGTGAGTGTGAGTTCAGTGAATCTGATGGTGTTGTGTGATGAATGTGCAGGTGAGTGTGTGTTCAGTGGATCTGATGGTGTTGTGTGATGAATGTGAAGGTGAGTGTGTGTTCAGTGAATCTGATGGTGTTGTGTGATGAATGTGCAGGTGAGTGTGTGTTCAGTGGATCTGATGGTGTTGTGTGTGCAGGTGAGTGTGTGGTGCAGGTGAGTGTGTGTTCAGTGGATCTGATGGTGTTGAATGTGCAGGTGTGTGTGTGTGTTCAGTTAGGGTTAAGGGTTGGGGTTAGAATGTGCAAGTGGCTTGTATGTGTTCAGGAGTTCTTATGGTGTCATGTTTGATGCTGCAGGTGATAAAGAAGTATGGTGACCTGTACGGTGCCGAGCGGATCGCTGAGCTGCTGGGGTTGGATAAAAGTGCTCTGGACTTTAACCCCACAGAGGAAACAGTCCTAAAAGATGCCTCACTGCTCTCCTGGTCAGCAAATCACAATTCATTCACGCAGATGTCTCACTCCACATTTGTGAAGTTTTCATGTCTAATCTGTTAAATCATTCAATATCAGATATTCAGATGTTAAAAATGAAAGATGTTATGACGTTTTGTTTGTCCAGGTTAAGCTCCATTGATTCTAAGTATCACATCTGGAAGATGGGTGTGGTGTTTACAGATAATGTAAGTGTTCTCTGTTACAGCAGACTTCTGTCCTCCTCCATCCTCCTCCGTTCTCCTCTGTCCTTCTCTGACCTCTTCTAACCTCTGTCCTCCTCTGTCATCTTCGGACCTCTGTCCTCCTCTGCCCTCATCTGTCCTCCTGTGACCTCATCTGACCTCCTCTGTCCTTTCTGTCCTCCTCTGACCTTATCTGACTTTTGACCTCCTCTTACCTTGTTCTGCTCTAGTCTTTCCTGTATCTGGTCTGGTACACCACCATGTCAATATTGGGACACTATAATAACTTCTTCTTCGCGGCCCATCTGTTGGACATCGCCATGGGCTTCAAGACCCTCAGGACCATCCTGTCGTCTGTCACACACAATGGCAAACAGGTTCATCACAGTCCAAACACATCTGATCAGATTTACTGACGTTTTGAGTTTAATCCAGTCTACAGGGGATATAATTAATATTTACAAAAAAGTAATATTTGTTTATGTGAATTGGTTTATTTCAGTGAATCTGTTCAGGTGATTTGTTTGGATCATTAGTGTTCACAAAAGTGTTTCAGAAAAAAACCTATAGGTCAGTATTCTGTTTGTTTTTAAGTATGTGTGTGTTAAGTGTGTGTTCTCGTCTTGTGTCTCCTGCTGTCAGCTGGTGTTGACGGTCGGTCTGCTTGCTGTGGTTGTCTATCTCTACACTGTCGTGGCTTTCAACTTTTTCCGCAAGTTCTACAACAAGAGTTCAGACGAGGACGAGCCCGATATGAAGTGTGATGATATGATGACTGTGAGTGACATCACAGATCTTTAACATTTAGGTCACAACCTGCAGCCAATGAAAGAGAGATCACTCACTGACTTTATTCCAGCCACTAAAATCTATTCTGTCTGTCTTTCTGTCTGTCTGTCAGTGTTATCTGTTTCACATGTATGTTGGTGTTCGGGCTGGTGGTGGTATTGGAGATGAGATTGAGGATCCAGCTGGAGATCCATACGAGCTGTACAGGATTCTTTTCGACATCACCTTCTTCTTCTTTGTGATCGTTATTCTTCTGGCTATTATACAAGGTACAGCAGTCACATGCTGATCAATCAGATTGTCTGTTCTCTCATCAGCACAACAGATCATTCTCAGATTAGTGCAGCACCTATGATGTTTGTGTTGATGCAGGTTTGATCATTGATGCATTCGGAGAGTTAAGAGACCAGCAGGAACAGGTCAAAGAAGATATGGAGGTATCAGAGATCTGCAGATGCACACATAAATGTTTTTCACACACATTTATCACATCTCATAATAACATTTTATTCATGTTGTTTAAACAAATGTCACTCAGTGAATGTTTCTTTCTCTCTTCACAGACTAAATGTTTTATTTGTGGGATTGGTAATGATTATTTTGACACCACGCCACATGGCTTCGAAACTCACACTCTACAGGAGCACAACCTTGCCAACTACCTGTGAGTGTCACATAATACGTGCCTCCTGTGATTGTATGATGGCATGAGCATCGGGATGCTCCATTGACTAAAGTTGTGTTTTCCTTCAGAGTTTGAGAGTAACATTAAATATTTCAGTCAGTGAACACACATGTCAATCTGCGAAGATGTTTGGTGTTCTCTGAGCTGAATCTGTTGTGATCTTTCAGATTTTTCTTGATGTACCTGATCAACAAGGATGAGACTGAACACACTGGACAGGTAAGTTCTGACATGATGATGAGTCTCCACAAAAAGGTTCTCAGTGTCTTGTTGACACTTGGTTTAGAGCAGCTGAAGGTTAAGAAGTTGAAACTCTCTGTGTCTGCAGGAGTCATATGTGTGGAAGATGTATCAGGAGAGGTGTTGGGATTTTTTCCCTGCTGGAGATTGTTTCCGTAAACAGTATGAAGACCAGCTGGGCTAGACTGAGGAACCAGAAGATACTGAAGAGCATGTGAGATTCTTTGTAGACCACCAATGTTTATCCAACCACAACCTTCTTGCCTCCTGAACGTGACACCACAGCACCTGACCGACTGACGTGACCTTCAGAAATACGTGCCAATCCAATGAAAACTCTTCAGTTCTCTGCAGACATTTTCTTCTGTTTGTTTTAAGAATTTGTTTTTCCTTTTGGTCAGAAAAAAAAATCAACTTGTTGCCTTTTTCGACCCCAAAACTATCGCACAACAGTTTTCATGTGTTTTTGAGACACTCTTGGATGTGTGAGGTTATTGTACAACCCATTGTCCACCCATATATGCACAAGAAACTCCAGTGTTTGGAGTGCATGATGCCAAAAGCCCAGGAACAGAGGACAGTCTGTGTGTTTAAGTTTCAGATTTCCTTTCCTGCTTGCTCATTAGGAACAAGTCTGAGTTTTATGAAGAGTTAGCTGGTCTTGCAGTGAATTGCCTTCGTGAAGTGCCTTACCTCCATAACATCTGAGCTATGCAAGATCCGTCGCTCCTCTCTGATGTTGTACTGCAGTAAATGTCTCTGGTTTGATGCAGGCGACCTCTGAGCTGGAGCAGAAGATTCGAGGGCTGCTGTTGTTGAAATATCTGCCCTGTCTCCTGATAAAATGCTCTCGTTTGGCTGTTTGTATGTAGTAGCTTTGCTGAATTGTGCATTTCTTTTGAAGGAGAAATAAAGAAATTGATGCAATTTATACCTTTACAAATCTCTTAAACATTTGCTTTATATGTTAAGGTTTCTTCCAGAAATGAGAAGGCTGAAAATGAGAAAATCAGTTTAAAATCTGAAAGTTTTCAGTTTTTTTGATGCTGTAAGTGTACAATCTGTGTTGTTACTCTTATGGATTAATGGTGTTTCTGTGGGACATTCTGTTGTTTAACTCAGACAGGGTTTGTTGTTGTGCGATGCCACGTGATGTTTCTTTCATTTTCTTTTATTTAATTGACATGTCTGACCTCTTGTGACCTTTAGGAACAATAGGTTCTTATCAACACTGAAATGTGTGTGATTTCAATCGTCACACCCATCTGTGTGTATGCGTGTGCGCGCATGTATATGTGTGCTGCAGAGTGTGTGTGCATGCCTATGTATGTTTGCTGCAGAGTGTGCATGTGTGTGTGTGTGCGAGTGTTAACCATAGGTTGGGGACAAATTTGTACTCAAAAGTCAGCAAAACCTGACAGATAAGAGCAAAACTTCCTTTTGGGGATGTCTTCATTTGTAAAAACACAGTAAAAATATAGTAATCATTTTTGTATTAAAAAATTGAAAGTTTTCTGTTAGGGTTAGAGTGTGGGTTAGGTTATAGTGTTTATAACTAGATGTGTATACACAGTAGAGTTATATGGAATGTCCTCATTTAGATATACAAGTAAACGTGTGCATGTGTGCGCGCTGCATTGTCAACAGCAGTGGGGTCCAGCTGCGACTCACAACACAGCCCTAATGAGCTGCTTCTGCTGCAGGCTGCACACTTCTGAGTGGTAAACATCACCACTTCTCACTGACGTAATGCACACTAGTAAACAACATGGCTGCTCAGTGACATAACACACAGCTGTGTACAACACATTCCTCGTTCCATAAGTCTTTTAATTCATCATATGTAGAGACCTAGAAATTAGTTAGATTTAAAACGATAAAAAGATCTACATGTAATTAAATTCAGAATATCAAAGACAAATGCTGTAGATCTTTTCTTCGATTTTTAATCAGACTTTTAATGTTGATGTCCACGTGATGTTTAGTAGGTGTATGAAGTCAGTTCTCTTCAGGTTCATGCTGGTGTAGATCAACACATTAACTATGGACCTGATCTACTAATGTTTGATAGATCATTAGTAGATTGATAGTGTTACAAAGTGTTATATTTGCCTAAAGGTTGCCTTAAAATACAGCACATGCTGTAATGTTTTTTGTAATGAAATGAAGTTGCAGACATGAAGTGTGTCTGCAGTGTTTTGTGATAAATGTTGTGTCAGTGTTTTATTCTTCTGTTACACCTGCTGCAGCTCCAGGCAGACTGATCTTCTTTTGCGGCTGTATGTCAGATTGTATCAGTGCAGAATCGCTGTGGGTTTGTTCAGCTCTATATCCGTTGTGGACTGATTGTGTTTGCTGTTGTATAATGAAGATTAAATGTCTGTCACTTAAAACCTGAAGGAAGCTGTTTGATCAGAGTTGAATCAAAGCATCAATCGATCCTGATTACAGATGTTTGATGCTTTAATGATGATGTAATTGTGGGCAGAGAATCTGTGTAATCCTGTTATGATCAGTGAGAGGCAGAGACCTTCTGTGAGGAGCTCATGAGAACTGTGTTTGTGGACTGATTGTGTATGACTGTGTTGTTGTGTGGGCAGTACACCTGCTCATTTGTGTTCTTCCATCACCTCTCACACACACGTCACCAGTCAATCTGGGGCTGCTTCTTAATGCTCCTCTGTCCTCCAGCCTGTGATGGGAATAAATCAAAGTCAGACATCTCCATTCTTTTACTGAGGAGGTGAGAAAATATTTTGTATCCTACACGAAAGTGTTTATTTTTCCCACCAACTGTCCTTGCGTCTTTCCCTAGCATCCCAAAGGGGTGGAGCACATGAGGAACGGAAATTACGTACAAATAAAAACTAAAAAGCACCCTGTGTGTTTTTTTACATGTACTATGTGCTGTTTTCCATGGTAGTCATTCAGAGTTTCATGTAAGCACCATACTATATAAAAAGTATTTTCCGGTAACTTGGTAAATATCAAAATGCATGGTATCATCATCTGATGCCATCAGTATCATGATAATGCAATCAAGAGTTTGTATTTTCCCAGCAGCTCTTGTTCTAACACTGATATTTGTTTAGTCTCTGGATTGATAGCACCACATCCATTGACCTAGAAATGAGAGTAATTATGCAGAGGTCTAAAGGATTGTGATCATCTCCACATCCACTCTCGCTCAGTGATCTTCTCTGAGCGACGGTGGAGTACCACTCGCATCCAGTTCTGCTCCTGTTTTTATTGACCAAAAATTCCTCTCATTAACGAATGACACATGAAAGGTGTAAAAGTGACGGCCACGTTCTGCAACTCTGGAGTTCAGTGGAAGAGCATTGGATGCATCTCAATACTTAAACTGATGCTCCCCTCTTTCCTCTGTCCCCCAGCCCATGCCCTGGAAGCTGATTGAAGTCAACCATCTTGAAAGACATCTCAATTGTTTAATTACACCTTGAGGAGGCGAAATCCACCAATGGAAGAAAATGATCATCTCTCACCCTCACAGTGATGTGTGTTCAGTCAGTGACTGCAGGGATTTACTGGTGATTCATCTGGAGATTCACAGACAGGAAGAAAGACTTTAACCTTTAGAGAAGAACTCTAGCGTGCTCTGCTGATGTCTTGCTGAGTTGCTGAGTTTTAAACTGCGCTGGTGTTTTATTGCGCTAACGGGGCACGTGGGCATCTTCCAGACACACTGACCCTCAGCACCACTGCGGGTAAGAGTGCTGCTGAATAGAGGGAGAAAATGTAAACTTCTGACATTTCCTGTGGCTGTGCACGAGGAGCACATATTCCAATAAACACATCAAACATGCTGAATGCAGCTTTCTGTTCTTCTAATGTTCAGAGCAACAGCATGTTCCTGCCAGCCGATTCCTCCCTCCTCAGCAGTATGCTGAACCCAAATGTGAGTGGAGGTTTACTTAACCATAAATTGGGGACAAAGTCAGCAAAACCTCCTTTTGAGGACGTCCTCATTTGTAAAACACTATAAAAATATATAAAACATTTTTTTAAATTGTAAAAATGTAGAACGTTTTCTGTAACCAAACAATGGTTAGGTAAGTTGTTCATAACTAGGTGTGTATAAAAACAATAGAAGTCTACGGAATGTCTACATTTAGACAGCAAACGTATGTGTGTCAGGCACCAATAGTCAAGATGTTATGACATGAACTGTGTTCTATGATCATATAGCAGTTTTATCATATGTTGTCCTGGTGATGCTTCCACAAGTCTCACAATTTTCCACCTTCTTGAGAACTTGAGACTGAAGAGGCTGTGAGTGAAGCAGCAGCATCCTCACACCAGCTGAGCCAAAGAGTTTGATAGTCCATCAGAACCAAAGTAACCAGTGATCCTGCTGTTCTCAGGTATCTGGCAGTTTTTGAAGTCTATATACTCCTAAATAACTCCTAATTATTATAGTTGTTAAATGCTTCCACTTATTTTACCAAATCTTTTCACTAATAATAATAATCCAATATTTGACCAATTTATATGCACAGTGAGTTTTTTGTGAATGATTTTGTTGTGAATGTTCCTCAGTTGACAGTGCATTGAGGAGATCAGCGAGTGAAGACTGATTCTCTAATAGATGTTTGTGTGATATGAAACACAGATACAACGTTCAGCAGATCTTCTAAATGACTTAGCCTTGAACCCTGTAAGAAAGGAGACTAGCAGGAGGAATAATGAATCTCACAGGTCTTTACTAAATGGGTAAGCCCAGAACCCTACTCAGCTTCCAGCTGACTAATAATGCAATAAATCCACATGTTTAAAAATCACCTTTGTGTTGGGTTAAATCAAGAAGGTTGTTAAAGTAGAAAAGATGCTGATGGCATTTTGACTGTTTCTAAAAGCCTGAAATGACTCTGTCTAACGAGCACTGACTCATAAGCGTGTTTATCATTCACCTCGCGTGGAGGGCGACTGATATGTCAGGAGGAGTTTGGGGCTAAAGCCGTCCAGTGAGGAGAAGGTGAAGTTAATTCAGTACAGCATCTCTGCTGCTGACAGGCTCTTGCGTCTCTCTGGGAACTTAAAATAAACATTCGAGTCTCCTGAACACCCCTCAAATCATCTGTTATCCTGTCGGGCTGGAAAAGGGCACATGATGCATCATTGACAGATCTCTGCTGGTACAACCTGTACGGGAACACTTACTGTAGCTCAATTGCTTTCCTTAGAAATGACATCTATAAAGAGACATGCCACTCTGACAAAATGATGTCTTTATGTTTTGATTATACATATTATTTTAAACAGTACATCAGGTTAGCATGTTTACATACGTAATCAGAAACATTAATTTAGATTGGAATATTCTTGTATATTTTGTGCCACTTATAATGACTAAAGATGGATTCAGAGATTGCTCTCTCTCTGATATGAAGCATAAAGGCTTGAAAACATTAACATTTTAGCCTAATGACTTAATATAAGAGTTACAGTAGATCTGCTTTTCTTTAACATGAATGTTGTTTGTTAGTCTCAGAGATCGTCATGAGCATCTGTTGTGATATCACACAGTGTTTATCAATGTCATATGACACTGTATCTGATCACAGTCTGAGCTGAGAGTTATTTCTGTGGGTTCTGTCTACACCAAAGGCTTTAAACATTATAGAAAGGCTACTAATGAGAAATTGTGATGTTTTAACACACACAGGCTGAATATATTTCAGTCATTTGAATGTGCATATCTTGACATTTAGCAGCTGATAAAGTCTATGGCTCCATTAGATTTATATTTGTTCAACATGCTCCATGTTAATAATGCAACATCTGTAAAGGTCAATGAAGCTTAAGTCTGTGAGCTGCTTTCCTGTGTCTGCTGGGGGTTCTTCTGTCACTGCTGCAGGTTCCTCTGCTAAGGGTTCCTCTGTCTCTGTTGAGGGTTCCTCTGTCTCTGTTGTGGGTTCCTCTGATACTGCTAAGGGTTCCTCTGTCTCTGTTGAGGGTTCCTCTGTCTCTGTTGTAGGTTCCTCTGCTACTGCTGTGGGTTCCTCTGTCTCTGCTGAGGGTTCCTCTGCTGAGGGTTCCTCTGTCTCTGTTGAGGGTTCCTCTGTCTCTGCTGAGGGTTCCTGTGTCTCTGTTGCGAGTTCCTCTGTCTCTGTTGCGGCTTCCTCTGCTGCTGCTGAGGGTTCCTCTGTCTCTGCTGACGGTTCCTCTGCTGAGGGTTCCTCTGTCTTTTTTAATCTGCACTTGTTTATGTGACCAGTTCACACCAAGAGTAGATATTTACTGTGATCTAGATTTTAATTTGAGATATGTGTAAGTTTTCCTCTAGCTCAACTGGTAAAGCATTGCGTTAGCAGCACGAAGGTTGTGGGTTCAATTGCCAGGGAATACATACTGATAAAATGTATAACTCACTGTAAGTTGCTTTGGATAAAAGCATCTGCCAAATGTGTAATTGTAAGTGTAAATGATTTAGATGGTCGAGGGTTCTTAATTCTGTGTGCCTGAACAGACACGTGGAGCAAAGAGATTGTGTTTAGACAAATATATGTATATAATAATAATAATAATATAATATATAATATATTACTGACAAATATATGTTTTAATATATATTTATACTAGACCCACCCAGCAGTACACCTGTTAGTATTTTATTTGTTTGTATTAATTGTACCATTCTAGTAGCAAATAAATATCACATGAAATAGAATGTCAAATAACATGCATTTCTGTGATCAGACGTTTTGAATTGAAGCAGATGTCTAATATATCTACAGAATGAACAAAATTTTGTTTTCCTCTTGGTGTCCTCAGGATAATAAGAAATCACTGACATCAATATATCACTCTCAGGACGTAAGGGAGGGATGTGTCTCATGAGAATTCTGCTGGTCTAAGCAGCTCAAAGTTCTTCAGTGTGAGACTGTAACATCACATGCATACATCACATGTGAGTTCCTGGTGCTCTCCTCTGTTGCTGCATCTCTCACAGGTAAACTGCAGGTCATGATGTTTAATCTGACGGTCACCAAAATCAGTTTCTGAACACTTTGAGGTCCAGATGAGCATGCGTGTTGAGCTACAAGATATTTACACAGAGCATCAGTGAAATCAACATTTGTAATCATGTTTCATTAAGAAACAAAGATGGTCACATGGAGAAACTTCTGTAACTACAGAAGTCACATTTTGTACAGATGTTCCTCTTTTTTACAATTTTTTTTTACATTTATTTACTTTTTTTTTTCCTTTTTTTTACATTTTTTTACTTTTTTCACTGCTTTTCTGTCATAGTCAGCTCCCTTGTCTTCATGTTGGCTTATGTGTTGTTTTCACAGAATTGGAAGAATTGGATGGAACTGATACTTCACATTCCCTGCTTGTTTATTCCAATGCTCACATGAAACTCTGCTGTTCTTCTAAATTTGTGTTGAAACAAATTTGTGTTTTCAAGATGTAAGTTTATGTTGTCAAGGTGTTATTTTCTGAATGTTCAGATTTCTGATACAGATTAAGTTCCAGTTTGATGTGACAACGTTCACAACAGCCTGACTAAAAGAGGGGATGACTGCCATGGGAACTGTGAAAAAATCAACCACCACTATCACCTATTACACTACTGCTAATGTTAATCTATAATCATATTCTTAGTAAAATACGTTATTCTGTCTATACCAGCAGTCTGATGTTATAGCTGCTCTCAGTCTCATTTTAACGTCGGCATCCTCGCCTAAACATCCCTTATTGTATTATGTCAGCCATCAGGCTAACATAAACATAAATATAAAATAAATATAAAATACCAGATTACCAATTACCCCAATTAAAATTTAGTCAATACTGTAATTCAAAACTTAAACCATAACAGTGCTGATTACGACACTGCAAACCTATAAAACTTTACATCAGAATACTGACTGAGACGCTGTAAACCTATAAAACTTTACATCAAAGTACTCATTGCAGCTGTAAGGTGTCAAAGGAGAAATGTTCCTCCCGGTGAGCCTGGGTTCTCCCAAGGTTTTTTCTCCACACATTCATCATTGGAGTTTGGGTTCCTTGCCACTGTTGCTGTGTTTGAGTGCTCACTCGGAGACTGTGGATAACAGATATTTGATACTCCATAGTACATATCTGACTTTGACATTGATAGTTAGATATTGACATATCGTTATTATTGTGTATCATTGTATATATTTCCTTGTTTTTTTCCTTTTTTCTTTTTTCCCCTCTGTAAAGCAGCTTTGAGACAGTGCCACATTTTAAAAGCGCTCTACAAATAAAGTTGAATTTAATTGAAGTGAATTTACATTTAACATTCAGCAGATGATTTTATTCAAAGTGGCTTGAGGAGAACAACAGCAATTCATCCTCAGGAGGAGATAATATGACCATCTTCACCTCTTTAATCAGGTGAGGAGAAACCTGATCTTTAGATTTGGGCATCAGTGACTGCACTAACATGTTTTTAGTTCATGTTGCTTTGAATACGTGTAAATGACATTTAACATTTGGCTTATAAATATCTCAGATCCTCACAGAAAGCTGTTGTACATGTCATAGGATTTGTGAAAAAAGAAGTGAAAAGTGATGTATTTGTCAAGGTATGGTAACCCACACTTGAACTTCAACATCTCTGATGCGCCACAGAAAAATACTATGAGAGTAAGCAAATCAGGAGAAATGAAAAATGTTGGGCTCAGCAAACTGGTAAATTAGAAGCTTTATTGGATAGATTTGTGTTTGGCTGAATCTTTACACTCTGATATCAGAAGTGTGTTTAACTCACACAGAGTAACAGAAGGCCTGTTATCTCTTCACACACACACTCAGAGGAGAATGACAGACACATAAAAGCTGAACACTGTTTGAATACCAGCACACAGTTAAATCAATCTCTCGTAGCTGCCTTATCTCTGCAGACGTCTGTGGAGCTCAGGACAAAAGCTGAACCTCAGGATGGGTCATTAACCAGCTAGTTATGAGGGAGAGATGTTTGACTGACCACTATCTCTCTCTCACACACAGCTTTCTTGAACATGAATATATTTGTGACCTTTACATGACCTTCTCAGTGTTATGTGATTACAGGATTTAAAAATAATTTTGATCAACTTGAATTGGTTTGATCCAGTCATAGAGAAGAACGGATAATAACCCATAAATAAACATTTTCTATGACTGATTTTATTGGTTCTTTCTCTCTTTCTCTCTCTGTCTTGACACAGGGAAAGTGACGTTCTGTGCAAATGTTTTCGGAATGTATGTTTTTATAATTTATCTGAATCATGTTTTATTAATAAGACCAATTAATCCCATAAAACCATCAGCAAAAAAAAACAACAAAACCATAGTTACATTATTAATAATCTTAATTATATTAATACTTGCATTTATAAAATTACTATTTTTATCTTCTGTTTTCTTTATAGTTGTTTTTTGCTTCCTCTGTCTCTCTCTGTCTCTCTCTCTCTCTCTCTCTCAGTCTGTCTGCTTACTGTCCTGGAACACAACGCTGTGTTGCGCCCTGTGGGAGATTTTCTCCAGCGCATTGTCTGATGCATGCGTGCCGGTCAGAAAGCAGCAGTGCTTGCATTACACGCCTCTTATTGCATCCAGGACTGGAAGAGAGTTAAAGACAACACTTCTCTCCTGGATGATTAGGATATTTTTCATTTGGAGCTCTCACTCACTCTGGTTTTCACTCTAATGTGATGGAATAACTATCAGTTTTACAATAGTAAGTGTAAATGTTTTTATTAAATATATGCAAATTACACAAACCAACACAAAGCTATGGACAAACATTTGGTAAAGTTTGGATTTATAATCTGATATTACATTGCTAAACATCCCTAGAGGAGTAAAGCTGGAGAGCATTTACCACATTTATCTGCACACACAGGAATTCTCTCACTATGGCTGCCAGTAATGTGGAGTTTCACCTGTAAGTAAATCTTTTCTTTATTTAAATGATACTAAAACAGATTTTGTGTATATCCATAACCCTAATGTAGCTCTATATATCCCTAATAATGTATCTCTATATCTGTATGTAAAATTTATTATAGGCTATTAAATTGGTTTAAGTAACACAATTCAAAATGGAAAACCTAACAGTCAAATGTAATATGCTCAAATGTATCTGTGTTCACAGTTTCATCTTAGACCAGTATGTATTTCCATAAAGCTGGTTTAGTGTCATGGTGTACTGCATGTTTGGTACTCGTTTAGTGATGGGTTGCTGCTGGTTTACTGTATGTTGGATACTGGTGTAGATGCTATATTGTAGAACCCTTACAAAAAACAAGTGAAACTTGTCGTGTAGAATAGATAAAGCTAGTATACTATAGACTAGTATGATAGTATGCTACGTTGTTGTCACATGACCCTACCACAGTAGTTATCATCATAGAATTAAATATTAAAAATTGCATGAATTAAAAAAAATCAAGAAAAAGGCCACAGTTAATACAGAGGTTTTTATCACAGAATGCCAAGTGGAGAGCATTACATTGTGGGATATTCACACTGTGTGCTCTGGTTGTATACTTCATTATGATAATTGTAAATCATTCATGTATTCTGTGCATACAGAAAATGTGTGTTATATGCGATCATATATATCTCATATGATATCATATATATCATAATTCTATATATAGATCAGTCCATTACAGATTTACACCACTGGAAACACCAGTCCCATCTGATTTCTTCCCATATCAGATGACAGCTATTTCATTGCTGATGCTGAGAGCGAGCAGCTATGAAAGGTTTGTTCAGAATAATGTTTGCACCTGGATTTGTGTGTGTGCATAAGGATTAATCACACATGAGCAGAACACAGATTCGAGGCAGTCAGGCATGATTTTAAAGACTGCATGCAGAGCTCTTTAATAATGAAACACTGCAAACGTGTATTCAACACCACTCCAGACTTTAAACAGTTATGAAACCCAGTCAAAAACTGTCCTTACAACAGCTGCATGAAGACTGGGTCTGTTTTTTGTTTCTGAATTTAAAAAGGTGAAATTCTGTGGGTCACTAATTCCTCCTGAACGTGATGATGTAGTGAATTGTAGTGTAGTAGTGAATGTAGTGAAAGTGCTTCTTTAACACAGTGATTTTCATTATCTAAACATACAGTATACATATGCATATAAAGTGGAGTAATAAACAGAGAAACTTCCAAAAGATAAATAATAACCTGAGTCTCTCTGTCCTGTTGAACTTCAGCACATAAAGACGGTTGTTAAATCCAGTGCAGTGATATTTTCTCACTGACACACTGAATGCACACAGGAGAAACTTTTATTAGTAAGTAATCTAGTAAGTGCCGGTCTGATTTTACAAGCAGTTTGTTTGTACTTGATGAGGCAGGAACATCACATTTATTTTGTTTATTACATTTATTTAGGATGATCGAGAGCCCAGCTAACAATTTTGGGTTGTGAGAACATTTCCATTTCCATAACAGCTACAACAGTTAACTGTTACAGAAATATTCAAAACGTCCAGTTTTTTAGATGTGGTATTAATTTTATTGCTTGGTTATAAGAACGTGAGTGACATCAGACCGTCAGTCAATATACATCATCATTTATTTATCTGTTGCCACAGAAATCTGCCCACACCACCAACTGTCAACACAAGACCATCTTCAGATTCCAAACACTGAAATACTGAAAGAAACTGCTCTGCCAAATTAAATCTTTTAAATGTTTTCACTGCTGAATTCATGCATTCAGAATAGATGCACTAGCCCTGAAAAGTGTTTTGGACACTTTAATGTCTAAAATGTCTAAATGTCATTAAATAACAAAATATCACATATCATCTGCAGCCAAATGATGAATGCCCTTTTCTCACAACTTAAATTTGCAATATCATCTAATGAGCTGCGCCTGCGACTCACAACACAGCCCTAATGAGCTGCTTCTGCTGCAGGCTGCACACTTCTGAGTGGTAAACATCACCACTTCTCACTGACGTAATGCACACTAGTAAACAACATGGCTGCTCAGTGACATAACACACAGCTGTGTACAACACATTCCTCGTTCCATAAGTCTTTTAATTCATCATATGTAGAGACCTAGAAATTAGTTAGATTTAAAACGATAAAAAGATCTACATGTAATTAAATTCAGAATATCAAAGACAAATGCTGTAGATCTTTTCTTCGATTTTTAATCAGACTTTTAATGTTGATGTCCACGTGATGTTTAGTAGGTGTATGAAGTCAGTTCTCTTCAGGTTCATGCTGGTGTAGATCAACACATTAACTATGGACCTGATCTACTAATGACTCACAACAATAAACGGTCCGACTTTTGACTTTTGTTTTTAGCACTCTATTTTCTTCCTCTTTAAGATTAAATGACATTTGCTTTGATATTTGGTTATCTAATGTAATGACATTCAAGCATTTTAAATGTCTATGATGTCCAAATACTTTTAGTGTTGTATCTCTAAGACTTTGTAAAGGAAACAAACACGATTGGCTTTAAAGATGCAGACAGAACAGACAGTAAAACATTGAGGTTTCCATGTGACAATTCTTTTGCAGTCACTGTTTGATTCAACAGATTTTCTGCGTAGAATCAATCAGTAATGTAGTCATGAGTCTTCTGTCATGATCATGTCAACAGCATCACGAGAGAATCACTGATACAGTAGAAATAATGTTACTGTAAGTGCCATGGATCTCTGTAGTGTTCACTGATCTCACATCACCTGCATTAACATCAAATGAAGAAGTTTCACTCAGTATGTCTCACTTATGACACACACACACACACACACACAGTCTTGTGTAACATGTTGTTTGTGCTGAGTACAGTACAGTACAGTATGTTCTGACATCTGTATGTGTCACAGGTTAAACATTGTGCTTCACACATTCTGAGTTTTGTTTTTAGCGTCTCTCAGGTTGAGATGATATTGGTTTGTCATTCAAAAGCAATTATTCCTCCGTTTCTCTGGAAACAGCGACAACACAGATGTTACTGTTCATCCCTTCATGTCAGATCATACGTGTGACATCTGCGACACAAACTTGAGCACCTGATCTTACTTTAAACAGCTCCCTGAAACACAGACAATTATTCAAGTATTTTCCTGGTGTAAATGTATAATTGTGGTTGGTAATAATCACTCTGAATGGTGTTCACTATGGCTCAGATTTAACGTGTGCTGACAGAAAACTCTTTAAATCAAGACTACAGACAGATTTATGCACAGATGATTTACAGAAATAAGGAGTTTTATATATTATGAATGTTATATTAATTTCACAGGTAGTTGTGACATACTTCTGCCCCCTAGAGGCTGTTCAATGTCTTTAAACCAATAGTTACCTTATTTTTACAAGTTACAGCAGTCAAGTTTAAAAACAGTAAGTTGAAATGACTTGTGTAGCCAAGTTGATTAAACTTAAAAATTTAAGGCAGCAAAGGTTTTTTACAGTGTGGGAATAATTTTAAGCATTTTTTCCACATGATGATGATGATGAGGGCAAGATTAAGTTGAATGAATGAATGAATGAATCAATGAATGAATGAAGCAATTTTCAAGGCTTTTCAGTTTATGTAAATGTTTACCTGTTCAGATAATTAAAGATTCTTGACAGATACCTTCATAACAAAGTAATGCAATTTATTTTTGAGGTCTAAAATAATTGGAACAATCGAAAAGACAAAAACAATCATATTTAAGATATATTCTCAGAATCTAAATGTGATTTTGGTTTCTCTAGTAAATGTGAAGCTTTGTTTGTCCCTGTCTTGATTTATGCATTTTGGTTATGTATTGCTTTACAAGCAGTGTTTGGACATACAATACAGTACTGCATAAAATTAACTCAATTGTCAAACCGACATTGTTTCTTATTTGATGTCATGGTGTCTGGAGCATTTCTAATCAAGACTTGTTTTTTCCTCCAGGAGAAACCAGTGTTGAGCTCTCGACCTGCTGCAGTCATAAACCATGAGTGTCAGGAACATCACCATCAGCAGAAACTCCTCAGACGTCTACCTGCTCACACACAGTCTGTGGGAGGTGGCCATAATAGCAACCATATCTGCCATCGTCAGCTTCATTACCATTGTTGGGAATGTTTTAGTGATGCTGTCTTTTAAGGTCAACAGCCAGTTAAAGACAGTCAACAACTACTATCTGCTGAGTCTGGCCTTTGCTGACCTCATCATTGGCATTTTCTCTATGAATTTATATACCTCCTACATTCTGATTGGTTACTGGGCTCTTGGCAGTTTAGCATGTGATCTGTGGTTGACTCTGGATTATGTAGCCAGTAATGCTTCTGTGATGAACTTACTAGTCATCAGTTTTGACAGATACTTTTCCATTACTAGACCGCTGACGTATCGAGCCAAACGAACACCAAGGCGAGCAGGCATCATGATTGGTCTGGCTTGGCTTGTGTCGTTTGTTCTTTGGGCACCTCCGATCCTGTGCTGGCAGTATTTAGTAGGGAAGAGAACAGTTCCTGAGAGACAATGTCAGATCCAGTTCTTCTCTGAGCCTATAATCACCTTCAGTACAGCGATAGCAGCCTTCTACTTTCCTGTGTCTGTTATGACTATCCTGTACTGTCGGATATACAAAGAAACCGAGAGACGCACTAAAGATCTAGCTGAGCTTCAGGGCATCAGTTCTTCAACAAACTCCAGCAGCAACATTCATGCTCAGAAAACCATCATTCGCTCGTGTTTCAACTGTAAACATATAAACTACACTTCAGGAGAGCGAAATCAGACATCCTGGTCCTCCACTCATCACAGCAACCCGCACACATCCACCACGTTATCCCGTGGTGAGTGTTCAAAATCCGACCAGCTCACCAACTTTAACAGCTATGGATCTTCTGAAGACAACAAGTGCTCGATTTCTTCTGCCATCCTGAGCAAAGCCGCTGCTTCCACTGAGAACGAATGCTTCAGCAACTGTGAGGAGGAGGGTATCTTCTCTTCCTCACTCAAAGGAAGTCCTCAGAGGAACAAGAAATGTGTTTCTTTCTTCAAGTTTAAGACGATTTCAAAGGATGATGATTCAAAACAGAACCCTAACAGAGACACAAAGGTGGGAACCTCGTCCTTTGCATCTGCCGAATCTGTGAACGCACCTTCCTTGTCATCTTCCTCCAAGCCCATAGATGCCACATTGAAAAACCAGATGACCAAGAGGAAGAGGATGGTACTGATAAAAGAGAGGAAGGCTGCACAGACTTTGAGTGCCATTCTCCTGGCTTTCATACTGACGTGGACACCTTATAACATCATGGTTCTGATCTCCACCTTCTGCTCTGAGTGTATCCCGCTCTCTCTCTGGCACCTGGGATACTGGCTGTGTTACGTCAACAGCACAGTGAACCCCATGTGCTACGCGCTCTGTAACAAAACCTTCCAGAAGACCTTCAGGACGCTGCTGCTGTGCCAGTGGAGGAGGAAGAGGGTGGATGAGAAAATCTGGTGTGGACAAAACCCTGAGCGACAGAGACGCTGTGAATGAGCTTTTGTACAGGAAATACACCATCACCAAATACACTGTCATTACAACCCCAATCAGAGGGACAATACAGATAATGACAACATGAACGTGTGTGAAAGGGTCTTGTGATCAAGTTTTATGACTATAGAACAAACTGTTGTCTGTTGGTGCTTGGAATTACAGTGTTCATTGTAAATGTGCAAATTAATTGATGAATGAAATAATGAATAATGAAAATTATTGAATAATGAAAGTGATCAAACATATGAGAACTTTCTACTTGTTTGGAGGACTATATCCATCTTCATCCTCACATTGTCCCTGGAAACCCACAATCCTGGTGGTGTGAACACCATCTGTCACCAGTTGAGCTACAGCAGTTCTTCTTGCCTGTCCTGCACCACCCGCAGTGTGTCACCATCTAATACACCACATTCAACTCATCTGATCAGTAGACAATGGAAAACCTGAAGTAAGTGTATCTGATAAGAGAGCCCCAACACGTGCAGTGCTGGCAGGGGGCTTCAGGATGGGCTCTAGAGTTGCTGATCTACAGCAACACAAATCATACTTCTTTGGTTGATTATTAACCCAAAGCTGTTTTTTGTTCATCATTACACACAAAAAGATAATGAGTCTTTAGATTCAAATACAGTCTGTGACAGGCAGAACGAGATAATGAGAAAAAAAATAAACATCGACTAAATTGAGAAAAATCATGAAGCAGGAAAATGATTTTCATTCATAAAGTGAAAAGAAAGTCACTGTTCACATCTAAACAATTTATTGGTTTATTACACTGGATGAATTTCAGCTGTTGACTGTTGCTGCGAGTGATTCAAACAGACCACTGGAGACGAATCAGAGCTCAGTCAGAAGTTAGACCGTATGAAATGTCTAGATGTTATGATGATCAGGTCACTACACGATATTTTAGGTGTGTCCCCCCGCCCCCAACACACACATACACACACACACGCCGGTTATATTTAGATTCAGTCTCATCTGTTAATGTCACGTTTGACATAAATATATGTTCAGTAACACACAGAAACACAAGAAACACTTTAAATTTTTATTAGTTTTTTGTTAAACAACATTAAATAGTGTGTAATAAATATTGTACCTGACCTGTTTTCTGTTTATGGGACTTTTTATCCACAGGGTCAGAAATGTAAACTCTAATACTGTAACACCAGAAATAATCCATGGTAAATCTGAATACATGAGATTTGCAGCACAGCAGCAGTAGAATGATAAATACAGATTCCTGAACAGGACTGCTTCAGCACTAGTGTTTTAACCTCTGTCAGTTTCCACAGATGAAACCAGGTCCACCTCAGAGATGACATTAGTCTCACATGACTCTTTTAATTGGTTATTACCTCCGCTTCGGACCTCCACCTCTTTGACTTGAAGCTCCACCCTTTGAGACCCGGGTTCCACCTCCCTGCTTCCTGTGACTTTTGGGTGGAGAAAAGAACTTAGTCATGAGCTCGGAAACATCTGGAAGCTCATGGCTTGGGTTCAGCATATTCATAGACTGCTCCATTTCCTTTGTTAAAAAAGAATGAAATTGTTTTGAAATAGAGAGTTATTTATTCTAAAATTAAAGATCAGCACAGCATTCCAGTCACGCTGAAATACATGAAGTACTGCAGTGAAGTCATAAAACCTGTTCACCACCTTCTGTGACCGTCACTGTACAGCACCACATAGACTATTCACATTACATGTTCTGAAGAACGTACTGTTCTGTGTCATCTGTATAATGCAGAAAACGTTTTTAAAAGTTAAAAACAATAATTGGAAGCTGCATAGTGTAGAGCACGTCTGAACAGATGCCTGGTTAAAACATGACGATGATTATATGAAATTTAAGGCAATAGCAGGACTTCTGCACTGTAACAGGATGTCAGTTTGATGACATGAAACTTTATATCATCTTGATCATTTTTGAAACTGTAACAAAAGCCAAAATTCTAATTGTGAATGTAGTCTGTCTGTCCTTTAAAAGATAACAGCATTAAAGCAGAGCGAACGGTTAATTCAGATCCATGCTGATGCCCAGACAGAAAGTGAAGTTACTGAGTGTGCGTACCCTTCTGATCTCTGGATCACTGGGGTTGATGACTTTAGGAAGAAGAAGAAGTATCAATAGAGGAAGAACCATCATATAAACCTAAAAAAGCAGTCACATGACAAACATGACACAGAGAAATCTGGAATACATTTGAGGATAAATAACCACCAACAATGTTTAGACTGCAGCTACAGAAAAATAACGTGATTTATTAAAGAGTCCCACCATTGGATTCATGAAGAAATCTGACCAGTCCCAAGTTTCTCTCTTGATAAAATATGAATGAAGGCCAGTGTATCTCATCTGAAGAGGGTACGGCAGGAGAATCACCTCTGAGGTTTTAATGTAGTTCACCACACGAGCTCTATAGAAACAACACACGGTATGCATAGTTTAACATCTAATCTTTATAGTACCATTATTTATCTTTTAAAATTCTGACAGAATTTAGCAGTATACTTGAAAAGCAAAGTGTACTGACCCTCAGAGCCCTATGATCATCTGTATGTTTTTGTGGTGTATACATGTCAATGGTGTAGATATATAACAAGTGTAATGTGTTTTACAGCAGTAACTGTGTAATTTAGATAATAAAAAGCCAAAGTGTATATGTTCACTGCACCTAATTTTGCCTGTGGTTGTGATGTCCACTCTCACAGGCTGAAACTTGTATGCTGGAGAGGAGATTTCCAGCACGTATGATCCAGCAGGCACATCAGTGACAGTAAACCGTCCATCATACCTACAAAACACAACCAGCACCGTCACAAACCCTCACTGTAACGTTACATCACCAGACTCCCTCTTATCTTGTGTGTACTGACCTGAGGAATCCTACGTGTTTGTCTCCATCCAGCAGAACCTGAGCAGAAGAGATCCAGTCCTGAGGTCTGACTCCAGGAAGCAGCGCTCGACCCGTCAGCTGAACCTTCACGTTTTCTGATCGCAGATGATCATCGTGTTGTTCAGGCGTCGCTTCACGAGAAACACGCACGTTGAACGCTAACAATACAACAGCCCATAAGAAACGATGCATCTCCATCATTCAGAGTCGCTGATCGTCGTTTAAAGGGTTTCTCTTCCCCTTTAGGTAAGTTGCAGGTTCAAGCGCCTGCTGTCAAAGTTTGACAGGCGCCGGCAGATGACGTCACAGAACACGATACTTTTATTTATTGCCATTTTATGACGAAAACACATATTGAAAAATATTTAACAGACTTTTTAATCATTTAATAGCATGCGACAATAAATAACAGACCTTTTAACTTATTTATAAATTAGTAAATACTTTATAAATCATAAGTTAAGTGCATTATGTGAAATGAATTTTTTACATTTATTTTGTGTTTTTAAAAAAGTGTTTCATAACACTTTCTAATTTCTAATTTCATAAGTGTCTGATTTTGCTTGCACAATTACATAATTCATCAAAATCACCTGTTCTACAACACAATCATTAAATGCTCAAATGTCACGATTCTGTTTGCACAACTATATTAAGAGCACAGAGTTAACTTATAGCTTCTGTATGATATTATATCTGTCAGATGTTTTCTCATAATTCAACAGATGGACTGTAGCTGTTGCCTGGTTGGCTGTTTTTTTGGTTAGACAAGATCTCAGTCAGTCTTTGTGAACTGAAATATTTCTCAGGGTGACCTCAGGGTGATCACAATTTAAAAAATATTCATTTTTTCTCCTGACGCGTGCAGGATTGGAGAACTGAGGTCAGCTAAACTTTACCTGATCATTGCACTTACTTATTGTAACTAGTGGTGGATAAGACAGGTGCCTAAACCCACAGAGTGCTTTTAAACGAGGGGTCTGAGTTATAGCTAAACAGCAGAACATCACAGATACTTGTTTTAGTTCCTCCCACTCTACAGCACCCCTGGGTGGGATCTTTGATTTGGGCCAGTAAGCGAGCAGGTCAAACACCCTGTAACTACACAGCAACAATAAAAACCACAGAGCCCTGCTCTTCATCCACCCTTAACCTCCTCTCACACACCACAATAATGCTTTTGTTTTGTGAATGTGATCTGGATTTAAATCAGTCTTGTGTGATTTTTCCGTCTGTTTATTTTCTGGTAACTTCTCACACTGCAGGTTTCACTTCAGTGTGCCTGGACACATAGACAACCTCTGGCACAAGTATGAGCACAAACTTTTCAAAACACTTTGACCTCATGGAAAAATAAAAAAGTATGACATCAGCCTGTACTTCCTTTGTCCATAAACCAAATAGCTTAAAACTTACTAAATGGTGTTTTTTTTATATAAAAACGCCAAAGGTTTTGTGTGAGGATTAGGCTTAGGAGTTGGGTTACCAGTTGAATGTTCCTGTACAGTGCCTTAGCAGTGCCTTAGCAGTGCGTTAGCAGTGCGAAGATTGTGGGTTTGATTCTTAGGGAATGCACATACTAATAAAAGTGTATGCCTTGAATGTACTGTAAATTGCTTTGGATAAAAGTGTCTGCCAAATGCATAAATGTAATGTTGGTGGAAGGAACATTTGATCAGTATAAAAAGTATAGCTCAGAATAAAAACATTACACCTATGAAGAGTCCCCATAAACTGTGTGTGTGTCTTGAGTCTTCTTGAGGGACCCAGTTGATCCTCATCAGATTGTTGGATGTTCACAAACTATAGAAATATTTAATCTTCCTCTTTGATTTTCTTGTTTTGTCTTTTCTGAATGTTTGAACAGTCAGAGGTGTGGTTCTTTATAGGCGCTACATTTAAGGGTTTAGATTGTGGTTCCTTTGTAACCGTCAGAGAACATTTGGCATGTTTTTAATGACTGGAGAATAAAGCACTGTCAGTTTTCAACATGAATTGTGTTTTTGTGGGAAAACAGTGACTCAGCCCTGGAGAACCTGGAACATCACAGCTGATGGATGTTATCTTCTCATGGGACACAACTAGAAAATCTGCTGAGCCTGTGCTTTATTGACAGAGAAGCTTTCAGAGGAAATTCTGAACATGGGAGAATGACATGAGAATTGTTTGCTCAGTCCAAACAGACCTGTTCTCATTTCAGGTTTTTCTTAGATGCCAGCAGCTTTTGGTCTGGAGGCTCCATCAGTATGTAAACACACACAATCTGCATGTTCAGATGCAGAGCGTAACAAAGATGTCATTGTAATAATCATGCTGGATTATAGATGAAGGACTAAAATGACTAGAATGAACATATAAATGCATAAATGTAAAAATGAAAGAACTGACACAGATGAAAAGATCAGATATTCAATCAATCAGACTTTATTGATTATTGATCAATTATTGACATTGATAAATGTTTGCAGGAGTTGGTCTAAAGCTCTTAACATGAACACATATGAATGAGTGGTCTGTATGTCAATCACTAAACCCGTCACTATAATCCACTGCCATTGTGTTGCTAATAAACATCTTGACCTTGTCCACAGACTACGGCTACATGCAAATACATCTGATCAGCACCTCCTCCCCCATCATCTCCTGACCCTGATCAAAAACACTCTCTCAAAAAATCCTCTCTGTGAACTATGATCAATGATGAGACAAACATTAACTTTGAACAAACCTCATCAAACTCTCACAGGAGCTTATGCGATTCATCACAGTTTTCCTCCCTGAGGAAATCAGCCTCCTGATTGATTCCCAGTCAGCATTCTGATTGACGTGAAGTGATTTATCAGTTTCCTGTTATCAGGGGTTATCAGATATCATTGTACCAAAATGATCAAAGTGTGTCTGCACAGAAAATCAGTACAGGCTATTTTACAGACAGAAAAGAGTTCTTTTAAAATACCTAGTTTTACTTGACACTTAAACTCTGATTATTTATTAATAAAGTGACATCACTAACTTGGCAAACAGTCAGCAGCACTCACTTCAGTACATTGTCAAATTGATCAAAAAGCTGTGTGATATTTGAAGGACATTTGAATAATATTGAAAATATTATTTGAATATTATTGTAAAGTTTCCTCACAAACAGTCTTTTCTTTTGAATAATATACACCAGTGAAATATGCGGAATAGTACCAGGAGCATGTCCTGTGATCTGTTAAATTCAGAAACTGTTAAACCCCCATGAACACAAAGCTACACACTTAACATTCACAGACAATGACGTGAACGTGTTGTATATCTGTGAAGCAGGCAGAGATTTTGAACTGGCTTAGGATGAAATGGATCTTGGGCACTTGGCACCTACATCATCTGATGTTCCTAACCTAAAAACAACACAGCAGTTTCAATGGGGGCACTGACTCTCTGGTGCTCAGATAGAAGGTTTTCTCTGAAGATTACCAGACTTCGGCAGAAGGCAGGAAGAGGGCAGGCAGACCGCAGACAGTCTCCGGTGTAAAGCTGGTCCGTTCACTGTGTTTAGGACCTTCAGAGGCCCTGGAGAGCATAATTAAAGCTGTGCATGTCTGAGCTGTAGAATGATCTCATTACTCCACACAGGAAGTCAGAGAATCACAGAGACTCAAGCTGAGAGGATGTAGATGTTCTTTCAGAAGACACCAATGACTAGATGTGAGAGCAGAACACCACCACAACAACACTGAAGCTGATCAACTGTTCACCAACACTTCAGCCATGAAGTTCTGGTCTGTAAAAGTTTTCCAAGCTGCCATAAAAAACAAAAAAAGAGAAATCCTTTAACACCTCGTTCTCCTGCATTAGCTTGTGAGTGATTGTCAGGGTGTTTCTAGGTGATTGCAAAGGTTCTGATTACTGTGAAGTTGCTGGGGCAGTATTTCCCAAACCTGTTTCTGGAGGCACACCAGTAGCTCCCTTAACAAACACACTTTTTCAACTCATTCATTTGTTTGTAAAGACTAAAAGATCTGAAATAAAGGAGACATCCAGTTTTGTTCATGTGCTTCCAGCAGGAACAGGGGCTGCTAGGATTTCCTGGGTGGTGACTGTTTCATTTCCAGGCTGCTGAGGATATTCAGGTAGATTTCAATAGAATAGAATGGAGCATGTACTGTATGTGGTCTGTTGTGTACAGGAGGCTGTTCTGGGATATTTTTCATGACTTCTCAGAGCTCTTTCCAAAAGCAGCTTTGTGTGTCTGTGCCGTTCACAGACATCCAGCACAAAGATCCCTTTAGGATCAGCTCACTGAGGCTCTCTGGGAGTGACAGATGTACCTGCATCCCCTGATGTCAACAGAGCAACTATTTCAAAAATCTCCAGCGGTGCACATGTGTTTTCTTCATTGTGTGTCTGCACTGCCATTTTTTGTGCAGACTGTGTCTTCCATTCATACTCATGGAGACAGAAGACCCAGCATTCCGAGTCTATTTGTGAAACTGTAAAAACTGATGTTCTGTTATTTTGCTCCGTTACATCAGTCAAACTATAATGACGCACTTACAGAGAAACACAGAAATCCTGTCTGCTTTCATTTATTCAGGTAACATGGAGAAATAAGGTAAAATAAGCACATTCTCTGTGGGTGGAAGTGAACAGGATTGTCCTCAAGAGATCAGATTCATTTACACAGCAGTTATACGTGTGATCTAATGACTAAAATAACATGTGACGACTGTGTCATGACAAGTGTTTTGCATAGATTCTAATGTGAATGCTAATTATTTTCCTACAGATTCTCTGATCTGATCTTAAATGTTTGTTTGTGAAATTGATTCTAAAGTTTAATCCAGTGCTTTTCATTCTTTACTAATAGGAAGTATTTAGTTGATCAGTGAATTAGTGAATGTGATGAAACCCATACTTGAAATGTGACATTTAACCCATACCAGTGACCCACACACACACACACACAGACAAGCTAACCAGACGTTTATATTCCCATGTGGTGTTTGACAGACAAGCTGCACGTGTTGGTTTAGAGCTTCACATTCATTTATTCAACAAATGAGATGTATTACAACACCTGATTCCTCCTGATGTCAGAAGTCCAGCAGCTCCAGAAGACAATTAATAACAGACATGTTGACAGTCAGAAAGGGTAAAATAATAATGTAAGAATAGTGTACAATTTAAATGCTGATTATATGATTTCTATGTGATTATTTAATTGTGTGTATTGTGTTTGTGTATGTTCAACAGCTTTAAACATATATTTGGATGATACTGTAGAAATCTGTCTAACTAGTGCAATAAGAAAGACACTTTAAGTCAAAGAGAACAGAAACGATCACAGCTGAATTTTGGGGATGACTCCTTTTTGTAATAATAGATTTCCTCATCTGGGAGTTAAAAGTGGCCAAAGCATGACAGCTGTCCAGTTCACATTAAACTAGTATATAGATTACAAAAATCTTAGAAGTCTTTAATATATATTATTTCTTAATAAATATAAGGCAAGAATCTTCTTGAGCTGAGAGAATAAACTCAGCTTATATGAGTCTCCAGTGAGCTCAGACAGAGACTGAAGCCCAGACAGAGTTCCACAGGAGATATGTTGTTTTATTTCCAAAAGGTCTTGTTTCATCTTTCTCACAACTGTAGAATCTGTATGTTCAGAGGACAAAATCAGAACTGTTTTTTGTCTCCTGATGAAGTTTTCCTATTTGAGGGAATGTGCAACACACATCCAGTCAGAACTGGTTACACTCCAGCTCAAATTGTGCCGAGGTGTTTTGTACATGCAAGACTCACATTTTCTTCAGCAAATGTTAAAATCTAGGTTTTATACTTTGATGAATACACATGAAATAGGTAAATAATTTGATGCATAAATGCACAAATAAATTTTATACGTTGTGTAAAGGTGAAGCAGGCACTTTGTTTACTGTTACAACAAAGGTTTTGTCTGTCAGTCAGCGTTATTTTTGTGCATGTGTTTTTGCACAATTCTGTACATTTTCTGAACTGAATGTGGCACACTGTAAAAATGACTTTATAACCTGAAGTTTTGCTTATGTGCACACAGGAAGGTTCTGAGACACTGAACATACATAACACCTTAGTGAAGTGAGTCACATCTTAATTTTTCATTTCTCTTTAAAAATGACTTTGGCTTTTCTGGTCTTCTCTCCTGTAGCTGGAGGACCATCTTTTATCGTGATTGCTGGATTGTTTGTTTTTAACTGTTGAATAATCTGAAGCATCACTGATGCAGGTGTACACTCAGCAACTTTTGTTACTGTATCATGTTTATTTGCACACCGACTCTGCTGGAGCAGATTTATACGCACCAGATGTTTTAAATCTGTAGGGTAGGTACCTGTTGTCTTCAGCTTGTATGTTGTGGTGGTTTGTCATCAGTAACTCTTGGATACCAACAGTAATTAAGAGTAGAAAGACGTTCTGGTCATTTTTCTCCACAAACATGAAAGTCAAAATAAACTTATGAAAGCTTTTGATTCATATCACATCTCAACCTGGTCTGATGTTCCAGTGCTGATGTTTAGTTTGTTCTCTCCATCTTGTTCACAAAACTTTAAGTCTGATGAATGATTATTAAGTGCAGGCGTTTCTCTGGAAACTGTGCTAGTGTGTAACAGCTGCTCCCAGCAGAGAGTATTCAACATGACAACTGTACTTTGTGTTTGTGTTTTCGTCTTTAGTTCTATGTAGATGCACCTGAAGCACTATAAACACTCTGATGACCTCACATTTCATGCAATTCTTTCCACATGATGAGAAAGAATGATAAAACATTTTGCTGACTTAATGTTTTTCTTTACTGATTTATTTCTTCCACTTTAGAACTTCTAAGAATTTGCAGATGTAAGATGAAGTGTATAGATGAAGCACATACAAAGGAAAACATGGTAAATCACAGTTATCTAGAAATAAACAGCACTGTGTACTTAACAACATAACAAACCATGTTTATCCACAGACAAACTGCTCTAAATGTGAGTGTTCCTCAGAAAGTGTTTAACACGAGAAGCAGAAGAGGTCTTAAGAGAACATGCGTGGTCTTTCCGCTCGGTCAGGTTGCCTATAAAAGGAAGAGCAGGAAGTGATGATGTCAGAATTCTGAGGACCAGCAGCTGTTGAATCGTGAGTCACTTTCACTCCCACAACTCTCAACAGACCTCTTCTGTTACTGAAACATCTTCATCAGGAGCCCAATATCACTTCCAGTAATTTAATGACATCTGCAGACCACTTATAAAGTTAATATGACAATTTTCTGCTCTGTTTCTGAGCTGTTTTACCCTGCATGTAATTGCATATGCAACAACGCATGCTGCATTGCAACAGGTGCTTCAACGCATAACAGAATGGTGGCCCTATACAAAACCTTAAATGATTTTTGGCTTCTCATTTTGAGTATTTTCTTTATTAATGCCCATAAATCATGACATGTTTAGTTAGACCATTGACATGCTACAGGAACAGCACAAGTTTTACGCACTTTACCTTGTTTTACACATTTTATTCTGGGGACAAGCTAAAAAATCTCTGACATTTAATACACAAGCCTTCTCAGGGGACTGGACGACCTTCTTCAGCTCAGATCTGACTGTCACAATTTTTGAAAGTGTGTGTGCAGTCACATTGATGATGACGTTAAGTGAAGGTAAAGCTAGAGTACATTTTTACCACAATTAAATATTTACAGCATTGACAATTCTATCATAAACTGATTCCTCGAAAACTGGAAACATTTATAGGAGATCTTAGGCAGGGACAAACCCTTAGACATTATTTCATTATTTCTTATTAAACATAGTTTGGACTGGACTGGAACACTGGACTGGATAAATAGTATATAGTGCTTGTTTTTTTTAGTGAACACTTTTAAGAAGCATTGATCACCATTGATTCTGGAGTAACAGCATTTATGGTATAGATACCTGCAGTTTCAGCTGTACTTATGGCCGTATCAGAAATGTGAAAAACATTTCAGTTTTCATAATTTAATTAATTGAGATGAAACATCATATTATCCAATAATTGGATATTACCTTAAGCTAATGTTTTGACAGCTTTAAGACATGCATATTATGTAGAAATAGACGTTTTTTGTGTGATGTTCTAGGAAACAGTGTATTGGCTAACTGTACAGCACATGCTCAGGACATTGGCTGGGAAAGTGTTTGTGTGTGTTGCTAAGTGATTTGAAGGGCTGACCACATTTTGTAGGCCATTAAAACCATAGTGATATCAGGGACAACAGACAAACAAAAATGACCTTTATCATAGTCAATAAACTGATATAACCCTTATCTGAGAAATTACATATGCTAATTAACATGATTTAAAAAACAGTATTCTCTATGTAGTATGTAGTTTGTGTATGTAGTTAGTTTTTCAAAAATAACTCCAGCCATTCAGCTGTTGCCCCTCTTGAACTGTTAAATCTATTGTGCATGAAAAGCTAAAGAGCAGCTTTGGTACAGTGATGCGGGTTCTGCTCACTGTTTCCTGTTACTGTATAGAAGATCAGAGGGAAGATGATGCTGCTTAAATGGGATTATAAAACATAAGGATGATTTAATAATAATAAGGGATTTTCTGTACTGAACTGCTTTAATCTGAGGGAGAGAGAGAGAGAGAGAGAGGGAGAAAAAGATAGAGACAAAGACCCAACCATCACCAGCCACAGTGACTCTGACGGAGGAACAAAGTTTTTTGCTCACTTTGAAGTGAAGTTGGATGAGACCAGGTCTACAATGCTGCCACCTGCTGACAGCCTGGCATCTTTTGTCAGCCCAGCTGATATAAGGAAAGTACTGCATGGTGTCAGTCCCAGGAAGGCTGCCGGCCTGGGCACTTGGAGACTGCACAGCTTTTGTAAAATATTTAACCTCTCCTTTTCAATGTTCACTGTCTCCAGCTGTCTGTAACAAGTCTGTAACTGTTGTGCCCATCCTCAAAAAAACAGCTACCAACAGCCTCAACAATTACAGGCCTTTCGCTCTCATCTCTTTTGTGATGAAGTGTTTTGAGAAGCTAGTTTCAAGACCCATCAAATCACCACTCTCTCCCACCTGGATCAACATCAGTATGCATACAGAGATAACACGTCAACAGATGATGCCAGTAACACTGCTCTATACACTCCATTCTTCTGGAGTACCCAGAGACATGAGTGAGGATGCTATGTGGACTTAACACCATCTTAACACTTAACACCTACTGTGCATTTAACACCATCATCCCCAGCAAACTGCTTAACCTAGGTGACTATATGTGCTTTTGGATTAGCACCTTTTAACAAACTGCACACAAACTGTCAGGCTGGGGACCATCATTCCTTTACTTTGACAGTCAGCACTGGAGCACTGCAGAGTCCTCTGCTCTACTCACTCTACACCCATTATTGTTGCACCAATAACAACCTCACACTTAACACCTCCAAAGTAAAGGACATCATCTTTAATTTCCAAAAACAGAAGGTGGAACCTGCCCCTCTTTTCATCAGGGGAGAAATGATGGAGAGGGTAAAATTTCTGAGCACACATTTACATTTAGTCATTTAGCAGACGCTTTTATCCAAAGCGACTTACAAAGGACGAGAGCATTCAACATTTGTCTTGTACGCCAATGAGCCAAGTCTACAAAGCTACATTTACAAGCGGACATTGTATTCTGTTACTAGAGAGAAAGATGGACTAGATACAGAATTTTTTTTTTTTGGAAGGATAGAAGGATAGGATAGAGGGATAGGATAGAAGAGCATTAGGGTTCAGACAGGTGTGTGTGAAACAGGTGTGTTTTGAGTTGTTTTTTGAAGGTTGTGATGGTCTCAGTAGATCGGGTGGAGGCTGGCAGTTCATTCCACCACAAAGGAACGGAATAGATGAAAGTTTCACAGATTAATCTGATGCCTCGTTGTGGGGGAACGGTCAGCCGTCGTTCTTTAGCTGACCGTAGATGGCGGGAGGGGACATATGTCTGGAGGAGTGAGTTGAGGTAGGAGGGAGAGGTTCCGGTTACTGTCTTAAAGGCAAGCGTAAGAGATTTGCATTTGGTGCGGGTGGCTACAGGTAGCCAGTGGAGTAAGGTCAGGAGGGGTGTGACATGGGCTGTTTTTGGTTGATTGAAGACCAGACGTGCTGCAGCATTCTGGATCATTTGCAGGGGTTTGGTTGCATTGGCTGGAAGGCCAGCCAGAAGGGCATTGCAGTAGACCAGCCTTGATATTACAAGTGCTTGGACTAGGAGCTGCGTTGTGTGCTCGGACAGGAAGGGTCTGATTTTCCTGATGTTGTAAAGCACATACCTGCATGACTGAGAGATTGTTGCAACATGTGAAGTGAATTTCAGCTGGTCATCTAACATCACCCCAAGGTTTCTAAATGGACTGAGTGGGTGTGAGAGTGGATGATCCAAGTTCAACTGTGAAGTTGTGTTCTAATGATGGGTTGGCCGGTATTATCAGAAGTTCTGTCTTGCTGAGGTTGAGCTGGAGGTGCCATTTTTTCATCCAGGCTGAGATGTCTAGAAGGCAGGTGGAGATCCGGGCAGCAATGGTGGGGTCGTTGGGCTGAAATGAATAATAGAGCTGTGTATCATCAGCATAGCACACACATCTCCCAGGCCCTCACATGGACTGTAAAAATAACACACCTGGTGAAGAAGACACAGCAGCAACTGTACATCCTAAGGACACTGAGGAAAACTAACCTGTCTTAGCATTTGCAGATGTTTTTATCCAAAGCGACACAGTGCACTCAAATGATATGTTTTATTAGTGTGTTTCCTCTACCAGTTGAGCTAAAGCAGCTGTTTGTGTCCCTTACCACTGCTCAGTTGAAAATATATTTACCCATGCATTCTGGGTTAGGGTTAAGCATTCTGGTGTGGTAATGCTGGTTGCACTGCAGCTGAGAATAAACCTCTGCAGAGAGCCATTGACTCAGCTCAGAAAACCACTGGTGCATAGCTGCCCTCGCTTAAGGACATTTACAGGACCAGATGTTTATGACAGGCCAGAAATATAATAAAAGACTGTTCTCACCTCAGCAACCACCTCTTTACTCTCTCAGCCCCTGGAAGACCCTATCAGTCTCTCAAGACCTCCAGACTTCTGAATAGTTTTAATCCACATGCCATCAAAGAACTGAAGTCCATTTAACAGGGACTATATACTATTTATTATCATCATAATGGTAAAAGTCTTAATTAAAAAGTTTATTATACTTTATTAACACTTTTTAATAAAGTATAAAGTATTTAATTTTATTCTATTCTATATAGAGCAAGACCGAGACAGAGAAAGAGTGAGGGTTTGAAGAGTGACGGTTTAAAAATGACAACACAGCAAATCTGTTTACATTCAACAAATGAGAGTTCCAGCTCCCATATATTTTGTATATAAGTTTTCATAACTCTGTTATTTAATTGCTTTTGGTGAGACACTTTTCACACTAAATACAGTTCAGCAGAAAACAGATCTGTTTTTAAATCAGATCTGTTTAGCAATATATGGCTTTTTCCTTATAGCAATATGAGGCTTTTCTTTAGTTTTTCTTTTGTTATGATAAAACAACTCAATTATCATATCATTAGCTTTAAAGTACTCACTGCATCTTAACATACCAAGCATAAAATATTTCTGCTGATGATTGGTGATTGCAGCCTCTGCCATTACGGATTAATTCATGGATCTGTGATGAATTCTGTGATGTTTTGTGAAATTAACATTCCATTCTGTTCTGTTTACAATTACACAAACGTCTTTTTCACTGAAAGTAACACCCAATGATTTCTGTTCTAAAGAAAGATTTATGTCTGTGTCTGTGAGGAATGTGATCAGAACACTGCTGTTTGTGTCTTCAGCATGAATTCTCAAACCTGTGTGAAGGTCAAATAATCTTGAGCTGAAGTGAATCTCTCTACCTCAGCTTTCCTCAAATAAACACGTTTTCTAAAATATGTCAAAAGAATCTGTCCTTTCACTCCTGAATGTTTCCATTTAAAAACGTGTGATTCAGATGGAGAAACAATGAACCAACTCAAATGTCATTTCCTTTTCTCCAGACATTCCTGATGAAGTTCAGATGGAAAAGACGAAATCCAGCCAAGCAGAAGGACAGACCTGAAGGATGTGCGGCTCTCAGCAAACACAATAACATCATGAAACACTGAAGCAGCTTCCAAAACATGACGTACAGCAGCATGCCATGACTTGTGTTTTCCTGCCAATTAAAAAGCCCCGAGTGTTGGATCATTTTTGTCTGTTGTTGGAATGAAAAACATTTGTATATTAAAGGTCTATTATTGTCAACATAATTGATTTACACAATTTAGCTACTGTGGCAGTTTTAATTTAATCCTTTCCCAGATGACAAGACCTCAAATTCAAAGTAGCTTTTCAAAATAGAGCTTTAATCTCGAATCATATCATGCTTTCACACATCCTTTCTTAAAAAAATATATTTTTTAGCCCAGAGTTTGTAGATGTGCTGGTTTGATGCTGGCCTGTCACTTGTGTTGTCCAGATCTGCAGTATCACAATGCAGAACTTCACTTCTGCTGCTCTATATCTTCAGAAAACAACACAAAATGCTGTCTCGTTCCCTCCAGTTATTTTTCAGGCTGATCAGTTGTACACAGGCAGACGTCTCCAGCCACCGCATAATTTCTCGCTGAACCTGCGTCATTAAATGAAACTCATCAGCCAAACCAGTTCATTTTAAGATTGAGTTATTCTGAACATCTCTGTGTGATGTATGTAGAGCTTATCAGTGGAGCACATCTTTGCTCAGCATAATGTTTAAATGGTTTATATTTTATAGTGTTTCTTATATTCGTTGGGGTTAGATTTGCTCTCCTTACATGGGCAGGAGACTGTGTAAAATATCTGCTAAACTAGTATGTGTGATAAGTAATTGTGCAGACGACTGTGCAGGAGTCAGTGCTGGGCTGAGGGAGTTTCAGTGGACTGTGCTAAATGATGCCAATTTCTGGATGATTTTCTCTCCTCCTGAAACACCATCAGATTTTCTTGAGGACCTCTGACCAGCCTGAAAATGACTGACCTACAGAACCTCTTAATGGTAAGCTGACTTTTTGTATGAAAGATATTTGCTATTAATTCTGTAAACATAGTCTGTAATACATAAACTAGTGTTAAATTACTGCATTACTGCCAACTATCGGCAAGGTTATCTACAACAGCCTAAAACAATGACTCGATAGATAACCTATTGGTTAAAGTTAACTGTGTGACCTGTGTGACATCATCCGTAAAGTTGTTTTATTTTGATTATGAAGACAGATTGATTTGCTTTGTAACTGCTGAATCATTTACAGGCAAAACATTCAATTCAAACTGATTATGATCTGTTAGTATTTAGATTATTAATAGAGTATTAGTGAGAGTCAGTAGGTGATAGACACAAACATGCTTCACCTCATTTCCTCAGCCTCTTCATCATCTTATAGCTTCTTGTAAAAAGTCTTGGCAGCTCCTTCAACTGGCTTCAGCTGACCATGGAAAGCACACAGAGCAGGTATTTGGCCCTTACCACAGCAGTGGAAAAACTGAGCTCTTTATGTCAGAGATAACAGACTGCAGTGTGTGAGGTATTGACAGTGTCCAAAACATTGCTTGTTTCCAGAGAGAAGCGTCTGCTCAGGGATTAATTCACTCATATAATTGGTTGGTTTTCTTAGGCAGCAGTGAGATTAAAATGAGGCCTGGCTAAAGTCTGGCCTACAACTGCTCATCTGTTTCTTTCTGGAAAACTCCAGAACATATCTCAAAAAGAGCTCAATGTCTCAGATTTGCCAAGATATCAAAATCAGTTAATTTTGAATTCTCAATATGAACAAATATTTCTCACCAAATATGACTTCATGATGTCCACATTCATTTTCCAGTTCATTTTTTTTAAATATATTGCTGTGCTTGAAGATAAATGTCCCTGCACTTATAGATCTATACTTTGTGCTGAAGGGTGATGGGGAACATTGTGACTTACAGTCTTTCCTGACTTGATGTTTGTTCAAACAATATGATCATTGAATATGAATGAAGTCACAAAAGGTCAATATAAAGTTACATTTATTAGTAACAAAATTACACTAATACAACCAAACTGTCTAGAATAATACAGCCAAACAAGGCAGCAGATCATTAGAATGAGCTGTCACAGGTGTACGCTTATGCAGTTAACAGCTTTAAATGTGACCAGAATTTAGAGGTAAAACTTTCCATTTGATAAAATTAAACCAAGAATGCTCTGAGTAAATAGAACACAAGTTTTATCAGCAAAAGTTGACTAATTTTGTGAGTGAACATGTTTCCAGCAGGCTGCTTTGATCAGACAGATGCAGACTATTCAAGGTGTTGGAAAATGATGCGGTGTGACATGCTGCATGTTTAAGAAAATTCCTCAAGCTTCATCCAGAAAACAGAGTCAGTGGTGAGCATCTGACCTATGACTGTCCCTCAGGCTCAACACACACATGCAGCTCTAAACACTAAATACTCATCTAAACACTGTGCAGAATGTGGTTTTGCATTATCTTGTTGAAATATGCATGGACATCCCTGGAAAAGATGTCTTCTTGAAGGCAGCATATTGTGCTCCAAAATCTCTATGTACTTTTCAGCATTAATGGTGCCATCACAGAAGTGCAAGTTACCTTTACCAAGGGCACTGACACAACCCCATACCATGACAGACCCTGGCTTTTGGACTTGTTGCTGGTAACAGTCTGGATGATCCTTTTCTTCTTTGGTCCGGACCACACGGCGTCCATTTCTCCCCCCAAAAAAATACATCTCTTTCATGAGCACTTAACCTCATCATAAAAAAAAAAAAAACCCCTTTCCCTTCATTTCCTATCCTTCTTCCCTTTAAATCTCTCCCTTGTTGTAGCATATGATACTCAGAGCACTGTCTGAAACTTGTATTGTGAGCACTTATTGTGTCTAGTTGCCTCTTCAGGTTGACTCGCTTGTTGTATTCCGCACTTGTAAGTCGCTTTGGATAAAAGCGTCTGCTAAATGAATAAATGTAAATGTAAATACCTAAAATACTGATTCATCTGACCACAGTACACATTTCCACTGTGTGATGGTCCATCCCAGATGCCTCCGAGCCCAGAGAAGTCGACGGTGCTTCTGGACACTGTTAACATAGGGCTTCCTTTTGGCACAGTACAGTTTTAACTGGCATTTGTGGATGTAACTACGTATTGTGGTACTTAAAGGTTTGCCAAAGTAGTCCTGAGCCCATGTGGTGATATTGCTTATAGATGAATGACGATTCTTGATGCAGTGCCACCTGAGGGATCGGAGAGCACGGTTGTTCAGCTTAGGCTTGCGCCCTTGTCCTTTACGCACTGAAATTCCTCCACATTCCTTGATCTTTTAATTATGTTATGCACTGTTGAAGGTGAAATAAGCAAATGTCTTCCTATCTTTCTTTGAGAAACATTGTTTTTAAACATTTCAATAATTTTCTCACATATCTGTTGGCAAACTGGCGATCCTCGGCCCATCTTTGCTCCTAAAGGACTAGACCTTTCTTGGATGCTGCTTTTGTACCAAATCATAATTACAATCACCTGTTGACATCACCTGTTTCAAATCACATCATTATTTAACCAAGTCAAAGTAAATTTAGAAATCACTACTTTCTTTTTTTATTTGTGTTTTCCATACTGTCCCAACTTTTTCTGATTTGGGGTTGTAATATGATGACTAAAACAATTAGATTTTATTTGTAACATTTTAAGACACTCTGCTTAATGATCAACAGTTAATGTAAAATAAATTAGAGAATTAGAGTTTGTAACTGAAAAATCTGAATTTGTGAATTGCAGTAAGTGACCAGGTGCCTTGGGCTCATAATTCTGTTGAAACGTTCTTATTAAGAAAAAATGATGGAACATTGCAGGAACCGTGTGTGTTTAAATGGAGAGGTTTTAATATGAAGTCCAAGCGCAGTGTAAGTAAACGACTGAAGAAGATCATCTGTTGGGTGAGTGCATGCACTGATGCATCATGCAGTTCTGCTCTGTTCTGAAACGTGTGCCTTGAAATGATGCAGGTTTGTGTTCAGCCCATCACTGCTGTCATTGATCTGACACTGAGACGTATGTTCACACACAGCATCACAACACACCCACATCCAGACAGTTTTATCCATCACAGTGATCAGAAATTCTCTGCTCTCCTTCAACATCTGTGCAGCTGCTCTGTTGAAATACACAGTTTAAGGAGAAACTATCATATGAGCAGCTTAGCAGAAATATTAATGGGAATGCCCCTCATATATAGGTCAAGATCATACAGGTGTGTTCACAGTCAGATTATTTAAAGAAACAAGCACTGAAGTCATCACAACCAGCACTCATGTCTGTATCCTAACAAATCTCTCTGGATGTGTGAGGATACTGTAGATCTCAGTGTCCCTCAGACAGTCCAACAGTAAGATATGATCAGCTTCATTAAATGTATGCATTAAGTGTAATCTTTATACTGAAGTTCATTACTGGCTTTATATCCTGCAGAGCTGAGATCTGGCCCAATGGTTAGAGTCGGACTTGTAACCCAGAGGTTGCAGGTTTGATTTCTAAATGACTGTGGTGCCCTTGAGCAAGACACCTTCCCCCTCAGTTGCTCCTTGGGTGCTGTAGTGATAGATGCCCACTGCTCCATGTTTGTGTTCACTACTCACTGGTGTTTTGTTAAATGCAGAGGTCACATTTCAGGTATGGGTTGTCATACTTAACAAACACTTTTAACTTTATTTTTTTTTTAAGTCATCTTCACTATTTAATTCATATTGTAAATCAAAACTGTTGTCTTTGTTATATTTTCATGTGTTGGATCAGTCATCTGGTTTCTATTGTTTCTCATTTACCCTACAAATTAACTGCTAAACATGTTTTTCTTTCTAATCATTTACCATCTTATGACCATCACCCATTTTCTTCTGTACCCGGAACCCATCACTTTAACAGAATGTTTCATCCATGTCTTTATTTACAGATGTTTCCAGATTCCCTTGTGAGCCACACTGCTAATGTTTGGGACGTGTTCAAATTCAGACATTCCAGGGACTCAAGGGTTTAAAATTGGTAGCTTTTATTAATCCTGTTTTGTGTTTGTGTAAGCTTTAAAAATGAACGCATGGATTGAGCCATGAGACAGTAGTTAGAATCTAAATGTGTGTGTGATAGTTCCCCTTTAAAGATAACAGCTAAGTATGCGTAGCTTTCTTTGCAAACACCAGGTGCCGACGAGACGTTGTTGGGGGGGCTGAATAAAGGGGGAGTGGATCCAACGTTACCTGACACCGACGTCAGCTCCTCAGCTTCAGTGATGACCCTAACCTCTTATAGATGCTGCTGTGGGTTGTGTCAGCTGCTTTAGTCTCTGGATGCTTTCATTCACCAGACAACTACACTCATCTTGTGAACTTGCTTTGATTTTGTGGTGTTTAATGTTGTGACAATCCAACACTTTGTGGGGTTGCTTTGGAGTTGGATCACTTCAATATCAGAATTAATAATAATCATGACATGATCACAAGCCCATTGTTTGTTTGTTTTGAAAGTGAAGTGATATTGAGGTCTTCCACTGAAGCAAGTCTCAGTATATTAGGAGAGTATCAGAAACATCGAAGAGTTTTGTTGACCCAGTAGAGCTCCCCACACGTCATGCGCCTGTGCCTCTTACTGCATGTTTTATAAGCAATGATCACATCACTATAACATTTGATTATAGTTTCCTGTGTTCACAGAAGCAAACACACACACATACCCACAAAGAACCTGAAAGCCGCTGAGACTAAATCATCTTTAAAACTGGACTTTATGCTCCATTTACTCTGTGTTATTACTGCAATGCTGGCGGATTAGATATTTATTTATTAGATTAGGTATTTATAAACACATTGTGTTCAAAACATCTAGGCATGTCAAAAACTCTTCTTGGAATTCTCATGGAATTTCTATCATAATAGATTAATCCTACTGAGAACAGAGACAAATTCATCAAGAAAGAGATCCTACTAAACAATTAGAAATACATATTTTTTATTAGATTATTTTTTTAGTTAACTTTTCACATAAATTTACGTTATTAACCATTTTAATTTGAGTGAACAAACACAAACATTTTTATCACATCATAGATTTTCATAGCCTTAAAAAAGCTGGAAAAGCTATTTCTTTCAAAGTCATCGCATTGGCTTAATCATTTGATTTCCTCTAATAATCCCATAACCTTTTCAGAAGCATCTTACAGGTCTTAAGCCATTAGCTTTGTAATCAGATTGCATCACAAAGATCTTAAAAACCTTTGAAATTCATAATTTAAAATTCATTTTTATTTCCAGGATGTGAGCACACATGTAAAGAATGATAGTGTGTGTGTGTCTCATGGAAAGTTTGCTGCTGTGGAATGTGAACTTTTTTCTGATGTTGAATGTGAGAGTCATGCTGGTCGCTGATTGGTCAAGAGCGCGGCTGAGGAATGTCTGAAATGGTTTAAATAGAGTTTCACCCTCTGAAGTGCAGAGACGCATGAAGAGGAAACCAAGAGAGTCGTGTTGTAGTTGTGTGTCTCTATTGTAGTTGTGTGTCTCTATTGTAGTTGTGTGTCTCTATTGTAGTTGTGTGTCTCTATTGCAGTTGTGTGTCTACTGCAGTTGTGTGTCTACTGCAGTTGAATGATGGCTTTGCGAGCGCTGCTAATGTTTCTGGTGTTGTGGACGTCTGACTGCAGCAGACAGGCAGGTGAGAAGGAAAAACAGTTTTACAGAACTGTAATTGCTAAACTCGGCAATGGTGCTTATGTGTTTTGCTGTATTCCATATTTCCCATCACTCATATTCATTTCTTTCTTTTCTACAGAAATGCTGGATGATAACACAGTTTATAATCTGTTTGAACTCTCTAATGTCCATAAGAAGCATCACGGAGTGAGTTTGGTCAAGGGACCCGACGCAAACAGTCCGGCGTATAAGATCCTGAACCCGGACCTGATCCCCTCCGTGCCCGAGCTCTCCTTCAGGGACCTCCTGTACTCCATCCAGAGTGAGCGGGGCTTCATCTTCACCGCCAACCTCAAACAAGCCAAACGAACCCGCGGCAGTCTGATCGCTGTGGAGAAGACAGACGGTTCTGGATCTGTGTTTGAGATCATATCCAATGGAAAAGCCAACACTGTGGATCTGGTGTACTGGACCGCGAGCGGACAGCATGTGGTATCTATTGAAGATGTGGATGTGGCGAACGGACACTGGAGAAACATCACAGTGTTTGTTCAGGAGGACCGAGCTCAGGTTCATGTGGGCTGTGAGGAAATCAACACACAAGAACTCGATGTTCCGATCCAGCAGATTCTGACCCAAGAGACTGCAGATGTCTCCAATCTGAGAATCGGAAAAGGAGCGTCCAAATCAGACCGATTCATGGTGAGACTTGGATTTGGATCATATAGTTGGGGATCAGAGCTGTATATGTATTAAATGTCACATGTTTCTCTAATGACCGTTTGTTTAGTGTGGAGACGCGTAACGACGCGTAAAAAAGAGTGGTTTTACTGTATTATTTTCCTGAATGTTGAATGTAATAGAAGCTGGTGGAAAGTTGTGTTCATTCTGGAAACGTTTTTGATGAGTCTCTCATCATTTCAGGGAGTTCTGCAGAACGTGCGCTTTGTTTTCGCAAAGACTCCGAATGCGATTTTACGCAATAAAGGCTGTGAGAGCTGTGAGTGTTTATGATCTATATATTCAATGTTTAAACAGTCATTTATATTGTAAATAAATTAATACAAATGTACAAATACTTGTCTATACAGAACTTATTTTAGGCATCTAAGCATAACATTTAGATGATGACACATACATTTATTCAAGTAAACTTTTTTAAAGCTGGGCCGTTCACTGTTCATGTTTTCAAAGCAGCGAACTTCATCACTGATGTCATGACCTTAGAGAACCATGTGAATGGATCCAGCCCAGCTATCCGCACAGACTACACTGGACACAAGTTGAAAGGTAAAATCATCTCTGTGTTTCCAATGTGTCTTTGCTTTTATCATGGACTGGTGAAGTTAAAGTCAGATTTGTTTTCTTCTCAGATCTACAGGACCTCTGTGATTTCTCCTGCGAGGGTCTGGCTGGCATGTTCAGAGAGCTGAAGGGACTCGGTGTGGTGGTGAAGCAGCTGTCAAACGAACTCCAAAAAGTGGTGATTATCGAACACAGATGGGCGTGTGTGTATGTTTCTCTCATGTCATCCATCTCTAATGTTTCTTTTAGTGTGGATGTCTGACATTATAAGCTTTATCAATCCTCAAACGTTAAACAGTGTTTCTCAGTCTTACCTGAGATGAAACTGCTCTGTCTTAAAATGACAATGTTTCCTTGCGTTCCTTCAGACAGCAGATAACAACATAATCAAGACCCAAATTAAAATCCACGGAGGAGTCTGTCTCCACAACGGCATTGTTTACAAAGATAAAGATGAGTGGACGATGGACAGCTGCACACACTGCACATGTCAGGTATAAATGCGCTGCAGACATGCAGATGAGTGTTTCAATCAGAATTTACAGCTCCACTGCATTATCAGTTAAAAAGCTGGATGGAAACAGCATCTAAAACATCTAACCCTAACCCTAACTTCTAAATCTAGAAAGTTTCTTTCTTTGCTTTTCTAGTTAGCAGCACATACGCTAAATCTAAAGAGATTCATACTGTCTAAGCAGTGTGTGGGTTTAGTTAACTGTACACTGGGGACAAATTTGTACCCAAAAGTCAGCAAAACCTGACAAATCTGAGCAAAACCTTTTTGGGACATCCTCATTTGTAAAAATGCTATAACAAATAGTACATCACGTTTTTTTATTGTTAAAATGCTAAAATTGTTCACGTTTTCTGTTAGTGTTAGAGTGTGGGTTAGGGTTAGAGTATAGTGTTTATAACTAGCTGTGTATTAAAACAATAGAAGTCTATGGAATATAGATAAATAAATGTGCGTGTGTGCGCTCATTGACTCATTGACTTTGTATTATCCACCCTGATGTTGACCACACTGAAACACATCACCACTGGGTTTTCTAGGACAGAGGTCACTGCCCACAGAGAGGTGTTTATTTGTCATTGTGCAGCTTGACTCTCTGTACTTCTGTTCAGCTATCGGGATCCTTCAGTTAGACATCTTTTCATGATTATATTTCTCAGAACTCTGCCACAGTGTGTCGTGAAATCTCTTGCCCTCTGATGCCTTGTGCCAATGCCACTGTTCCATACGGTGAATGCTGCCCACGCTGTGGAACATGTGAGTTAAGAAAGTTTGTAATAAAAGCAAAACTTTGGAAAACAGAATTAAGATTCATGAACTCATTTAACTCAGATCTCAGTTCACAACCAAAAGCATCATTGTCAAATCACTCAAAACTCCTATCATCTCTAAACACATTTAATGGTTTTCTTTCCTTTTTTCTTCCTTTAGTGAATGATGATACAGAAGAAGGCTGGTCACCCTGGTCTGAGTGGACACATTGCTCGGTAAGCTGTGGTAGAGGTATTCAACAACGTGGACGTTCCTGTGACCGAATTAACAGTATCTGTGAGGGCACGTCGGTTCAGACGAGAGACTGTTTTACACAGGAGTGTGACAAACGCTGTGAGTCAACAGCGAACAGATGTTTCCGTAACATTCAAACAGAGTACATTCTGATTGTCTTGCATGTCTTTAACTGAGCATTTTTCTGTAGTCAAGCAGGACGGAGGCTGGAGCCACTGGTCTCCCTGGTCGTCCTGTTCCGTGACATGTGGGAACGGTGTCATCACACACATCCGTCTGTGCAACTCCCCGACGCCTCAGATGGGTGGCAGGGACTGTGAGGGAGAAGGTCGTCAGTCTGAGACATGCCAGATGCCTTCCTGCCCAGGTGATCATCTAACTTAAATGACATGCCCATTTTTTATACAATCCTTTGTAAAAGATTTGTAAAGCCGTTATTTGAATTACATTTTAGATAAACCTGCCTCTGAAAACAAAAATTAACTGTGATTGGTTCATTTAGATGTCAGTCAGACTGTATCTTACTATGTAAATCCTGGTTCTTGACCACAATAAACTGCATGGAGGACAAGACTTAATGCTGCTGGCAACTACTTGCATCATATAACCCAGAATGGCCAATGACAACACACCCATTGTTCTGTTGTCTCTGTGGCAGTGAATGGAGGTTGGGGACCCTGGTCTCTGTGGGACTCTTGTTCTGTCACATGTGGTGGAGGACTGCAGCGCAGACATCGTCTCTGTAACAATCCTGCTCCAAAATATGGTGGAAAAGCCTGTCTGGGAGACTCCAAAGGAAGTCATTTGTGTAACTCTCAGTCATGTCCCATTGGTAAGCAATGAATTCCTACAGGTCTTGGGTTAACACGTAAAGGGAACACATGTACTGTTAAAATGTATACCTTGAATTCACTGTAAGTCCCTTTAAATAAGAGTATGTGCTAAATGAATATAAAAGTATTGTTATGAGATCACATAAATACCATTCCACACTGCTCATCAATAGATGGATGTCTGTCCAACCCGTGCTTCCCTGGCACTAAATGCACAAGCTTCCCTGATGGCTCCTGGAAGTGTGGGGATTGTCCAGCTGGATACACTGGAGATGGAAGTAATTGCCAAGACATTGATGAGGTAAGGGTATCATGCAAGACAAACAAACACTTCTCAATGAAGATGTTGCTGTTGTTGAATGTTCTTAATTACTTGTCATATCTGCAGTGCAAAGAAGTTCCAGATGCCTGTTTTGTGCTCAATGGCATCCATCAGTGTGACAACACAAAACCGGGCTACAACTGCCTGCCTTGCCCACCACGCTATTCTGGACAGCAGCCTTTCGGCAAGGGAGTGGAGCAGGCCATTGCCAATAAACAGGTAAGACCAATCCCCTGCTGTACGAACTTCAAAAGGAATTGAGCAGAAATGGCCAATTCCCAACTCTTAGACCTTTGCATGTTTGACAAGTGCAAACCTAAATCAAATCTTCTCTCAGGTCTGCACACCAAGAAACCCATGCAGGGATGGCAGCAATGACTGCAATAAGAACGCCAACTGCATCTACCTGGGCATTTTCTTCGACGTCATGTTTCGCTGTGAATGTAAACCAGGTTATGCTGGGAATGGTTATATCTGTGGAGAGGACACAGACCTGGATGGCTGGCCAAACACTGACCTCCACTGTGTAGAAAATGCCACTTACCACTGCAAAAAGGTAAGCAATCATTTTCTTGGCTATAATCTTTAGAGACATCACTGAGGTTACAAATTCTTCATCACAATGTCATATTTCAGGACAACTGTCCTGACCTCCCCAACTCTGGGCAAGAAGACTACGACAAGGACGGCACTGGTGATGCTTGTGACTCTGACGATGATAATGATGGGATCCCTGATGATGGGGTAAGTCCTAAACACATTCTTCTTCTGTAAGATTGTTTAGAGAAGATCATAATAGCATGACTAAAAGAGAACAAATGGAGAGAGACTTTGCCAGTAGCAAATAAATAAACAGCCTGTAGTGGCTTCAGTCCAGCAGTTGTGGATCTCTAGGTTATACATCTATAACTCAAATTATAGATGAAATAAACCATGTCACCATGTTGCAGCCAAATAATACATTCCATCACAGCTGTGTCCTAAACCATCACATCCAAGTTTCAAGCATATATTTTGTTTAGCGCTTACTATAGTGTGCAATCATATTTATACATTTCTGTCCCAAATATGCAAAACAACTCCAAATGTTTTCTATATGTATCCAATCGTTTCGTCACTGTCATTACTGGCTAAAGCTTGTTTTTCTGCTTTTGAAACAGGACAACTGCCCGTTTCTCTTCAACCCAAGACAGCATGACCACGACCATGATCAAGTTGGTGACCGTTGTGATAACTGTCCGTACGACAGTAATCCAGAGCAGACAGACACTGACAACAATGGCGAGGGAGATGCTTGTGCCATTGACATTGATGGTGACGGTAATAAACATATTTAAAATCTTTTGGAATGTAAGATGGACAGCAGACAACACTGAGAACTGGACAATTGTAAGAGTGCATTTGCTAAAGGCTTGATTTAAATAAATTGTTCAGGCATTCGGAATGAGAAGGATAACTGCCCATACGTGTACAACACCGACCAGAGAGACACTGACTGGGATAATGTTGGTGACCACTGTGACAACTGTCCATTGAAGCACAACCCTGACCAGGTAAAACAGGTTTCAAGAATCAATTTAATATCTGTCATATCACCTTTGTGAGACCAAAGAGCACACCATTGTTTTCACCATATATTGACATTGAACACTGTCAACAATGTCTTGTAAATGTGCAAATAGTGCATGTAAGAAATCATATTATACAAAAGTATATTACAATGGACTGTATTAGTCCAGCCACAAGGAGGACAAATGAAACAGCTTCACTGATTTATGCTGCATCACAGGTTGACTCAGACTCTGACAATGTTGGAGACAAGTGTGACAGCAACCAGGACATCGATGAGGATGGTCATCAAAACAACCTTGACAACTGCCCTTACATCCCCAATGCCAACCAAGCCGACCACGATAAAGATGGCAAAGGAGACGCGTGTGATCACGATGACGACAATGATGGTGTACCTGATGACAAAGACAACTGCCGACTTGTCTTTAACCCAGACCAACTAGATTCTGATGGTGAGACAGATGCACCTGTACTAATGTCAATTAATTGAATTCTGTTATATTTGGCTGGATTAAACTTCCACACACTGAACTTCTGTCTCTTTCCATCTTTCCTCAGGTGATGGCAGAGGTGATGCTTGCAAGGATGACTTTGACCAGGACAATGTGCCTGATATTTATGACGTGTGCCCAGAGAACTTTGCTATCAGTGAAACAGACTTCCGCAGGTTCCAGATGGTTCCTCTAGACCCCACAGGAACTTCGCAAATCGATCCCAACTGGGTTGTCCGTCACCAGGGCAAAGAACTTCTGCAGACAGTCAACTGTGATCCTGGAATTGCTGTTGGTAAGTGTTCCACGACACAGTATGAATAAATATTTAACTACAGCAGGTTCTGAACACAAAGGTTCTAAACTAATGTTTTGCCTGTCCTTCAGGTTATGATGAGTTCAATGCTGTGGACTTCAGTGGCACATTCTTCATCAACACAGATCGAGATGATGACTATGCTGGCTTTGTGTTTGGCTACCAGTCCAGTTCTCGTTTTTATGTGGTGATGTGGAAACAGATCACACAAACCTATTGGTCTCATACACCCACGAAAGCGCAGGGTTACTCTGGACTGTCCATTAAAGTAGTGAATTCAACCACAGGACCAGGCGAGCACCTCAGGAATGCTTTGTGGCACACTGGAGACACTCACGGACAAGTATGTACCATTTTAAACTGTAATGAGTGTTTAAAATCTACACCTAGTTTGGTGTTTGAAATGTCTTGCTTACCTTTGTTTGAATGGGGCTATTTTAGGTTAGAACCCTATGGCACGACCCGAAGAACATTGGCTGGAAAGATTACACTGCCTACAGATGGCAATTGATTCATAGACCCAAAACTGGACACATTAGGCAAGTCTGATTGACCAACTCTGTTTTGTTTAATAAACAACAACAAACTAACAAACAAGTTTTGCTCACTGTTCTCTTTTTTCTTGTTGTTTAGAGTTATTATGTACGAAGGTAAGAAAGTCATGGCTGACTCAGGAAATATCTATGACAACACTTATGCAGGAGGACGACTTGGCCTGTTTGTCTTCTCTCAGGAGATGGTTTACTTTTCAGACCTCAAATATGAATGCAGAGGTAAAACTTCTGCATGGTTTTACACAAATTAGTTTTTATATTGTTCTAAAAAATTAAGTTTGTCCAAAACGAAATTCTAATGAGTGTTTGTTTGACTCTCTCTTCCAGATGTGTAACAGTTTTCCTGAAAGATCTGCTGGTTATCTATTATTATCTGTCTATTTAAATGCATGTTTTCTGCATTTATAAAGTTCTTCTGTGGTGGGACTTAGGAACTAAACATAGAGCTCCAAAACGTTTAACCACTCCTTTGAATTTCTGAAGATCACAGAAGCCTGGAGTAATATAAACTCTCATCTCATTTATGTCCTTGGCTCTCAATGAGAAAAGAAAATCATATCAGGATCTCATTTCTTTATTATGGGGTAAGTCTTCTTTAAAGGAACCTCAGATCTGCTGTGGACTGTGATCATAAAAGGAAAGATCCCTCATGAACTGAAGTAGAAGGTTCTCTGTGATTCTGATGGGTCATTCTCAACACAGGGAGCGTTGAGGAATGACGCACAGGGTGTTTGAATGTGAATTCTTTTGTGTGGATGTTTGTCATTCAGACATCAAGACCTTCAGGGTTTATTGATACAGGAAACAAGTTACTCTTGTCATCCAGCATTGATACTGATGGTTAAAGCAGTGTTCTGATGTATCATCACTATCTTTGTAGAGTGGAGTGTTTCTCAGGGCTAGATGGACCTTTGTGATTTTCCACTCCAAGTGGGAAGGCCCAGGTAAGATGGACAAAGATGTTCTGATAAGCATGAAATATCAACACTAACAGATTCATGCATTTGCTGCAGGAATAAAGGTTGAGATATTACAGAGAGATCATGGCTGATGATGGACTCTCATACATAATCTCTCGAAGCCACTTATTACTGAAATAAACACAAACAAAACTTTGAGGAAGTATTTTGCAGTCTCATGAAATGATGAATATGAACATTAATACATGATGTAAACACACATTACCTCACAGCTATAAAATAAAAATCATCAACAAAAAAGACCTTTTACATTAACAGTTCAATTCTGTTTTGTTTTCAGAGCTACTGTTTGTTGTAAAACAATTAGTTCTGTAAATAACACAATACATTTTTGGAAGATATGCCCCAATCCAACATAAATGGAAAGTTGTTTGTATAAATATCTGCCTAATGAATGAATGATACTTTTTTAAAATAAGTTATTAGTAAATGTGTTTTATCTGTTTTTATTAATGTCATATGTACATGTGTGCTATTTAAATTATTTATAATGAAATGTAACCTGCCATGTGAAGTGTTTGTATAAACTGTTTGCACACTAATATGAGGGTTTTGGTCTTTGGTTTTTGTAATTAAGAAGGCTTCAGTTTTATGGTCAATGCCATTTAACTCTCCTCAGTTTGAAAGTCACATAAACAATAAATGACAGGCAGATGAGTGATTGGGTCTGAGCTGATTTGTCACGTCCAGCCTGGATCTACACCCACAAACACCTCATGACCACATCAGAACCTCCAAACCAGAACTCACATCCCCTGCCATCTATGCATATATGTGCTCAGTTAAAATAAAATCAAAATACCTCCAGATTCTACTATAAACCTTAACCTTTACCAATAGAAATCTCCTGTAAATAACATCAAATGCAGATGTTTTGATTGTGCTCAGGTTTGTTTTTAAATTACTTACTTTAAAATTCTTTTGATTAATATCTGCTTTAGAAAGACTTTTTGATGTCTCAACTGAAGCAATAAAGAAATCTGTGATTCTTTTGTCTGTGAACACATGGCTTAACGTCAAGGTCAAGAATGTGTGGCATGCTGGAGTCTTTGTAACACATCGGTATGACTAGGACACCATACAACACAACTTGTGCAGTTGATAAGATGTTGTTTGTAAGCTCATCTGAAAGTGTTTTAGTATGTTGTTTGTAAGCTCATCTTAAAGTGTTTTAGTATGTTGTTTGTAAGCTCATCTGAAAGTGTTTTAGTATGTTGTTTGTAAGCTCATCTGAAAGTGTTTTAGTATGTTGTTTGTAAGCTCATCTGAAAGCGTTTTAGAAAGTTGTTTGTAACCTCATCTGAAAGTGTTTTAGTATGTTGTTTGTAAGCTCATCTGAAAGTGTTTTAGTATGTTGTTTGTAAGCTCATCTGAAAGTGTTTTAGTATGTTGTTTGTAAGCTCGTCTGAAAGCGTTTTAGTATGTTGTTTGTAAGCTCATCTGAAAGTGTTTTAGTATGTTGTTTGTAAGCTCATCTGAAAGTGTTTTAGTATGTTGTTTGTAAGCTCGTCTTAAAGTGTTTTAGTATGTTGTTTGTAAGCTCATCTGTAAGTGTTTTAGTATGTTGTTTGTAAGCTCATCTGTAAGTGTTTTAGTATGTTGTTTGTAAGCTCGTCTTAAAGTGTTTTAGTATGTTGTTTGTAAGCTCATCTGAAAGTGTTTTAGTATGTTGTTTGTAAGCTCATCTGAAAGCGTTTTAGTATGTTGTTTGTAAGCTCATCTGAAAGCGTTTTAGAAAGTTGTTTGTAACCTCATCTGAAAGTGTTTTAGTATGTTGTTTGTAACCTCATCTGAAAGTGTTTTAGTATGTTGTTTGTAAGCTCATCTGAAAGTGTTTTAGTATGTTGTTTGTAAGCTCGTCTGAAAGCGTTTTAGTATGTTGTTTGTAAGATGGTCTGAAAGTGTTTTAGTATGTTGTTTGTAAGCTCATCTGTAAGTGTTTTAGTATGTTGTTTGTAAGCTCGTCTGTAAGTGTTTTAGTATGTTGTTTGTAAGCTCGTCTTAAAGCGTTTTAGAAAGTTGTTTGTAACCTCATCTGAAAGTGTTTTAGTATGTTGTTTGTAAGCTCATCTGAAAGTGTTTTAGTATGTTGTTTGTAAGCTCGTCTGAAAGTGTTTTAGTATGTTGTTTGTAAGCTCGTCTGAAAGCGTTTTAGTATGTTGTTTGTAAGCTCGTCTGAAAGCGTTTTAGTATGTTGTTTGTAAGCTCGTCTGAAAGCGTTTTAGTATGTTGTTTGTAAGCTCGTCTTAAAGCGTTTTAGTATGTTGTTTGTAAGCTCGTCTGAAAGCGTTTTAGTATGTTGTTTGTAAGCTCGTCTGAAAGTGTTTTAGTATGTTGTTTGTAAGCTCGTCTGAAAGCGTTTTAGTATGTTGTTTGTAAGCTCGTCTGAAAGCGTTTTAGTATGTTGTTTGTAAGCTCGTCTGAAAGCGTTTTAGTATGTTGTTTGTAAGCTCGTCTGAAAGCGTTTTAGTATGTTGTTTGTAAGCTCGTCTGTAAGCGTTTTAGGATGTTGTTTGTAAGCTCGTCTGTAAGCGTTTTAGGATGTTGTTTGTAAGCTCATCTGAAAGCGTTTTAGTATGTTGTTTGTAAGCTCATCTGAAAGCGTTTTAGTATGTTGTTTGTAAGCTCATCTGAAAGCGTTTTAGGATGTTGTTTGTAAGCTCATCTGAAAGTGTTTTAGGATGTTGTTTGTAAGCTCATCTGAAAGTGTTTTAGGATGTTTGTAAGCTTGTCTGAAATCGCTGGTCAAAAGAACACGAACACCTGTTCTTCAAAATGTTCTGATCTTAGCCATTAACAGCTAAAAGTCAATTGTTTATGTGGCTCTTTATCTGGTTGTATCTGGTTACTTTTTTAATAAATTCAATTATGAAGAACTAGCATAAATGAGATGCAGATACCTGTTCAGATGCTTTACAATTTTTTTGTTTGTAAATCTGAAGTTTATGACATCCTGATTTCATTTTAAAAAAGGAACATTTTATTCTTGTGTCCTAGTTCAAATGTGCTGTTGTTTTAAACTGATTCACAGGTTTCATTTGGATTCTAATACTGACATTGGCTCAGACTCACAAACAGACTATCTTAAGTTGTTATGCAACTTTAAAGAACAATGAACTAGTGCACAGTATAAAACAGTTTTTTATTTTCTAATTTTGACCTGTAAAATTTAGGAGGGTTAAAAAAATCCCAAGACTATTAAGGACACATTACAAATTTATAAAATTAAGTACATTAGAGCATTGCATATTTAGATTAAACTCATCACGGGCTACAGAGGTTCAATGGGTTAGGGTTAGGGAATAACGCATCTTCCTGCGTTATTTCCTGATAATACATCAGCCTGTTAGCACAATTCCCAATGCAGCCTCCACAGTATCCAACTCAAGGATGACCTGTTTGTATAAAAAAAAAACAGGTGATTTTTCACCCTGGAAGCTGAAGAAATGGCTGCTTGTTTTCATAAGTGCAGAGGATGAACATACACAGACAGATCCACTCAGAGCTTCTGAAGTTCATTAAGAGCATCAATGAGAACATCAGCTGTGATGTTTAAAAAAGTTTCCCTAGTCAGTTAAAGCTGAGGTAATTGACCAAAATTACATCCCACATGGTGTTAGGTGATATACAAAGTAACATATTAGTATATAATATAAATTATTTTAGCCTTTTTTTGATGAGATTCAATATATTTATATATTTGCATTTTAAAGGTTTAACCACACAGCCACTGTAGATACTTTTTAATTCAGTAAATAAAATACAGTGCAAATCTAGCTGTTTCCACAGATTTCACAAAAATACAATGAAGAGTTACATTTAGTCATTTGTTTAGGAAACGTAATAATTAAATAAAAAGTGCAATAAAATGATTGTGATATTTAACTGCAGTTGTCACAGTGTTTCAGCCCCAGTGATGTGTGTGAAGTTAATTTTTCTTTCCTGTGTTGAGCTTAAATGGAACAGGACATCACTGATGTTCTGACTTGAGAAATTCCACAATGGACCTTCATCATTATCTGCTGTAGCGCTCTGCAGACTCTTGGTGTTGTGTTGGGTCTGATGTTTTTTTTGGGGCAACAAGGTGTTGGTTTTCCTTCAGGCTGAAGAGAAACTTTGCACACTCAACATTTTACTTCAAGAAACAATTCTTCACAGACTGAACCACTTTCTACTGTGGAACACAAAAGACAGTAAAATATCTCTCTTCCTCATGCAATAACAGTATTTCTTAAACAGGGCTGTCAAATGGTCTGTCAGGTATGAAACAGTGCTTCAGAAGCACCCATACTGCTGTACTGGTAAAAGACAAGCAGGTTTCAATGACAAAGTGTTTTGACCTCACAGAAGAACTGAACTTCTGAGCCTCTCATTGCTTCAGTCTGACAGTTCTTCAGCAGATCAGAGGCAGGTGGGCAGATCTGTCTCCAGCAGGTGAGATTGAACAAATAATACCCTTGATTCAGATTCACACCTGCAGCTTTGGTTCACACTGACTCAGACCCTAGTCTGTTCTAGGGTCTGAAGAGACTAGGGTCTGTGGAATTACAATCATAAATTACAATTACATGTATGTCAGACACATTCAAACTGTACATTTTATCAGTACATGTATTGACCCTGTCATTGTGAGCACCATGCTCTAACTGATCTGAGTCTACTGCATCTTTTTTAAAAATATAGATTATTCTGCTATATAAAAATAGCACATTATTCATACATTCAAAAATGTCCACATCAGCGCATTATGGTGAACAGTCCCAAAATCCTGTTTATGAATCACTTGTTCCCATCAACAGTGTCACACTAAACATTTCATGTTCAAAAAGAGTGAGACACAGTGAGGCATTACCTGCTGAAAAATACACATCTGTCACCTCATACACTCAGTTCTGTCCTGAAACAATACAGAACAACAGAACCAACAGTTTGATGTTTTTTGTAAATGCACTGCAGTGTCTGAGGTGACTACAACTCATATTAAGTTAATTTCTTGATTTGGACTAATGAAATGTGCAGTTTAGTTACTTTCTCTTTGTAGCGGATCAGAATTAACTCTCTCTCACTCTCTCAGTTTAAGTCCAGCAGAGACATTAAAGACATACGGCAAATACAACAGCAAACTGACAGAAGATCAGGAACAGCTTTCTGATATTACCATGCTGACTAAAGACACTGAATCAAGAGGAGTGTAAGAGAGCTTTACAGTTCTCAGAAACAAGCACTGAATCACACATATTCTGATATTCCTGTTACTCTGAGGGTCTTCAGCAAACATATTATGAGTGATTTATTCTGAATGACAGTAATAGTGCATGACATCACATTTCACTCATGATTATTATTACCTGCATACAAACCAGCTCACAGAACAATGAAACATTCTCTCTGTGTTGGATCAGAATCATCTGCACTCAGTGAATGAAAGCACACGAGGATGAAGAATATGGGCATGTTACTGAACTGTGACACTGGATGTGTCTTCTGGTAGATCTGAACTCACTGGGCTTAGCTTAGACTCGTCCAGAACCTTCAGCTGCTGCTGGATTTCTCCCAGGCGTCTCTCCTGTTCCCGTTGCTCTCTCATGTCCCACAGGACTCTGTCTCCCATCTGCACCTCATCCAAACTCTGGAACACAGCACAAAGCTTTATGAGATTTATGCTGCATAAAGGCCAATCAATGCAAAGTTTAGGACTGTTTTTATCTCATATTTCATCTCATCATCATATGTGGCTAAAGGTTCAGAGAAGTTTTGAAATCCAAAGCACACAGAGGTAAGTTCAGAACGTAACAGCCCTTACAGGAAAGCAGAAAATCAAAAAAAAAAACACGAGATCAACAGTTCCAGCAGCCAACGGACCTTGCAGAAGATCCTCATCACTCACACTGCTGTGATCAATCACTGGCCTCACTAAAAATCACATTTATCATGGTCATTTTGCTTCCGTAACTACTTCATCACCTACTACAAGTTGCATTTCAAAATGTTTTTTGTTTTCCAATAGTTATTAGCAATAGTTCCTGGCCCCTTTTGACCACTAAATACATGTTTGTTTTGAACCCAATGGGTTATGCTGTATTCTCATGTAGGTCTCCAGCACCATATGTAATAAAGCATTAATAAAGCAAAATGTAATAAAGCAATGTAATAAAGAAAAAGATTTCAGAATCTTTTTTATTAAAATCTGTAGCAAGATGTTGCTTAAATATTTACATTAACTCCAAAACGCCTCTTGCTCAGTGAAAAATTCTCAACCAACAGGAAGTATAAATCACCTTAAAGTACTAGACATATCCAAGATCATAAATACAATGTTCTTCATACTGAAGTGCTCTAGATCTCAGAGTACAGGTCTTTTTGTAAATGAGGCCTATTGTAGACTCTAGTCCAAGATGTGTTCAAATGAATGACAAGCAAATACATTCAGTTAAACACAGTCGATTTGAATAGTTTAAAATGTCTGTCATCTGTTATTTAAACATGACCATTTTAAGCCACAAAATCTTAACAACATTAATTAAAATGTTGAGATGACTATTTTAAGATTCTCATACAAGTGTAAACAGCATGTTTACACAGCGTTTCCTCTAGCATGTTTAGAATTACAGTGAGTCAGGGAGAAACCTCACAAAAGGACTCATTCAGAACAGAAGTGGCCAAAAACATCGAACATATCTAAACTATATGTCTGCACACAGCTCTGAACTGCTCATTCTTTCAGACAGCATGAGTTTCCTCCTGAGATGGTGAAACAGAGGTCTTGTGTGCTGAACACAGACTGACTTCTTCACTCTTTGCTCCTGTAAAGAAAGTTATACACAACTTACAACTTGTGTTTATCAACAAAACTATTTTAATAGCTTGAAATTAAAGTACAACACCTTGAGAGTCTGCTGTTTTTCTTCCACAATCCCTCAACACAAGGCTGTGTAACGTGCAGCCTAGAAATTGGCGCCTCACTCAACAGACGCTGTGTGAGTCACATATAGTCTGAACAAGAGCTGGACCTTCAGTCACTGCCACGTGGAAGCAGGAAAAGAGCCAGAGTTTCCCTTAGCAGCCCCAGTCACCAGCTCCACTACAACAGCACCGCATCAACACACCAGAGCAGGGCTAACCCGCCAGCACACCAGAGGACACATAAAAGACAAACCCATATGCTACAGATTTATCAGTCCTAGAGTTTCTAAACTGTGGTTTGTCTGATGAAGTCAGTCTACTTTTTCAGTATGATTAGACACTGAGAACATCATGCTCTGGCTTATCAAACAACTAGATCAGTAAAATAACTGATGGTGTAGGACTGACATCACAGTCCAGCTGAAAACAGCTCTAAAAAGAACAGATGAGAACGCAGTAGTCTTTTCACCAGGCTGAGCAGCAGGGTAGCTGTGATCCTAGGTGAAGCTGAGGGAGGAGCCAAGGGGAAGCCAGTGTGATGGGCCAAGGGCAAGTGACGGAAACAGCAGCCTACTTCTGTAGTAGGCGGGAACTTCTGTAGTAGGCTCGTTCATCGCAGGAAAGTAAAATCCTCCATCAGCAGCTAGCTCTGGTGTAGTATCCATGTATCACGAAGGTAGCTGCCTGCTCTCAGGTTCACAGACAGGAAATGAAACCCCTCATTGCTGGAGCATCCAGCTGAAATACTCCAACACTGGATATTGTTTTGGGCAGAGGAGGAGGTTCAGCTAGTCCATAACTAATAATACTTGGAGTGATGGTCTGATCGCATGAAGACACTTGAGAAAGACTGTCTTTCATAATACAAAAATCCAGAGAAAACACCATCAAACATAAAGATCAGACTGAACGACACAGGAAATACATACACACAGACCAAACAAGGGAACTGATGATGGCAGACAACAATTGAACACAATCATTAATCAAGCATTAACTAAACAGATTGTGAAACTCGGTCAAATGACATGGCACACAGAACTGAAACAAACATATACGTTACAATATTGTCCCTGTTCATCTCAAACACTGATTTAATGACATTCTTTTCGTTTGTGTTTGTTTGTTATATTAAGATACTCACAACTTGATCTTTAATCTTCAAAATAACACCTTATTAATAAACATAATAATAACATCAATAAAATAATGTAAAATGCAGTAAATAGTTGACAGTGAAAAATGTTTTGGCCAAATCTCCAGATTGTTTTGATGGCCCTATGATGATAAAATCTCAGAATAATTTCTAAAAGTCACACACACTCAGTAAACACTGTCAGATGAGACAGTTCTGCTCAGAGCCTCATTTCAAATGTCAAACAAACTAAAGAAAGTAAAATAAATATCACAGCAGTAATGACCTGGTTTCTTCTCTTCTACAGAACTGTGGCTGAATGTTGCTTGTTAAAACACTACACTACATGCATCATCTTAAAATTGCTTCTTAAAATTAAATTGCTTTTTAAAATTAAAAAGCTTTTGTGGGGTCTCAGAAGAGACTGTCAAACTCAGTTGCTGTTACTCATGTGAACCATCACTGACTTCTGAAGGTCAGGAAACATCAGTACATCAGTACAGACCTGTAAGGAGTAGGGCTCAGGCTGCAGGCTCCTGACAAACAGGAAGTCCTTCACAGGAAGTAGCGTCTGCAGTCTGGAGTCAATATGGAGGAGACTGCTGAGTTGAGAAGGTGCAGGAGTGAAACCTTCACCAGCGGACACACATGAAAGCATCTGGAAAACAAGACAGAGGCTCAATGTTCTGCTGCTCATCTGCTTTCACAAAAACCGAAGGTTATACAAGTTTAAAACAACATGAGGGTGAGGAAATTACAAAAACTGTGCAATAAAACCAGTTACCATGAAACTAAGTTTGAAATGTCTGCAGCTGTCTGATAAAAGAACAACTGTGTGCATCTGTCATCATCACAAGCTTCACAAGTCCAAATCCACCTGTTTTTTTGGTCTAAATTGTGATTGCTGCTCTCGGCCGCTCTGTGAAAGATCTGCTAAAGCCAAATATCTAAGTCCTGACTAATTTCCTTCTGTTTCCCAATAAGCAGATCTATCTCCAGACTGCTGAGGGTCAGGGCTATGGCAGGACTGAGGTAAGTTCTGTCACGCTGCCCACAGACAGAAGAAAAAGAAGGCTGATCTTAAGTCTCTGTATAATTATAGTGACCTCAGAGAGAAACCATGCTGGATTAAAACACAGTGAGTGAGAAAGCTTCAGCTTTAGATTCCAACAGGTCTGACATTCACCATGACAGTGTCATTCTCTGTGATCAGAAATGCACTGAACAATTCTCAAGAGAAAATCTATATAAACATGTTTTATAATATACTTCATGCATACTGTGATGTGCATTCATCTGAGACAAGTATGCATCTAACAAACAGTACTGCATTTTGATTGATCAATAGCACATCTGGAGATTAAGTCATAATCTTTTATTAATAATAAACATATGTAATTAATTAATAAATGTAATTAATAAACTCTTAAAATGCACTAATGAATGAATCAAATGCTTTAATAAATGTTTTGAATTGTGTCATAGATAAGTATAAGTTTTAGGCAGTTTATGGTAATTTAAGTTTTCTACCTAGAGCAAAGCGTAAGCAAAATGGCTAAGAAATATTTATACAGTTCCTCTGTATTCAAGCACAGTATTCAAAGTAAACATCAGATCTCACACTTAGCTGCATTTCCTTCAGTTATTACTGAACTACACATGGGCAAGAATTAAACCACATGAAACAGAAACCCAAGGACACAGCCCGACACAATGTGTTCTTTCTTCAGCTATCCAAGTCTATTTTCACTGTTCTGATCTTCTGGCCCAGCGGACCAGATCAGGACAGAAACAGGAAGACTTAGTCAAGGTCCAGTTCAAAGCCAAAAGCACCTTCAAGTGCACGTTTTTTGGGTGAACAGTTCACATTATGAACACAATGTGTGTGTAACTCTGCTCCAGTGTGTGTGTGACAGTCTTCCTGTGCTTAGTCTGTTGTGGATCACAGAACTGTGGAAGTGTATTTACTGTGGGAAACTGTCTCTCGTGTCCAGCTGTATTTGCAACAGAGGTAGAAACCCCAAAAATACTCATAGTGTACATCCCCAATTCAAAAAAAGTTGGGACGCTGGGAAAAATGTAAATAAAAACAGAATGTAATGATTTGCAAATCTAATATACCCATATTTTATTCACACTAGAACACAGACAACATATCAAATGTTGAAAACGAGACATTTTACTATTTCAGCAAAATATTAGCTCATTTTGAATTTGATGGCAGCAACAAAAAAAATCTAAAACGTTGGCACAGTGGCAACAAGTCTGAAAAAGTAATTGGTACTGATAAGAAATTGGAGGAGCATGGCAACAGGTCAGTAACATGACTGGGTTTAAAAAGAGCATCTTTCGGAGGCTGAGTCTCTCAGAAGTAAAGATGGGCAGTGGCTCACATCTGCAAAAAACTGTCTACAAATTGTGGAACAATTTCAGAATAATGTTCCTCAATGGATTATTGCAAAGACTTTGAATATCCCATCATCTACAGATCATAATATCATGAAAAGATTCAGAGAATCTGGAGAAATCTCTGTGTGCAAGGGACAAGGCTGAAAGTCAATATTGGATGCCTGTGATCTTTGAGCCCTCAGGCGGCACTACATTTTACTGAACTCGCCTGCCTGCAGTCCAGATCTTTCACCAGTTGAAAACATTTGGCACACCATTAAACAAGAAATCCGGCAAAGAACACCCAGGATTATTGAGCAGCTAGAATCCTATATCAGATAAAAATGGGACAACATTACCCTCCCAGAACTCCAGCAACTGGTCTCCTCAGTTCCCAGACATTTACGGCCTGTTGTTAAAAGAAGAGGAGATGCTAATAAATTAGATGTTTTGCATGAAATAGTAAAATGCCTCTCTTTCAACATTTGATATATGGGTATATGAGATTTGCAAATCATTGCATTCTGTTCATTGCATATGTAAATAATTACATATTACACAGCGTCCCAACTTTTTTGACTTGGGGTTGCATTACGATAAATACATTCTATGAAATGTAATTTTAACTGACTGTAAATGTTTACTCATGCTCCATATGCAATGTTGTCTGTCTCTCCGTGTCTCTTTCTGTAAGTGTATGAACAGAACCTCACAGTCTTCAGGGTTTGCAGTCTTCAAACTGCACATGAAGAACAATGATGAATCTGATTTTAATTATATCAGAAATTGCTCCCATATTCTGTCACTGCTGTAGTCCAATAGACATCAGACATCTCCTGACCACTGGACAACATTGTCCTGCAATAACAGGTTGTTTCCATTAGGTCTGTGAGAAGCTTCCAAGGATCTGCAGGCTTGTTCTGTTTCCACACATAATTTACACATGATTCCAAAGGAACGTAGAAGAACATGGATGTATTAGCCAGATCTTCTGTTGCGTCTGTCAGACAACACAGTATGAAGGAGTTCAATAAATATCACAGTTCCTTAATACCTGAAGAATCTTCTCGCCACAAATGTTTCCATGAATGTATCAACAAACCCAAGAGAACTGCAAACCTTTTGCTTTCTTTAACTGCCTCTACCCCAGAGAAGAGTTTGAGTTAGGGTTAAGAGATTTTCAGAAAAACAGCTGTTAATAGTTTTGACACAAATACCATCACAGTGTTACAGGCAGTATCTGAGGTGTGGTTAACCTTAGAATGACAGTCGCATTAGAGCATTGTTCAAAAATCATTTTAATTTAAAGAGACAAAGATGTTCAGAGAAGATTAAATGATCCACACTGCAGTCCAGTTCAGTGCAGTCCTTATGTACTGTATCATAAGTTTTTACCTAACACAGTGTGTGTATGTGTGTGTGTGTGTGTGTGTGTGTGTGTGCACCTCATGCGGTCTGGTTGAGTCTGTATTGTTCTGATCATCCTCCAGACCTCCGAGCAGCTCCTGTATTCTTTTTCTCTCCTGCTGTGTGAGCTGAACTGATGATGCCGCGGAACCTGCCAGCTGAACATGTACACAAACAACATCACTTAACATCTAAGCCATCATTACATCATTTATGTTATCAACAGACTTCTGTTAGTCTCATGTCACGAAGGCTGGACTTCTGGGGTTTCATGTCACGAAGGCTGGACTTCTGGGGTTTCATGTCACGAAGGCTGGACCTCTGGGGTTTCATGTCACGAAGGCTGGACCTCTGGGGTTTCATGTCACGAAGGCTGGACTTCTGGGGTTTCATGTCACGAAGGCTGGACCTCTGGGGTTTCATGTCACGAAGGCTGGACCTCTGGGGTTTCATGTCACGAAGGCTGGACCTCTGGGGTTTCATGTCACGAAGGCTGGACTTCTGGGGTTTCATGTCACGAAGGCTGGACTTCTGGGGTTTCATGTCACGAAGGCTGGACCTCTGGGGTTTCATGTCACGAAGGCTGGACTTCTGGGGTTTCATGTCACGAAGGCTGGACTTCTGGGGTTTCATGTCACGAAGGCTGGACTTCTGGGGTTTCATGTCACGAAGGCTGGACTTCTGGGGTTTCATGTCACAAAGGCTGGACTTCTGGGGTTTCATGTCACGAAGCCTGGACTTCTGTGGTTTCATGTCATGAAGACTGGACTTCTGGGGCTTTATGTCATGTCTGGTAGCTTTGATGTTACCTACACTGATTGCCCATACACTATTACTATTTTATTATTTACACTATTAGTATTATTTTCTAGTAGTATTATTTTAATCAAGCAGTTGATCAAGCAGTAATCTGAGGTCTTTAAAGTTTCTATTCCACATACCTTGATGTTTTTCTTGACAAAATCTTGTCTGCGTCTGGAGTAAAAAGCTCTGCCGTCTGCCATCGGATCTTTCATCGTTACCTGTTGTTCCAAAGACTCACCTTGTGTGTTTTCTGCATCAACACACACACACACACAGTAAACTGATGTCACACACACACACACACAGTAAACTGATGTCACACACACACACACACACAGTAAACTGATGTACACACACACACACACACAGTAAACTGATGTCACACACACAGTAAACTGATGTCACACACACAGTAAACTGATGTCACACACACAGTAAACTGATGTCACACACACAGTAAACTGATGTCACACACACACAGGCTATGGTAACATCATTCTATTTTAAACTGAAGTCTAAGAAACTGACAGTAGTTAAATGCATCAAACTGATTATCTGATGAGTCATGAAAGCAGGACGCCCTCTAGTGTTCTAGTGACAAATTAACAACAGAACGTTCATTTAAGGTGAAGAACAAAGAAATACAAATAAATTTCACTCCTAAATCTAACCTCTGTCGGGACAAACTGATTTTTATTATTATAATCAGTAAGTTAACTCAACAAATATTACTACAATATTTTCGTTACAATCAGACTGTGCAGTTTGGAAAGATAGCAGATTAGATGATAGAAAGATGCTTAATTGACAAATAAATATTTAATGGGCCAAACAATCACCTTTTCTCTTTAGAAAAATATATGTATGTAATTTCTTTCAACAAAATATATTTGACCTCTGGAACAGAAGTTTTTGTCTTATACTGAAACTGTGTTGCTTACCTTCCGTCTGGCACTTCAAGTTGAAATCATCTGGAATTTCAGTCTCAAACGCGGGCACAAAATCCTGGTTTTCACTGCAGTCCTGAACTGAGAGCATCAAATGATTCAACTCAAAAACAACACATGAATAAACTCAGCACAGACTGAATTATGCAGCTGTGGAGACAAAACCATCATCCTGTCACCTTTACCTGAACTGTACTGATTTCATTCATGTATGAGTCTAATGCAGCTGAGCATTCCAATGAACACAACCCCAGCTAATCATTTTAGCTTGTAAGAAAGTTTCCCTAATGTTACAAAAACAAAGTAACAGAAATATTAAAAATGTTGTTTTGAAAGCTTTTTTATACATTGTATTAACGCTATTGCTTGGTTAAAAGTACGCTATTCATACATTTTTTAATTCAATAAGATTTTTAAAGCGTTCCACTAAATATATAAGAATAGCGTTTTTGATATGATATATAACATTAAAAAAAACATTCTAATAACATTACCGCAAGAACATGTTTTGATAACCTTAAGAGAACCTCAGAGAACTTTTAGATAATAATAGCCAACATTCCGAGAACGTTCCTTGCTAGATGTGACAAGCTGCTAGAAGATTCTTACACAAGTGACTTCAGGCTATATCAGGTATGTTTGCTCCATATCACATGACACACTCAGGAGATTCCTGAGGATGTTTAAGAGCTTCAACATGCTAACTGCTCAAACAGGTCTGATATTCAGGCATACTCACAGCTGCTGGGAGTCAGAGCTAAAAGGCGTCTGGTGTTCTCCATCTCATCACTGCTCTCTGGACTTGCTCTGAGGCTGACAGCCTGCAAAACAGTTCTAAATTACAATAGGATGAAGATGTTTGCATCAGTTATTGGTGGCTTTGGATGTGAAGACTCACCTGAAGCTCCTGCCAGAGTCTGTAATGCAGTTCCCTGCCTTTCTGTTTCACCTCTCTCTCAGCTGAGACCTTGAGAGCCAAAATCATGTCCAGTTTCTTCATTTTTTTTATGGCTTTTCCCAACTCCAGATTTCCCTCATCAGAATCTTCTATAAATAAAAGAAGACTCATTCAGTACATATGATATTCTATCAAGCACTTTATACACACACACACACAAGATGTTGCCAGATCTTCTGGGTCTCCTGCAGTACAGTACTGTACAGTACACTGTCAATCATACTGTAAAACACTCAGGCAATGAGTGTCAGGTAATGATGTCAACACTATGGATCTGTCATGTACCTTGATCAGAATTGTGTTCTGGACAGTCACGTGTGCTCTCATTAACCTGCTTTAAAGAGAAACAATTATTTGCACAATCTACAATGAATTTCAATTAAACACACTAGGGTTTTAAAATGTATTCACAAAAACATATTTTACTCCACCCTAGAGTCCGTGAAGTCAGGGCTAAGCACCTCCAGAGATCTTCGGCCATCTCGACTCACTCGTCTGATCTCAGAGAAACTGTCAGTGTGAGAACGTTCACTGGAAGCCGGTCGAGAAATATAATCTAGGCTGCCCTTCCTGATGTCCATACAATCCTCGAAGACAGAGACTAGAACATTCATGTTGAAAGAGATTTATCCGTTATGTTACACAAGAAAGTCTGATGATACTGTCCTTCATCAGTACGGTCAGGATCTGATCAATGTTTCAGGAGAATGATGTTCATGTGCTCTCTACTGAGATCTAAAGATCTAGATCTTCAGTACCCCAGTTATGCAGGGAGTGAGTCTACATGCATTACAAACACAGTACAGACAGAGGCGGTTAATGTTGCAGGTATTATTGAGATGATTATAGATTAGCAGCATTATATTTGTATACCAGTATTGATTGTCTAAATGTTTGTTGTCCTCACTGTGATTATTTCTCATACCTATATGTGTTTAGAAAAATTAAAATATGGGTCGCATGAAACTGTCATGATTCTGATACTGTAAATACACTGAAGCACTGGTGTGGTGTATATCACACACTAACCCTGATCGAAGGGCAGCTGCTTTGAAGGACAGACAGGGCTGTCCGGTGACCTGTCTGGATCCTGCAGTGATAACACAACATCATTAGAGATGATTTCAGAGAGGTGCGTGACATCAGAGCTCACCAGCTGACGATCTGAGGCTGTAAAAGCGATTCCATTAAGTAACAGAAACGAGTTTTAGGAACGTTCAAAACGTCCAGTTTTTTCGACGTTGTATTAACGTTATTGTTGGTTATAAGAACTAAGTTATTTAAACACTCTTCTGTAACGTTTTTAAAACGTTTCACTATCTACTTAAGATTAATGTTTTTGACATATGATATATATAACAAACGTTCTACAAAGGTTACTACAAGAACGTTTTTATAACTTTAAGAAATCTTTTCGAGAACATGAACCAACATTCTGAGAACTGAGGAGGAGCTCCAGGGTCCGAGGACCCTCGAAACCGAGTCCAGTTTCGTTGGAGGCCGGCTGAGGATGTTCTGTAGACGCGCTTCAGCCGCACTTCTACTGCCGCACCATAACAGCAGGCGAGGCAGAGATGAGTTTATTTCGTGTCTTGTTCGCGACACTGAAGCATCTCAGCATAAACCCACAGACAGATCAGATATGAGATATGAGCGCAGACATCATGAGCACGATCGCGTTCTTACGTTGTGAATGGTCGCTGTTTTCATCCTTTTGTTGACGGTATCCAGGGACGCGCAAAGTCTTCCGATGCGGTAACCGTACAAAGTGTCGCTACAGATACGGGCGACGCTCGAAGTCTGTGACGCGTGCGGCTGTAAACATTTATTTGTTATTATTTATTTACTTTTATAGTTTTCTCGTTATAAGAGTTTTAGGTCAGGACGCGTGCACGTCTGACGGGAGCGCTTCTAGAAACGGAAACGTGACGCTCGTGTGGGCGGGGCTTCTCCGGCAAGCGTTTTGTGCGTCACTCGCCTTGCGCTGCACGGAGTGGGCGGAGCCCCGCGCTGTTGGGCGGGGTTTCAGCGCCGTGTAGGAGAACAGGTGCCATGCTGGCTGCGCAGAAATGAGGTTCAGAACATTGTGGAAAGAGATTTCAGTTCCTTAACTGATCCAGGACAGCTACAGAGCTTCATTTTACACACTGACCACACAGTGACCATTGAGAGGGGAGTCCAGATCAGTCTGACACATCCAGTCCGTCCGTCATCAATACATCTCTGAGTTTATTTAGTTTGGTTCATCCAAACCTTCAGAGGCTGGAATTCATAGACTGATATGACTGGGTCATAAGTGCCTGATAATAAAGCAGCCTTTGAATTAAGAGTCTATTAACCAGATATTACTGATATAAAACTTTCAAACGTGGTATATAAATCTTAAACTACCAAATGCTTATTATAATTGTTGGAACTTTGGGACATTTCAATGACTTGTCATACATTAGTATTAACGTTATATTTATTAGGCATTATTATACTATAAAAATGTATCACTATGGTATACAGTAAAGTATCATGTATATGAATGAGCCAGTTGTTAAGTATTATGGTGTATATATCAATATTGTTGCTATCTAGTACAGTCACCGAAGTGAAACAAAACAATAGTGTCTTGTTCTGTTTTGGTAGAAGCAGCACACTGTATGAGGAGATTCAGGCTTCCATCAATAATAATGATGATGGGGAACGATCTTTTGGCGGTCGGGGGGGAATTTAGAGCAGGTGAAAAAGCCATCGCCTGCACACCTCTGTACATGAATCCAAAAATATTGACATGAGCTACAATAGTTTTGGCTGTGAGGGGTAGATTTCTGTGAATCAGTATAAAGTTAAAGTTTAGAACTGCATTTAGGTCTTTGTAATCCATTATCTGGTCAAACCTCCACATTCATGCAATTTATGTGTATTATATTTATATTCCAACTACGTTTTAAATCAATGATCATTAATAATTTATACTGTCAAAAAATGAATCACATTCTGTATTACTAATATACTGTATCTGTAAATTAAACGAACTACATTTGTTATATTGTGTGTGTGTTCGGTAGAGGGTGGTTCAATTAAATTATTTCACTTTTTAACTGTATCTGAAGGGCAACATTAAAAACATTGTAATGAAAGCATTAACACATTTCCAGGCCTTTATTTCAGACTGGATCAGCTTCAACACTTAGGAAAGTTCTGCTATGCTCTCTCAATGCTTAATAAAAAAAACTGGAAAGTGCATATGTAGCTAAGATTATCTGTTTAGTTCCAGTGACAATTCACAGGTATACCAAAATATCACCCTAATTCTGACACAAACCAGTTTAATTTCTGTGTGAGAAAAACATGGTAGACAATAAAAATGTAGACATTCAGCCAAAGGTTTTCATTTAAAAATAATCACTTTGGTGAGTGTGGTGATGGTCAGTAACATAAAAAACAAACATGAAACATCCCATAACTTTGCAGTTTTATGTTTCAGCTTGAAAAATTATGGCCAGTAGAAAAAAAGAATTCTAGAATTCTCTTTTAATGACTGAAGGGTGGTAACAGAACATCCAGCTTATGTTCTCACATTAGATCAATCAGTTTAACTGTGACTGTGGTATTCAGCAAACATTCACTGAGAATACTGTTCACTACAGCCAAACCATCATGTAAAGCAGATGAGGCAGGTCAGTCCACTTCAGAAGAATCTGCTTCTACTGCAGCTGGAAATAAGAACAGCTTCCAAATCAAAGAACAGAAGAGATAAGATTGACCTGACGAAGACGGAACACAGCAGCCATGAGATACAGAAAGGCTTCTTATTGCTAATCAAACGAAAATGTTCTGATCAACTAAATATGCATTTCTTCATTTCACCTTTGAAATCGTATTTTTGACATTTGTATGTTCTTAATTCTGCTAAAACTGCTGACAGTAGTAACTGAATAATTACTGTATATAAGAGGAACACATAACATAGTCTTAATGTCTTTTTACTTGATTGTCATGATATTAATGTCAAAATAATCATGACCAAAATGGTTTTAACACTAATAAATCATCCACTCATATTCTGATTGTACATGTAGAACATGTTTTTAAAGACAGTTCAGATACACAGAACATCAAACATAAAATCAACAAGTAACTGAACCACAAATGAAATTGTAAAAAAAAAGTGCTGTTAGATCAGGATTATTAAAAACATCTTGGCAATCTGTTGATTCAAAACAAAACAAAAAAATTATTATTGCATTGCCTTTAAACTAAAATATTAATATTTACAGAAGTATAAAATGGTTTGGTAAGTGCACAAGTGCAACAACGGTTAATATCGTTATTATTCAGTCAGTCGATAAGCAGATTAACAGTGTAAATAAATCATGATCAACGATTAAATCTGTAACAGAACACCAGACTTGATTCGGATTTCTACAGTCTTTGTTTAAATGTGATCCTGTAGCTCATCTGGTAGAGATTTTGTTAGCAGCGCAAAGGTTGTGGGCTCAATTCCCAGGGAACACACATAGTTATAAAGAAATGTACAGCACTGTATAGCACTATAAATGCACTGCAAGTCATGAACACACACACCTGGAGCAGTGGGCAGCACTGCTGGGCCCTGTACAGCACTGTATAGCACTATAAATGCAATGCAAGTTGCTTTGGATAAAAGCATTTGTCAAATGCATAAATGTAAATGTGAAATACCTCTTCAGAACATCCACTTCAGAACTGGGTCCAGTCTGAAGACAGGAAATGACTGCAAATGGAAATGTTTTGGCACTAGTGAGAGATCATGTCAGACAAAGCTCAAATTCATCTGCTCGTTTCTGACAGTCGTCTCCTGAGGATTGTGGTGAGCTGATGTTGTTGTATAATGCTTCATTAAACATTATATCAACACAAACAAACACCTGATGACAAACTGAAAAACAACAGAATCTAGCACCAGTCAGTATGAAAGTGTGTGTGTGTGTGTGTGTGAGCCACTAACACACAGGAAACACACACAGTCCAGGTCATGTTATCAAGACAAAAAAATTAGATTGTGTATTAATAATATGAAGCCCTTACTGATGAACTTTGATTTATCTTCCACACCTAAACACACCTCATTATCAAACAAAAACAAAACAAAATAGATTCTTTAAGTCTTTAAAGATAATGGAAGTATTTGCTGAGCTTTAGGTAAATAAATTTAAAATGATTATATTGAAGTCATTTTTTGCATTATGGTATTAAGAATGTTTCTGTGCATCAAGTATGCCATTAAAATAACACCACTATACAAAACATCTCAACTTCATATTTTTGATGCACAATATAATATATCTCTGTCTTATATACTCTCATATATTTAGATTTTATTTTAAATTTTCAAAAAAAGATCATGCTGTATGATTTATAAGCTTGCTTCCTCATGGGCACCTCAAAAATGTCCCCACGAGGTCAAAAATTACTTGTACACATTTGGTCCATAACATAATTAATACCAGTACTCTCTCACTCTCACTCTCACTCTCACTCTCACTCTCACACCACACACACACACACACACACACACACACACACACACACACACACACACACACACACACACACACACACTATATCAGTGCAGTTAGTGACATGAACAAGCAATGAACTACAGCACACATTCCCATCTATGTACAAGACAAACAGCAGGTCTGTATCAACATAGATACACTCTGGAGTGACATGCAGGCAGAACTGGATGCTCATCAGAAGCTTTTAAACATAAAGGGCAGCAGAGGCAGTACAGGAACGTCACACACACGCTGTTCTGCATCTTCTGAGCGGTCCCGAAGGCTCTCTGCTTTTATGCGAGTCACATGATCATCTGATCCATGCTGGTGTGTGCGGGCATGCTGCCCTCTCGTGCCCTAAATACTCCACATCAGTGTCTGAGTGTGGGTCAAGAGGTGAGCAAGAAACATGCCCGGGGAATGAAAGCGTGTTTCCTCTCATCCTCTCCAGCAGAGTGTCATCCACACGCCCGGGGTCAAAGGGCAGTAAGGCCAAAGTTACAGCGACAGTAGATCATACCACTGGAGTCCTGCCAGCTGTCCGTGATTGGCTCGTAACGCTGAACCGCGTTCAGGTACGAGGAGCCTGAGTGCCCGCCCACCACATACAGGTAGTTATCAACCACAGCAGAGCCCACACCTGCGCACGCACACACACTTCAATCAGTTATGAATGTAATTATTTTAATTATTTTGCATTGACAAGCTGCTCTCAATCAATTATTTCTCCCCATCCTAAATCTGTAATGAAAAAATTTTATTAGAAATATGTTGGCACATTTTGTCAAAGCAAAATATTCTTGATGTTTCTAGGCTTTAATTATTGCAAACTACAGTTCACTGTACAATATGTTGTTCTGTTTATCTATGATCACTCATGTCTGTATGAGTGTCATTGTCATCTGCGTTGTACCTGTGCGAGGTTCGTTCATTGGCCGACACACTGTCCACTGGTTCTGATGGGGGTCGTATCGCTCAATGCTGGACAAATGAGAAACACCATTATGGCCGCCCACGACAAAAATGAAACCCAGCATCACACCCACGCCAAAGTTGATTCGTTTATCGCCCATGGGTGCCACCATTTCCCAGGAGTCTTTGCTCAGATCGTATCTCTCCACACTGTTCAGGAAGCAGAAAACAACAAGAAAATAATCAAGAGCTTTTAAACACACACAGGAAAAAAAAATTGCCAAATAAGAGTAAACTCGATCCCTACATTTGATATGATGTGCTTATTATTACCAACCATAATAACTCAAGTGTCTGTGATGTTCTTCAGATTGGACTGGGGTCTTTCAGTGTGACTTTGTGAGATGTTGCAGGTGAAAATCATGAGTCTGATCAGAGCTTTTAATTCTCTATGAGCAACAGAGTAGCAAACAATTGTGACAGTCTGTGAAATCCTCATAATTTAATTATGAGACCAGGAGCATCAACATTTGATTTCAATCATTTATTTCATTATGTTTTCGATCTTTGACATGGCCTTACGCAGTCAATATTAAAGATATCAAGGTTATAGTTTCACAGACTTTTCTTTATGTTATGAATGTTGTCATCACAAAAAATGACTTCTGCTGGGTTTGCAGACAGGGTCATGATTCTGTACAATTTAATGTAAATGTAAACCATACATAGACCCCATTATATCAAACCTGGATATTATTTAGATATATAGATCTTAGAGCTAGTCATTTCTCTTTGTCAAGCCGTCATACTGATCTACTATTTAAGCTGCTGCTGAGACTACAGTTTTCTAAGTGTAACTCCTACAGAAACAGACATCAGCCCCATGTATGTATGTTGTGTTGAGAAAAATGAATTCAGATGAACCTGCATTTAGGAGAGTCAGAAACACAACAACACTAATTCTCCTCAGAGATCACTGAACCAAACCCTCACAACCTAAACACACACTCAAACATAATAAGCAACACCTAGATTTGTCATTTGTTAGAAGTTTTTCAGTCAGTCCCTTTCATTTAGGGGGACTTACTGAAGGGCAAAATTTGAGCTAGGAACACACAATCTAAAGTAAACACTTTCTACAGCCGAGTTTTTTACTTACTTAAATAATACTTACTTAAATAATACTTATTTTAAACACTTCTGAGCATCACTGGTGTAAATGCACCTAAGGTTAAACAAATTAATTGCAGTAGGGATGGGCATTTTTGTCAATTTTTTATTTAGATTAATCCATAGATCTGGGAAATTAGTACTCTGGGGTAGGGAGTGTGTCAAGATAATGAAAAGATTTTGATTAAAACGGTCTCCAAAAATTAATGTTGATTAACTATGACAATATATAGATTTTGATTAAAACGGTGTTTCAAAATTAACGTTGATGAAACTATAACAATAACACTGCTAAATAATTATTAATGCATTACCTGTGTGAATGAAACTGAAGCATGAATGAATGTGAGTAAAATGAAGTGCTTTCTATATCATGCATTCTATATGAAAATAATCAGATAGACAATATAAATGTAATATGACATTTGCATCTGCACATAATGCAAGTGAACTAAGCTATACGCTTGTCAGAAAGTGTAACTCCCATTGTGGATGTGCTCTTCTCGTAACAGCACTTTAAAACACGGCAGCTTTTGATGCCATAGTCTCTCAGTGCTCCGGTCTTGACTCTGGAGCACATATTCTCGAAACGCTCACCAATTAGACCTCAGGGTCAAAATGTTGCCATAACCAATCAGAAATAATGAATAAAATTTTAATCCCTCACGATTATTGTTTTCATGATCAATCATCAATGTAACATTCGAGTACTCTGAGAAAAATACTAATAGAGATAGATGGAGTCTAACATGTCAACTTCCTAAAAGAACCAAGATTTAATTAGTACAAAAATATTCTGATTGACTACATATGTCTTATGTGTGATATTCAGCAATTACAGTGAACAAATGTAAACACTGATGTTTCTGTTAAAGCACAGTCACTACAAAATTTCCCAGAATACACAGCCAGTGGATTTGTACCTGTTCATGTGGGCAGGGCCATATCCACCAATGGCATAAACCATTCCATCCAGCACAGCTGTAGCAAAACAGCTGCGTGATTTGGTCATGGGTGCAACCGGCTGCCACTCCTTCACTTTGGGTAGGTATTTTTCCACAGACTGGAGGTAGTACTGCCCGTCATAGCCACCCAGAGCGTACAGTTCCCCTGCCAGAACCACCACGCCCAGAGTGCTTCTGCATTCCGCCATACACTCCACGCTGGACCAAGTGTTGCTGTCAGGGTCCCAACGCTCCACTGTGCTTTCATGTCGCCGGTAGCTAATGCCCTGTCGCATGTGTGTGGCAATTCCTCCCACCACATAAACCTTCTGCTCCAGCACCGCCACACCGAACTCATAACGGGGAACCGTAAGAGGTGCCAAACCGATCCATGAGTCCGTCTGTGGGAAATACATCTCCATACTGCCACACGCACACACACGCACACACACACACACACACACACACACGGAGAGAGACAGACACACACACACGGAGAGAGACAGACACACACACACGGAGAGAGACAGACACACACACACACACGCACATGCACACACGGAGAGAGACAGACACACACACACACACACGGAGAGAGACAGACACACACACACACACACACGGAGACAGACACACACACACACACACACACGGAGACAGACACACACACACACGGAGAGAGACAGACACACACAGAGACAGACACACACACACACACGGAGAGAGACAGACACACACACATACACAGAGAGAGACAGACACACACACACACACACAGAGAGAGACAGACACACACACACACACACACAGAGAGACAGACACACACACACACACGCGGAGAGAGACAGACACACACACACACACGCGGAGAGAGACAGACACACACACACACACGGACAGAGACAGACACACACACACGGACAGAGACAGACACACACACACACAGAGACACACACACACACACACGGAGAGAGACAGACACACACACACGGACAGACAGACACACACACACGGACAGAGACAGACACACACACACACGGACAGAGACAGAGACACACACAGAGAGCGACACACACACACACACACACAGAGAGACACACACACACAGAGAGACAGACACACACACAGAGAGACAGACACACACACAGAGAGACAGACACACACACACACACGGAGAGAGACAGACACACACACACACACGGAGAGAGACAGACACACACACACACACGGAGAGAGACAGACACACACACACACACACGGAGAGAGACAGACACACACACACACACGGAGAGAGACAGACACACACACACACACGGAGAGAGACAGACACACACACACACACACGGAGAGAGACAGACACACACACACACATGGAGAGAGACAGACACACACACAGAGACAGGCACATACACATTCAGTGATGAATTCAGTTTTTCACATTCAATGTGATACAGATATCTAGATGTCTATATACAGATATGTATGCCAAAATACAAAACATAATATAATGAATAAGTTTCACAGACAATCGCTGCATTTTTAATGAACAGGTATTTTACAGAATATTTACTCAAATTTACTACACAAATTTAGTTTTAGGAAGATATGGGTTTTTACTGCTCAGAGCTTTATTACGGCAGGTACGGCTGCATGATAATGAAGAAAAATGTGATATGCGATAACTTGCTAAATAATGCAACATGCAGTATTCAAAACAATAATTCAATATGTTTCGCAGTCTTTCTAGGAATAGAAATACATATTCCAACCAATGTGTCAGTCTATCTGCATCGACATAAAACTTTGACTATACCTAAATTCTTAAAGTATTAAAATCATTTCAAACCAAAATCATACTGCAAACCATTGCGATATGCACAATATAAGCATTTGCAATATTGCTGTAAATTCAATGTAACTTGCAGCCCTAACATCAAAATTAGAAGTATATGAGTTTTGCATCAGTCACCTCTCTAGTGTGGCAAAAAGCCCGGCTTTACCCCCCACGGCCAGCAGGACTTTGGGGGCGCAGCGTGGGCGTGTGGACAGAACCGTCTGGTAGGAGAGACGGTGCTCGGGCATGAAGTGATATTTGAGAGCCTCGTTGAGCAGATGTTTGCACGTGTGGTCATCACGGATCAGTTGATTGGCTTCATAGAGTCGTGTGAGGAACTTAACACTCAGCAGAGGCAGACGTACGCAGTGGAGAAGCTGCGGCAGGTACTGCTGCCGCTCTGTCAGGTCGTACTTGATCCAGGACTCCAGGGCATAGAACACCGTCTCCTCTGTCACCACGTTCAGGCAGTCATTAGACATGATCTCATCTAGTTCCGCCCGCGTGAGCTCAAAGAACTCTTCCGTCTGACACACCTCCTCAAAGTTCTGGCAGATGAACTTGGTGGCCGCCAGACAGAGATCGTGACAGCCATATGTTTCAGCAAAGCGAGAAATCCCGATGCAGTTCCCTGCGTCCAGCTGGCTCTCCAGGAAGCTGCAACACTCTTTGAGGACCAGTTTGACCTGCAGGAGGTTAGCAGCAGGAAGCAGAGACTCCACTGTTTCCTGTGAGATGAACACTGTTCCTGTGTATGCATACTCCACTATGGCCTAAAGACAACACAGAAACATCACAGTCATCAACTCTATTCAATTTATTCACATAAAGAAAATAAAGCCTACTTTTGTTGTTTTTTTCATTGTGTCTGGATGATTGAGTTTTACTGTAATTCACATTATTTTTAATGGTAATTCTCTTGAAATTCTTATTATTGTAATTGTAATTTTCCTGTAATTTAATGATTTCTAACACAAAAGCAGAACAAAATTATTACATTAGATTATGTAAACATGCAATTTAAAAAACAAACTAAACCGCAGTACAGTAATGACAATAAACATTTTTGCACTATGGTAATAAGAATATGGGGGAAAATCATCTTAATTCTCATAAAAATAATCTATATCTAATAAACTAATATATCTAAAGTAAGAATATTTTCTTTTGATTTTGAGGTAAAGTATGATCTGTACATTTTTATAGCATTACCCCTTCTGAAATACTTCAGTCATTTGTGTGAGTGAGTGAGTGAGAGAGTGAGAGAGAGAGAGAGAGAGAGAGAGAGAGAGAGAGAGAGAGAGAGAGAGAGAGAGAGAGAGAGAGAGAGAGAGAGAGACATCTTGTCACCTTCAAAGCAGCTTCATCCACACACTGAAACTCCACCTCCGATGTCTCTTTTTCAGACAGGTTTCCTGTAAACATGGCTTTGAAGTATGGGCTGATACTAGCCAGCACCACTTTGTGAGCGTGAATCTTGGCATCACCCACTCGCAGCACGATATCACAGAGCTCATGGTGCTGTCGCAGAAGCTGCAGACCCTGCAGAAGCTGCTCGCAGTGCGGACGTGTCAGACTGGCAAACATATACGACTTTGCCGGCTGGTCCATCTTACACACACAGAATGATGTCCACATTATCTCACATGCAAATGAGTAATGTCAACTTCATATCGACAGTATAGAGTTTAAACCTATATATCCTGAAAATATTGCTTTCAAATTGTAGTTTTCTGTCAATCAAACAGGTACTCCCACCCCAAACTCACACTATTGGTTGTTTCAGACATTGCCATGCAGCTCAGACAGACCAATGTTTTGAGATCAGATCAACTGAAAGACGACAACAGCTTTAATTTTGCCAGTAACAGATAAACTCCAGATAAACAAAACTAACAGCAGTCAGAGAATAATTATATATTTATGACTTAAAATAAAAACACACACATCAGACTATATGCTACATTATAAATGGTGTTCCCCAGTTACAGACTGGTCTACAGTATTTAAGCAAAAGGAGTTTTTCCTAGAAATTTCCTTTGTAGAGTTTACAGCCAAACCCCTGCAGAGTTTTTAGCATCATTTGGAAAAGGATTACTCTATAACACCTCACTGGGTGTTAAGACACAGCTAGAGGTTTTATTTTTTTCAGTTACAAGACCAAAATACCTACTGCACATATGGTCTATGCTATATGGGCTATATGGAAAATACTTCCTAGAAAAAACTGAGCTCCCTTCCTAGCAGGTGTTGATGATATGAGAGCAAACAAACTAGAATCAGGTAAGTGATGATCTTTTCACCTGTAACTGCAAATCTTCACAAACAACGTCTGAATCTGATGTCAAAGTTCATACTGTATCTGAAAGAATCCGTTGTTTTACAAACATTAAAGTTTCAGGTCTAAAACCCTACACACACACACACACACACACACACACACACACACACACACATTAGTCGTGTATCATTAGTCGAGTGAGCTGATGCCCCCAAACTGTTGTACTTGGTTATGGTGGGCAGATGCCCTACGGGACCCATAAATGCGATCAAGACAGACAGCTGTATAGGTTTTAACACAGAGCCATTCTGTTCAAAGAACAGCAGATTTTACATGAGCTATACTGAGTACAGTATTAGACATCACACACTTATATCAGACACTGACACATATGAAAATCATCTTCATCTCACGTTAATCTAGTGATATTAGTAATCTGGATAAAAAGAACGCCTCATTCTCAGACTGCTAACATTAGCATCTGATTTTACAGCCCGTACAGCATAAATGCACTTCAGAGCTGACTTATACTGTATTCGCTTACTTAATTCCTGTAAAGTGCAGAAATAAGGTGTTTAGTGAGGGTTTACCTGAATTTCTGATAGATTTCTGACAGATTCAGGCTCAACGCGGCGGCGACTGTCAGAAAAACAAACACAAATTAACTCACGCGTCACTTCCGGGAAGTCAGTCAGCAGAGCAAAATAAAACGTTTAGCATCCTAAAATAAACAGGGCGTTCTCTTTAAAAAGCATCTTCTGAATGAGAGAGATTCATTACCACACACACACAATCATCATCCACCATACTGCACTAACACTGAAACACTGCTGTAATATAGTCTCAGATTCATTAACACACACACACAATCATCATACACCATACTGCACTAACACTGAAACACTGCTGTAATATACTCAGATTCATTCACACAAATTCATTACCACACACACACACAATCATCATACACCATACTGCACTAACACTGAAACACTGCTGTCAAAATATACACCATAATTCATTAACACACACACACACACAATCATCATACACCATACTGCACTAACACTGAAACACTGCTGTAATATACTCTCAGATTCATTAACACACACACACAATCATCATACACCATACTGCACTAACACTGAAACACTGCTGTAATATACTCTCAGATTCATTAACACACACACACAATCATCATCCACCATACTGCACTAACACTGAAACACTGCTGTAATATACTCTCAGATCAACAAAAAAAATCATACACCATACTGCACTAACACTGAAACACTGCTGTAATATACTCTCAGATCACACACACACACAATCATCATCCACCATACTGCACTAACACTGAAAAACTCTCAGATTCATTAACACACACACACAATATATAATACTGCATAACACTGAAACACTGCTGTAATATACTCTCAGATTTATTAACACACACACAATCATCATCCACCATACTGCACTAACACTGAAACACTGCTGTAATATACTCTCAGATTCATTACCACACACACAACACACAATCATCATACACCATACTGCACTAACACTGAAACATGCTGTAATATACTCTCAGATTCATTAACACACACACACAATCATCATACACCATACTGCACTAACACTGAAACACTGCTGTAATATACTCTCAGATTCATTAACACACACACACAATCATCATACACCATACTGCACTAACACTGAAACACTGCTGTAATATACTCTCAGATTCATTAACACACACACACACACACACACACACAATCATCATCCACCATACTGCACTAACACTGAAACACTGCTGTAATATACTCTCAGATTCATTAACACACACACACACACAATCATCATACACCATACTGCACTAACACTGAAACACTGCTGTAATATACTCTCAGATTTATTAACACAGCAAACAGCAAAACTTTTGCTAACCTGGACCGTATTGAACTAAACACTTAATATACTCTCATATAATACATGTGGGTTATTATGAACTACACCTCCCACAGTACACTGCGCCGGTGAGCCCTGCGGAGAGTCAGAGGTCGTGTCTCCATGGCAGCGGCTGGTTGTGACATCAGCGCCATTTTGACTGAGTGTTGTGATGGAAGCAGCGAAAAAACGAGGTTTGATTCTACACACACACACACACACACACACACACACACACACACACACACACACACACACACACACACACACACACACACACACACACACACACACACACACACACACACACACACACACACACACACTTCAGTCTTTTATTACGCTTTCATTATTTTAATGTTGCTCATGTCTCGCGTCGGTGGTTTATTATTTATTATTGTTTATTATTAATTTATTGTATGATCGTGTGTGCTGTGTTGTTAAAGGCTGTTTCTGTTTTGGTTGAAAAAGCATCAAGTAAAATTATTAAACAAACGTCAGGCGTGATGATGTGTTAATTCTGCATGTTAGAATCACTGTAGGTCTTTTACTAGATTAATACATATTTGTACATATATTAATACATATATGAGGCGTGAATACTGCTGTACACGAGTGTTTTCTGTCATGATTTAGAGTAATTTAGAAATAAACTCTGTGTCTAATGAATTAATATTTTAAAAATAACAACTGCTACCTAACTGTGAAACTGAGCTAAAGATACTCAGCCGATGAGCAGCTGTCGATCTATTGTAAACAACGTGTGTATATGTGTGTGTGTGTGTGTGTGTGTGTGTGTGTGTGTGTGTAAAACAGGAAATACATTATAAACAAGGAATACACAGCCTGTATTACCATATAAATGTATAGATCTAATTTTCTCTGTGTTATTCCCTACAGTCCTGTGGCTGCTGCTGTCTGTGTACACGGTCAGATAATCCCTCAACATTATAACATACATCTGAACATTTGACTTGCTCCAAGCAGCACCATTCATGATGATTTATGGATTAATACCTCAGGAGTTACACCAGCAGCTTCTGGACCACCAGAACTATCAGAACCGGACCAGTGGGGTGGAAAAGTTGAAGAACATTCTGCTTGAAGTGGACATGGATCAGGTGACCCCCAGCAGTGCCTGTATGGCACTTTACAGATCATCAACCCGCTGATAGAAAAACTGGACTGTAATGTGGACAGATATTATAAAGAGATTGTTTCTGTCACTCTGAAAACTCTGGGCGATTCTCGTAACGTCACCCGACACGAATACACGAATGTCTTCAGGCAGCTGATGAGATTTGTGGGACCACAGAGAGTGTTGGACCTTGTGATTGGTCAGCTCAGGCACAAGAACTCCAGGGTTCGAGAGGACATTGTTAACATCATCATCACAGCCATGCTCACCCACCCCCGCCAGGACTTTAACATCCCCAATCTGTGTGTGGAAGTGGCTCCGGCTCTCAGCGACAGCAAGAAGAAAGTGCGTCACACGGCTCTGGAGCTGTTCGCTGTGTTTGATTATTGTCTCGACACCGGGAAGAAACAGCCGCTCATGAAAGCCATCAACAGAATGGAGCTCACAGGAGAAGCTGACGGGCTCATGGCAGCCGTGCAGGCACGCAGAGCCCGACACATCCTGCCTCGGATGTCGGCTGATGGGATGGTGGAATATGCTCTTGTCCTTCCCAAACCTGGACAGAGACGTCTGCCTCAAATGGGTTCTGGGGCTGATCTAGACTGGGTTCTAAATAGAGGGCGGGTTCAGAGTTCACAAAGTCTTCAGACTAGCAGAGAATCTGATCAGATGTGCAGCTACGGCAGTCTGGGGTCCCTCACAGATAATGTGACTCATCAGAGGAGGATCGTAAGCGCAGGCAAAAGGAAAAATAAACTGCCCTGGGAGAAACTGGCCCATTCATCCTCAGCGGGGCAACAGACCTGCAGCACATCTAATGGAAAGTCACCTGATCAGGTGAGTGATGACATCAGCATCTTCATGTTGCAGGACAAACCTGAAATCAACACAGGTCTTGAAACAATGATTAGAGGGACATTTTGTGTCATTTGGGGTTCATATTTATAGTAAACAGATAAAGGCTAGTATTCAGAGATTATTGGTTTATTAGACTCCATTTCAAAATCTATCAAGAGCCTCATCAATGAATTCTGCACATTTTCTAATTTCATTGCTTTTGATAAAACAAACAGTTGTGTAAAAGAAGTGCTCATTTAATTCGGCAGTTCATTCAGTTGTATAAAATTTTGTATACTGTGTTTTGATGCGATAACATTAAAATAATAATCACAGTAATATATCAGCTACTGGTTGGAACAGTTAGTGACAGACATGACACAGGAAGAGTGATTGTGTGGTGATTATAAAAGCTCTCTGATTGGTCGATGATTTGAATGTATGATTTTATAAAGATCATTGGTTTGTTTTTACTGCTATTTCTGCTTGTTAGGATCATATGAATGAAGTTGTTTGTGTTTCTCAGCAACACACACAGATGAGAGTCTGAGATCTGTAGTTCTTGTGTTGATATTAGAGAGAGAAAAGGTGTCTGGTCTTGATGTTTTTTCAGGGTTCATCTGGATGTTTTGCAGTGGAGATGAGTCTGGACTAAAGATCTAAGTGACATGTTGCAAGTGATCGTTGCTGTTTCTTTAAGAGTTTACAGTACGTGTTTGAAGCTTCTGTCAAGGACTGAACATGTTCTTCATCCTGCACCACAGAGTGAAGGATGTTTGCTGGTTGGTCTGTTGTTCATATTCATTACATTCATGTTTATTTTTCAGGTGAGCAGTGAGGATCTGTTGACGTCAGTGAGACACCATCAGGACACAGGTGCCAAATCCAGTAAGACCACTGATGCTTCTGTCCCTCACTAGTGTGCACTGTTATGAACTCTTAGTTCATTATTTTAAGATCAGTTGTAATAGTTTGGTGTTCCTGACAAACCCACATATAATGCAGAAGTAACTCTCTTCTAATGTGATTCAGGTTTCTCAGAACCTCGTCGGTCTGCAGGCAGCACACAGCACTCTCTGGATCGACAGCACCACATTGAAAGTTTAGACTCAGATCCAGACATTTTAAGCGAGTCTGTCTGACTCTGAGCAAGGTGATGACATTGATGCTCATATATGACACAGCATCAGAAACACAACCACAACTGTTTATGTTATGAATATTTGTTTAATCAACCATTTAACATGAATGGTTTATTTGAACAGTAAGCGGGGTCAGTAAGAAAGTCAGTAATTGTTGTTTATCGCAGGCGTCTCAGGCTGTTGACTGGGTATGTGGAGTATTTGTACAGTATGTGTAATATTAAATCTTTTGCAGGTTTGTCCAAGGTGAGTTGTTTCCTGTCCGGTAGTCCCAGCGTGGAGAGGACGTTCTCTCTGCCCTCCACCTCAACTTCTCCAGGGTCGTTTCTGTTACCCTCATACCCTCTGACCTCACTGACAGGAAGTCTGCTGACCCCGACCGTCCCCCACAGAAATCACACAGAATCCTCGCTCTCTGCGTCCAACGCTTGGCCCAACAAACGTGAGATGAGCCCTCATCGCTGTAGGGGTGTCACAGGTCAGATCACATGCTCTGAGGCTGCTGTGATGTGTGTGTTTATGTTCGTCATAACTGATGGTATGATATGAACATTTGTAGATTTGTGTGTTGTGTAAACCTATCTAGATCCTGAATCCTGAAGGTGTGGGTTTTTATGTAGATTAATTGGGATGTAAATGACACCCCACCTCATGTACATTTGATTTTAGAACAGGTTTCTAACAGTTTGGTGGCCCAAAAATCCCTTCCATTTTTGTCTGGAGCCACAACACACTTCCTCTGCAGCAGTTTGTAAACTCCTCCTCTGATGATGTCATAGGTGATGTCAGCACCAGTAAACACTCACCACTGCCTCCTCATGCTGCCCGGACGACTCTGTTGTCAGCCTTATCCATCCATCAGAGAAGGAACCCTGCGAGACCCTCTTCACCTGTCTCACCTCCAGCCAAAGTGAGACACCTGCACCTGGGGAAGGAGCCTGTGGACAGGGAGGAGGTGAGGCCAAGGAGAACCACAATTCTGATCTGCGTCTGTAATTTTCACGAGTCTAATGAGTCTCTGTTTATCTCTCAGATGTTGATCTCATTGCAATCTCTGAGGAACAGCGCAGCTAAGAAACGGGCCGTGGTCAGCATGAGCAGCCCTGACCCAGATCCTGACAGTCCGGACTCAACTGTGAAACTGGAGCTACTTCCTGATTCTTCAGCTCAGATGTCCCTGTCTGTCAGTGGCTCTCTGATTGAGAGTGTTCTGGGCAGCCTGTGCTCGCCCCTGACACCCACCGACACCAAGAGCAGGTCAGTGTCACACCCTCAGTCAAACACAAAGCCAAAGCTGTTTATCCTGCTGAAAAGATCAGTCAAACATTGAATTGTGTTCATGTTACATCCAAAACACAGCCACAGGATTAACTGATTCAGATTGAGTCTGAAAACTGTAGCATGTGTGAATGGGAATTCTGTCTCATGACTGTAGCCCTGTGAACTCAACAAAACCACAGATGATGAGAGTGCTGTCAGGCAAACACATGGTGACAGCTGCAGACGTCAGTGCTCACAGTACAAACACCAGCAGATCTCCATATGTGTTTTACAGTATGTAATATACAGTTTTTATTTATATATATATTCATGGGTTTGGGTGAGAATGTAGCTCTTGTGTCACTGAAAATATGGGTTGTGTTCTGTTCTTCAGCGTCTCAACCACACATGTCAAAGTCCTGCAGCGCTCAGGAGATGTCTGAGGGGGTGATTGGACGAGGTTGGTTTGATTTGTCATTTCATGAATGTTGATGTGACGTGTTCTCATGTTTCATGTGTGTTTTGTTCGGGTTCCTGCAGGAGTTTTTGGTTCTGTTGCTCTGACCAGTTGTCCCAGTGTGGCAGCGTCTCCTGATCAGGGCGACTCAGTCAGTAAACCCCCATGTGAGCCCCCGTCAGGGGTGTACTGCCACGGCTTCATCACCGACCATACGGACACCGATAAGTGCGCTGAACTAGAGGAGGTGCTGCTAACACACACAGACAAACACACACAGAGCTGTTTGAAGTTCTTCACTATCTTTTTTCAAGGTCTCAAATATCAGCAGGAAGCTTTTCCTGAACTCTATAGAAATCTGAAAACAACTTTCAGAACTTCCTTTAGTATATTTAAACTAAACTACAGATCCTGATTAATTCAGTCAGAATATTCGATAAATAATATGGAACTCTCTGAGGATACACTAAGTGTGTGTGTCTGTTTGTCTGTGGCTGTGTGTATGTGTGTTTGTGTGTGTCTTTGCATGTGTGTGTGTAACAAGAAACAATCAAACTGTCTAACTTTGCATGTGACAAGGTGCAACAGCGTCATCTAGAACAGCAGGAAACAGCAGCTGCTCAGGAGCCAATGAGATGCCACCTGACACATACACTCACTGATGTCGACTGTGTGAAAGGTCAACACAGGTGACCCTCATTGCTAGTCATGTTTTGTCTGTGAAATTCGTATGGTTTGTTTCCAGATGTGAAGCTACACGGTTCTGAGTCACTCTCAACTGAATCTCCCTCCAGCCCGACCAGACAACACGCAGCCCAAAATCCAGTCAAATCTTTAAGCCCCACCCATCAGCCCACCCCCCCAATGATCCCACTCAATAGAAATGCACCACCACGAGTCAGACGAGCATCTAGTCTGAACCGGGTACGACCTTCGGCCCAGCAGTGCTCTGGTGAGTCCGTTTAAACACTCCAAAGATTGAACTGTTGATTCTTCTCATGACCAAATCATGTGCGAGTGATACTATATTCAATGTGTCTGATAACATCACTCTTTCACTCAAGTGTTTCCTGCTGTTGCTGTATGATGATGGAGTTAAATTCATGTTCCTCAGATGAGCTGATTCTTGAGAGCCCTAAAATGGATGCTCAGGATTCCACAGTCCTGCGTACATTCTCCAAACCAGAGCTTGTCCTCACTCAGAGCTTCAGACTGCTGGCCTCAGACGACTGGTCAGTCTCAAACCGTCAGTGGAGATCCAAGCTTCATTCTGTAGATGATGCTTCAGTGTTAATACTGACAGCATACTGATGTTGTACAGACCTCAGAAAGTCAGTTAGCTTGTCTAACTCTCTACATGTTTAGGGTTACTTGATTTACATGTAGGCATTTAGCAGACACATTCATCTGAAGTGACTTACAAAAAAGAAATAAAACAAGAAATCTGTCAAAAAGACATAATATATATGTGTAATATAATGTGTAGAATCACACTGCTGAGCTTCAAGAGTCAAAATAAAAGATTTTAGGAGCAGATGAAAGAGGGCTGTTTTTATTATCGGTGTATCAGCAGTATGCTTGCCGACCACTGGAGGGGTTTAATATGTTTGTGTAGGGAGAAGAAGATTGCGGGAATGAATTTCATGCAGAGTTTGGCTCAGTATCACCCCAATGTTCTCCTGAGCAGAACTCATGATGTCTGTCTCACACTCATTCAGGAGGTGAGTCACTTCCTGTCTGTCAGTCACATGATCACGTCCACTGGATTATTTACATTGATTCAAACAGACTGAAGTGCCAATTGATAAAGTCTTCTGTGTTCATTGGAGAGCCACCTCATCTTCTCTCAGCTAAAGGATTTCGTTGCTTCTCCTTGGTAAGGTTCGTAACCTGCGTTCCGGAGTTTCACGTGTTGCCATCGTGACGCTGGGTGAGATGTTCTTTGCTCTTCAGAAGGGAATGGATCAGGAGCTGGAGGGGACAGTCAGAGCTTTGCTTCATAAAGCCGGAGAATCGAATGCTTTCATTAGGCAGGATGTTGATAAAGCTCTGAACAGTATGGTGCAGAACTGCACGCCTGCCCGCAGCATGAATGCGCTGCTTGTGGGAGGAGTCAGGTTAGGAAACACGCTCACAGTCACAAACTTCATCAGACTCGCTTTTAGTTGTGTGTGATATAAAACACCACTCTAACATCCAGAATGTAAAATTAAAGGCAAAATATGTCATTTGTGCTACTAGAGGCCTCACATTTAAAACAACACCAAAGGCACAGCTCAATGATGCTGTGAAGAATGTTCATCACCTCCACTGCCGATAGAAATCAATCCAACAGGACAAACAATGTTCGGGGATGAGGTCATTTATAACCGTTATGTGCAATCAAAATGATTTGTTTTATTATAATGAATTAGCCACAAGTAACTGTGTGTGTACGTCACATAAGTACACAGTACAGTCACTTTGTCGAAATGATGGGGTAGCGCAGCATAGTTTTACGTCTTCAGAACAATGATACTTAAACTACATTTACCCATTGTTTCTGATCAAGCAGAGGATGTTGATTTCAGCTGTCAGCAGTACAGACAGCTATAGCTGAACTCTAGTCACGTTAATGCTTAACTCTTTCTGCTGTGTGTTTCATCAACAGTCACTTGAACGCAGTGGTTCAGAGGTGCACTGCTCAGCACCTGACTGCTCTTGTGGAGAAGGTTGGAACAGCCCGCTTGCTGTCTGGCGCTAAAGATCTCTCAGACAGGATCCTGCCTGCTGTCCTGAAGCTGTCACAGGACTCATCTCAAGAAGCCAGGTGAGAGAGGCCACTGGTCAGAGGACATCTGGTGCTACCCCAGTGGTTCTGTCTGCCCTTCACAGTGTCTTTAATGTTTCTGTTAGGTACTTTGGTCGCAGGATGCTGCTGTTTTTATCTTCTCATCGTGACTTTGATAAAATAATGGAGAAGTTTGTCCCTTCTAAAGATCTGCCCACTATCAGAGATGTCATCTTCACTCTCAAAACAAAGGTGATTTTCAAACATTTTTACCTGCATGATGTTGCACAGTGTCACAAGAGTTCAGTTCAGACAACCCATTGGCCATTTGTACATTCGGTTCAGGAGTTTATCTGAAATAGCAGAATAGTAGAGTGACATGGAAAAACTCTGTGAATTGTGCATCTACAGACACATCATCTAAAGACATGCACAGATCATCACAAATGTAACATTGTTTAACAATATTCACTTCTGCTCATAGATATGTAGTTTACTTGCTACTAAGTTAAAATAAAACCTAAAAATAAAAATTCTGAACATCTTTCAAAGATTTGATGCCACTAACCTGAAAACATTTTCAAATCCTGTTACTACTTGCTAAAATGTGCTTGTTGTTTGAGGTTCTTTATAAACATCACATCAGTTTCAGGTTTGTGCAGCAAAGTGCGTAAAGCCCACCAGTCAGGAACGGACAGTTTGAATCTATGTTTACTTATGATTGGAGATGCTGTGCTGACAGCTGGTGTGTGTGTGTGTTTCAGGGTTTGGGTGAGATGCCTCAGGACACCCCATCAGCGCGGGGCAGGAGCTCTCTCCCAGGCAACCTCACACGTGACCCTCTTATCATCAGCAGGTGGGTCACAGGAATCACAGCCTCTGTTCAGGGTACTGCACGGGCAGGGTACTGTTATTATTACTGTTTCCTGCTGTGTTGAGCAGAGACTGTGGTCAGACGGTCATCATTAAAGCAGCTGTCCACAGCTACGCAGACAGAAGCGAGTACATCACACAGATGAAGACGCTGCTGAACTCGAAGGATTTCAGAGAGAGAATCAAAGCCATTGATCAGCTGGTGTCGGACTGTGAAGAGAACCCATCTCTGGTCATTAGCAGCATGTTTCCGGTAACACTCCATATCAAAGCATCTAAAGAAATGTCCAAGCTCTAATATCACAGCAGTCTCTGAAAATATCACAGCATATCACAGAAATATCACAGCAGTCTCTGCCTAACTGAATAATTCGTTTGAAACATCTCCCACACTGGTGGGAGATGTGCAAATGTTAATTTCAGCATTCAGAGAACCTGACTGAACACATCACCCTGCAGGTTCATTATTAGATAATATCAGGTTCTGAGTACTGATGATGGTTATGATGATGGTAATGGTTAATCTTCTCCAGGTGTTTGACACTCTGAAAGCTCGACTTCAGGGGTCCAACAGTAAAGTGAACCTGCGAGCGCTGGAGGCCCTACAGAAGATCATCAATGTGCTGAAAGACAACCTCACACAAGTGCTCAATTTTCTCATTCCTGCTATAGTGGACAATCACCTAAACTCCAAAAACACGGCCATCTACACTGCAGCACTGGCCGCTGTTCAAGCGCTTGTCCATAACATCGGTCAGTATAACATTGTGTGACCTTAATAATGAAATAATTGGTGATGTTTACTTTTCTGCTTGTATTTTGCAAAATTCATCAGTACATATTGTTCCAACAGAAAATATATTTGCTGTTAAAATCTTTAAGGTCAAAATATAGTAACATGCTCCACCCATTATTCACAGCGTGTGCTATTGGTTAACCTTTGGTAATTCAGTAATGTGATTTAAAGATTACATCCATAATAGCAAATGTTGGTAGCTGGTGGATGAAGCTGAAGAAGGTGGTGCTGGTGTTTCAGTAAATCTCTCATATTGCACTCCAAACTCACCTTCAGCTCTGACTCTTGATGTGACACGCCCACTTTCACCACCCCAGCGGATTAAAAAACGTGTTTTTTTTTGACAACCATGTTTCACAAGTGTTTTATGTTTGAATACTGTTTCATCCTCGCTGCATTTAATAAAACTTTGGACGAAACATAAGACTGCCTAAGTGTAAAGTGTGATAAGTTTATTGTATTAACTGTATAAACACTGGGTTTCTAGACAACAGTCGTCTCCTGCAGCCCTTCTGCTTGAAGGCTCAGCATGTGAGTGGAAAAGCAAAGCTGGATCTTATTGAGAAAATTGCAGGTGGGTCCAAGAGTCTAGTTTAATTCTGAGGGATAGCAAACAGAAGCAGACGTCTCCCAGAATCATGTCAGATTCTCATGTTGTGATTGGCTGCCTTTCAGAGCTGGTGATGGAGTTGTACCCACGCAAACCTCAGCTGGTGGAGCAGAAGGTTCTTCCTCTCTTCTGGCACCTGCTGAACTGCTCTAGTTCCAGCGGTACGGCTCCTGGGTGCAGCTGCAGCATCAGAGCAGCTACAGCGAAACTGGGAGAAGCTCTGCACATGCACATGGGCCAGACGCTGGTGGAATGTGCTGCAGCACAGAGTGCAAACATTCAATGCGACTTTAATGAGCTCCTGAGGATCTTTTCCTCCCAGTGTCACGCAGGGATTGTACTTAAATAAAATTATTATGTGCATAAACTTGTTCCTGCATTCCTCACAGTGCCTGGATTTTGTCTATTTTTCTAAGAAACTCTAAATAAAAATGTTTATGACTAAAACACAATTATCAGAGGGGGAAAACCCTTCAGACCAAATATTTCTTTGTGAAATGTTGTTGAGCAGACTGACACTTTGCACTTTAATGATCATGATGAGACTCATGATAACTGTTGTCATGTTGACTAGAGGGCATTGCTTGTTCTTTGTACGATTGTGAGTTGTAAACATTGATGTCTTTTGGCTGCACTACAGAATGTAATATCTGAAATGCACAAACAGTTGTTGTGTTATACATGCTGTGTAACATTTCTAACTGACATGTTATCAAACTGTGCAAGATTTACAAACAACTTCTGTACTGTATAATATCACAGTATTAGTTGTATTTATGCTGTATGTTGTTTCAGTATATTGTACCTTGTGGGAATATTTTGGCATGACCATAATGACTTAATATGTGATTATGGTCTGTTCTAAATGGGTCCTATCCTAGTTATATTTTGCATGTCCAAATTTATTGGTGGGGTTTTAAAAAGCTAAAGTAAGATGAGATTTGTCTACATTGTGTTTTCCTAAAGAAAGATTCTTCTGTGAGCTCTGGAATAATGATAGCACAGGTGAGTTCAGCTGTAGGTGTCAGACAGTTCAAAAGCCTCAAAACGTTTATCAATAAATTCTTTTTCAGAGATTCATCAAGAAGTGTCTTCATTATGTAAACTCTTGTCCTGTGGTTGTTACTACATCATCAGACAATACCGAAAATGTATAGTGTATTAGTTAAAGTTGGATGATTTTAGAGAAATTCTAAAAACAAACAGAGCGCTACGTCACACCGCATTGCATGTTGGGGTGGTTCCGCCATCTTAGCAAGATCGCCCTCTGTCGCATGACAAACATCAGCCAATCACTAATGACATTGACATCAGTGGCAGGCGCTTCAGAGTTTTACGACAGTCAAATACAGTTTACGTTACACAGTTTTTGTCACAATATAAAATTAGATTTTAATCTGCTCGTTAAAACAGCTTTGTTGGGCATACATACCAGTGATATTGATCTCTAAAAATGTGATTGTAACTTGGAATCTGAAGCCAAAAGAAAATATATATTTTTTTAATTATTACATGTTTATAATATTCTTTTTACCTCTATTAATTAAAATACGTCATATCATCATCATAAGGCATACACAGTAGTCATAACAATTTAAGTCTTATTTTAATAGGTGAAACCTGAAGGCAAAACAAAGAAAACGTCGATTTTGTCATTTTGATTTTATTGTCTTTAGACAATCTGTAATATCACATCATACTACACAGTATTTATTAATGAACTACACGTTTGCTGGTGGTGAAGCCGTAAATGAGTCCTACCTGTCGCAACATTCTCTACTCTGCCTTCGCTTATAAAATAGCATCTTAATTATAGCTAAACCTACATACAGTTCCCAACAAATGTGTTGTTTAATATTAAAACATATTAAAGAATAGAGGACAGGCTGCCGATTCATTAAATGATACGATATTTCCTCACAAATATATAAATATTTTTGCAGCGTAGTGAAATTTATATATAACTATAACTATATATATATAGAGAGAGAGAGAGAGAGAGAGAGAGAGAGAGAGAAGTGTGTGTGTGTGTGTGTGTGTGTGTGTGTGTGTGTGTGTGTGTGTGTGTGTGTTCTGCGTAACTTCTGCGCACTTTGACGCACTTTGACGTCAGTTGCGCGCGGCACTTTTGATCACGCGCATCCGGTCGTCGTTCTCCTGTTTACAATCATATGAAACTGTCGTATGTTACTCAGTAAAGCGAATGACTGAATAGGTCACGAAGTTGTTTGTGTTCGGTTTGTACGCTGCTTCGGTACGTTTGAGTCCGTTTGACACGCGTTTATTTATTTGCGTATATGGACTCATTCTCACTCATGCAGAGGATGTCACGCTAAAATGAGCACCACTCAGAGAACTTTGTTCGAGTCATGGGGCTGCAGTGTGTCTCATACAGATCAGAGGAAAATTCCCTCAAAACCTGCAGGAAAAACCTTAAAGAAGAAGACGGAGAGTCTGAGGCAGACAGACCGATCAGAGCAGAGAGACAGCAGCGGCCTGTGGGGTGAGACAGTCCAGCAGTCTTGTCATGGTGATGATGATGATGACGACCTGATGCTGGTTGCCGTCTATGAAGCAGAGCGGTCCCTGCAGGCCTCTGACGTTACATCTTGTACCGAACAGCCCACACTGCCTCAGGGCTTTGACCCCTCCGCAGGACAGATCTGGATTTACCCCACCAACTACCCTATCAGAGAGTACCAGCTCCAGATCTCAGAGTCCGCTCTGTTCCAAAACACACTGGTGTGTCTGCCCACTGGCCTGGGCAAAACCTTCATCGCCTCAGTGATCATGTACAACTTCTACCGCTGGTTTCCTGCGGGGAAAATAGTGTTCATGGCTCCTACCAAACCTCTGGTGTCCCAGCAGATAGAAGCGTGTTACAAAGTGATGGGAATACCACAGCAGCACATGGCTGAGCTCACAGGTCACTGTCAGATTCACAATCACACATCAGAGGACTGAGAAAGTCATTAGTCAGAAGTCACAAAAGAAAAAAGAAACTGACAAGCTCCTACAGAGTCATAGGAAATAACTGGGAATCAGTGTAAACGCTTTAAAATGTCTTTAAATACTAAAAAATCATGGAGGTATCTGTATTGATTTATTTTCTAGTTATGCTCAGCGCAAATACTTTATACTCCAACTAGTGCAGTCTCTGTAGAATGGTTTTAAAAACTTGTACAATCATGAATAACTGGAAGGGTCATGGCAGTGTGTGACAGCAGAGTGAAACCTGTTATACTGTACAGCTGTAGATGGTCTTGTTCATTGTGTTCAGATTTGTTTTTTGTTCCCTGTAGGAACGACGGCGGCGCAGCAGCGTCGAGATCTCTGGAGATTCAAGCGCGTGTTCTTTTTAACTCCACAGGTGATGGTGAACGATCTGTTGCGTAACACCTGCCCTGCGACACACGTCAAGTGTGTGGTGATAGATGAAGCCCACAAGGCCACAGGAAATTACGCCTTCTGTCAGGTGTCGGACTCTAAGTTCTTCTGTCTTCTGTTCAGGAGCTTAATACTCAGAGTTTACTCACTTCTTGCAGAGTTTAACCCCCAGTTACTCCCCCTAAGTTTACCACTACACCACATCTTGTGGGTTGTCTTTACAGTGACAGTGTGTAACACCTTTCAAATATTTATGAGTTAAGACACTGTTGGGCTGTTAAACTAGGATGAATGTTGTGAAAGAGTCAATGTTAAACTTACAGTTACTCTTAAATGTTAATCTGACGTTGGCTTGAAGACATTATTGAGCTTTAAAACACTGAGGCATGAGGGCAGCTCTGGTTCTGATAGGTTCTTATGTTCTTCAGGTAGTTCGTGAGCTGTGGAACCAAACACAGCAGTTTCGAGTTCTGGCTCTCAGTGCGACACCTGGAGGAGACATCAGGGTGAGAAGATTTAGTTTTGATCTGGAAGATGCTGGTAGAATGAGGACAGTTTTTCATCAATGTATACTGAGAATGATTGAAAAACAGATTTTTTTTAGAAATCAGTCATTATATGTGCGCACAGGCGGTGCAGCAGGTCATCTCCAACCTGTTGATTTCTCACATTGAGCTGCGTTCTGAAGAGAGTCCAGATGTGCAGATGCATGTTCACCAGCGCAGCGTGGAGAAGATTGTCGTGCCATTAGGAGAAACTCTGTCTCAGTATCAAATCAGATACCAGCAGGTGAGTGAAATCAGACTGAAATTCAGCTGATACAATCTGTTACCTGATACCTGCAGGTCTTTAAACTCCAGGCTGAAAAAATGTTTCTTCAGCTGCATTATTGATAATATATTAGAGGAATATGTTTGATGTAATGAATGCATAGATATGTAGATATAATATGCAGAGATAACTAAGAGCTTATGAGAGAATATAGATGCTTTTGTGTACTGAATGAGTTGTTTTTAATCACCAGAGGCCTCACAAATCTGACTTCTGAAGAGAAAGTCTGGTCTGCTTTTTTGCAATATGTTCTGCTGTTTAGATCAGGAAGATAGAGTGGTGTGTCAGTTCTGGACAGAAATCATTCTCGCTGATCAAGCCTAATAAACACTGAATATTTAATGAACAAGAAACAAAAATAATATACGTATATACCAAATGTCTCAAACTCCTGAAGATGTAATGCTATTAATTTGGAAGGGTTTGAATGGTGTACCGATGAGTTGTTTGATTGTGAATGAAGCTGAAACAGATGTGTTGTGAGTTTGTTCTCATGTATGAGTGACGAGTGTCTTAGCCAGTGAAAGCTGCAATGGCGTCCAGACCTTCTGCCATTGGTCTGAACAGTACAGAACCATATTTATTAGTTTAAGTTTATCAGTCATTGTTAGGTGTGTACGTATAATGTAGTTTATGACTGTCAAATGCCTTTTTATGATTTTTGACATATTAACTAATTCTGTTAAGTTGAAATGATTGTTTCAGTAATAGTTTATTCTCTCACAGAAAACAAATACAAACAAAACAGTCAGGAAATTCACAGTGGTTCTAGTTTAGTTTCTAGTGTTCAGGACACAATGCTCAGTCAATCACAGAACATTATCCTGCCACCAGCTCATTTTACATACACATTCATATAAATCCATGTCAATCAATAATACAACAGGATAAACTTTTAAAGTGACTCTCAGCTCATTTACTGGATTCAGACCACTAACATCAGCATGAATGTTGGGAACAGTGATGTTAAACCCCAGTTTAATTGTTTGGTTTCATTCCAATGGATACAGCAGGTTTAACCTTTGTTTATTTAAAAAAAATATTGAACAAAAATAGCACTATGACTTCACTATGTGAGTGTCTATAACTCAGAGTGAGACAGACAGACAGAGTGTGAGACAGACAGATGGACAGAGATGGGTGTTTGTGATCATGGTTTACAGAAGGTGCATGGTTTACTGTAGGATTGTCTGACTGCAACGCTCTTCATATGGTTTACTTTGGAAGGTGATTGGTTCTGTCCTGTTGCTTTAGTTTACAATCTGTGAGACTCACTAATTTCAGCTCACGTTTGTCTCTCAGAAATAGTAAAGCTAAATGTTTCTTTAAACATGTTTCCTGACAGTTTTTTCAGTTCTGAAAAGCTGAGTCCATCTAAACAAAATAAAGCAAACCCATCCTCAGAGCTCAGGTGTGTGACAGATGGGTTTGCGTGGATGTTATACCTGCAGCTCTGTTTTTTTCTATGAGAAAAGAGAGAGAGAGAAGGTGAAGGTAACAGGGGCTTTTAAAGATTATAGTGCAGAACTGCAGGCAGCTCACAGCCTCTCCAGGAACCAGATCTCGTTCTGTCGATTGGCTGCTGCAGGGTTTGTGTATCCAGCCACAATGAAGGAGTCGCTCACACAGACACCTGGAGAATCCAGAGCCTCTGCCAAACGCCTGATCTCATGAACAATTGACAGCTCATTCGTTGCACCAGTAAATGCCCTGAAACCACAGAGAGTGTGTGTGTCTTAGTGTCTGAAGAATTATCTGAATGATCTGAGCAAACAGTAAGTTTGACTGTTTACTATAACACATTCAGTGAAGGTCTAGCAGAAATGTAAAGATTAAACTTGCTTAAAGTCACTGTAGGAATTTATCTGTCAGTTTTTTTCATCTTTCTGATCAGATTTTTTTGCTGGTTAGGGTTAGATAGAAACTTGTGTGAATAATGTCTAATGTCCTCACGTGTACAAATGATCCAGTCCACTGACTGACATCCTCAAAACAGATAATGCAAAACTATCACACTGGTCTGGTAGTGAAACTATGGAAACAGTATTTCAAGATAGTCTCCATTAGCAGTGCATTATTGTAACACTGCTGTATGTAGATGTCAAGTGTTAGAAACGCACCTGCTGTAGATGATGGTGGCTGGCCACTGCTCAATGATGATCTCGGGGTCGTGGGGTCGTGGCGGGTCTGTCTGGTGTGGGGTGGGGAGGTAATATGCTACAGTGACAGGTCGGGACAGAGTGGTGTGCATCTCATCTGTACGCACCACCGTCACGATGGGAATGGTCATCCCAAGATAACTGCCTGATACACGAGAGAGAGAAAGAAAAAAGACAGACAGAGATGGAGGGAAAGAGAGAGCAGGAGGAGCGTCAGGCTGTGCTGGTGAAGACAGGTGTAGAACATCAACTGAATGTGATCAGTGTTTGACCTGCTGAGTTCTGCTGACAGATGAACTTCATGATCTTCATGAAGCCATAGCAGATGCTCTGCTCATATGTGTCTTCATACACTGTGATACAGGCCCAGTGTGACTTCTCATAGTGTCTCTTCTCCCAGACTACCTCACCACACTAGACACACAGAAAGAGACATGCAGACGGTTTATATTCCTTTTACGATTTATATTAAACTGTTTAATGAAGTCTGTTAACTGCAAGAATTCTGGTGGTTAATTATAAATTAACATCAAATATAAAATAATTTGTAAAATATTGTTTATCCCCTACAGATATTTGACAGATCACACCTATAAAACGAAATAACCAAGAGCCATTTTTGTGTTATCAGGGACACCTTTCATAAATTTTAGTGGCACTCACCCTGATCGTCAGCCAATGATGTGGGTGAAGTCTAATGATTTCAAGACCCAATCAAACTCTGACTTTGATGGTGCCTGAGTGTATGGTCGGTTGTGGATTTAACTGGCATACCTTCTCCTTACGTGTGATAAGTGTGTATGGCACTCTCTCTCTGGTGTGTGTGCCATCATTATTGGTGGTAATCTGCTGGATGGGTTCGGCCATGTCTGTGGAGTGATTACAAGATCAAGATGAGCACAGCTGCAGGAGACATGCAGCTCTGAATACAACACACTCTTTACACTCATTTACAGGCTGTGTTATGAGTGAATGTTTTTAGTTGGACTCAGTATCGTGTGTCTCTGTGTGTGTCCTGAAGATCTTAACCTCTCGGTACTGTAACCAGTGTTGATGTGATCAGAGATTGCATCCCACCTGCTTTTTTAACCTGGTTTAAATATTTGTCATGATAACAACACGTTAATGTGTTGTAATATGAACAGACAGTGTTTCGGTGCTGGTGTAGATGAACCTGTGGGCAATACACATAGTTATTGTATATAGTTTTACACCCACTGGTTCTGTGACTTGAGCAGTGTAATGATGTGAAGGAGTAAAGTACTTTACTGTACAATACTGTACTACAGTGGATTACAGGCTCAGACAGTCACTGGTCTGGAACGGATAATCTCTCAGGGATCTCACTTTAAGATCAGCATGGCTCCCAGCACGAACACAGGTCATCTGTTTTACTCTAGATACTGAGTGACCAAAGGCGCAGTCTAGTTAGTGAGCTCTGCGTGTGAAGTGGGTCACGCTTGTTTCCGCGTATATAAGAACAATAACATCGTCATCAACAACTTTATTGTCTCACCTGTTTAACGTGATCGTTCATTTCAGGTAGTGTTAATGCGATGATGACTGTTGTTATGACTGAGTTCTGGTGTTGTTACCTGTGGGCACCTCCACCTGGTGTCCTCTCGCCACGTCTCTCCAGTAGTGCAGGAGTCGGTTCTGCTGCTCCTCCTCCTGCTCCTCCTCAGCGCTGTCCGACAGCTGCTCCTCCGACACGGACTCCAGGTCCTCCAGCGTGATCATTCCTCCTCCATCACCGCCTCCGCTCATTCGACACTCACCGCGATCCATCGATCCTTCCCCGATTAACCTCGACTCTTCAGCTCGGAGCTCGTGTTTGTGAGCGCGGGTTTCGCACACATCGGCGGGAACTGCTCGGGTTTTACAGACGTGTACCGGAGCACAACCGGGTCAGAATTACTCGACGCGGCTCGTTCGTGAATCGCTCGTCGATCTCTTTCGTGTTTCGCAGGAGTGTCCAGTTTGTTTATATATGGGCTGAGTGCTGATCACGTGACAGCCCCGCCCGCCTATAAACTCGAAGCGCACGTCACGGTAGCGCATTTGAGCGAGACGCTCGAAGGGAGAGCAAACGCAGATACTCGCTTCAGTACTGAACATAACCCAAGCAATAACCCTTCATCGTAAAAGAAAGCAAGCGTTCATATTTAAACCACTGAGAAAATGACGCAAAAACTAAAGTAAAGTGAATTGCTATGGGGCCCTAAAATATAAAAAATACATACAGTGCAGAATATCTCTGTACTGTTAGAGACCTAAAGCAGAGATGAATCCTCACCAAATACAGACTCAGTGATCTCAGTCTGGCAGCAGAGAAAGACAGACACAGACAAACACTTTATATTCATATATTTGATCATTTTTGCTTATTTTAACTAGCACCTAACCCGTATTTTGTTTAAACACCACACTTTGTTTTGTTTTGTTTCTATTTTAAAACTTTCTTATCAGTATTTGTTCATTTTTATTTAGAATGCTTTTGGCAATTTTGTATGTAAGCACAATCACATTTTTGTTTTATGTGCTTTAAATATAAAGAGCAGGAAGCCCAGACTGTCTACTGTCGTTAAATCACTGGTGGTTTGTTACCTTTGCTAAGCATAGATGTAGAATGTTAGAAGTGTGTCTGAATTTTAGATCTGCATGTGTAGATCACAGAATGACTTTCTTGTTATAATTATTGGATTGTGAAGCATCAGAAATGAATTAAACAGGCATAGTGTGTGTGTGTGTGTGTGTGTGTGTGTGAGGTCATTTCATTAACATGTTTTATTGTTTGATGTCTCTGTCCGCTGTCACACCTCAGTTTACTGATTAAAACAAGTATGGATCACAGTATTACACACCTCCACTGCATAACAAAATACAGACAGTTCAAAGTGTGTTAGTACTTCCTCAGTAACAGCTCAGCTCTGTTTACAGATCATTTCTTTTTACACTGTATTTTCACCAAATGTTATTCTGAGGCTCTTTGGCTCTTTTTGACGAAATATTTAATTTAATCTAGTTACTACTCACATTATGTATATGATTAACCATAAACAAATTTATTTATTATAATTGTTTACATGGAGGTGTGAAACCTCACCAGATAAATGTTGGTTCTGACACAAAAGGATTTAGTTACTGTACCATACTGATGTTTTTGGATATTGTTTCTGGAACAGCTGACCATAATGAAAGACTGTGTGTGTTTTCTCCTGCAGTGAGGATGAACAGATGATTTCCTGCCTTCAACCGAGGCTGAAAAGATGCCTGTGTGCTGCATTGTGCTGTTGAAATGTTTTTCAAATGTCTCTGTCTGGCCTGTTTTCCTCACAGCTCTTAGAGATGTTTACATCTCGTCTGACCCACATGAGGCTCCTGAACCATCGTGACCTCCGCTCGCTTACCAAGTACCAAGTTATTCTGGCCCGGGAACAGTTCAGACACAACCCACCGGCCCATGTCCTGGTACAGCAGAGACCATAGAGGAGCAGAGCTGAGCTCCTTACACACGAACACACACAAACAAACACACACACACTGAGTTATCTGTAGGTGTTTGTGTTCTCTGTTTCAGGGGGCGCAGCAAGGGGCCCTTGAGGGGGATTTTGCGCTCTGCATCAGCCTGTATCACGGTTATGAACTTCTCCAGCAGATGGGTCTGCGATCTGTCTTCCTCTTCATTCAGAACATCATCTGTGGGGCTAAAGGTGCTCACCCCCGCACATTTACATTTGCATTTACATTTATGCATTTGGCAGTCGCTTTTATCCAAAGTGACTTACAGTACATTCAAGATACACTTATCGTTATGTGTGCTCTCTTCCCCACACACCAACTCTCTTTATGTTGATTGGATGCTAAAGCTTGTCTGGTCTTGGACTCACAAGGGTTTCTTGTGTTTTCAGAGTCATCTCGCATGAAAAATGAACTTCAGAGGAACCACATCTTCATGGATCTCTACAGGGACATGGAGGCAATGTTTAGCACATCCAGCAGAGGTGAGTACTGCAGTTACCTAGATCATCAGCTTCCTCTGTGAGATTTGATATGCCCAGCAAGATGTGTGTGTTTTTGTTCTTTATTTGTAGGTTCTAAAGAGCCGTACGTTTACAGTCACCCCAAGCTGCAGAAACTGGACGAGGTTGTGCTACAGCACTTTAAATCATGGCCCGGGTGCTCAGGTGAACTTTACAAATGCTTACTAATCACTTTAGCACTGTCATAGTTTGAGCGTGATGTTATTCAGCAGTCAGACCTGATGAGTGATCAGAACTAGGTAAGGTGTGTCTGTTTTAGTTAACTCATTTGATTTTGAATTGTCTGTACTTTCCTGTGATTGGTCCAGGCAATGAAGCGCATATTAATTCTTCAAATGAAGTGAACACACGCGTTATGATCTTCTCGTCCTTTCGTGAGAGCGTGCAGGAAATTGCAGAGATGTTGTTGCGACATCAGCCACTGGTCAGGGTCATGACCTTCATGGGTCAGGCATCGTCTGGGAAAGGGGTTCGAGGATTCACACAAAAAGAACAGCTGGAGGTAAACAAGCGTGTCTTCATGTGCTTATAGTAGCAGCAAGAAACAATAATTTTTGTTTTTAAATGACATATGAAACTTTTTGTGTACATTGATCACATGTATTAAGCTATAGTTTTGTCTCCAGAACACCATCTGGAGTCATTCTGGGATGCTTTCACTCTGAAAGGATGTCTGTCTGTGTGTATGTGTCTGTGTGTTTAGGTTGTGCGTCAGTTCCGTGAGGGTGGATTTAATACTCTAGTGTCCACATGTGTTGGTGAGGAGGGTCTGGACATTGGTGAAGTTGATCTCATTGTGTGTTTTGATGCGCAAAAGAGTCCGATCCGTCTGGTCCAGAGGATGGGCCGCACAGGACGCCAGCGTCACGGACGAATTGTGATCATACTGGCTGAGGGACGAGAGGAGCGAGTGAGAGGCGTATTCTCCCATTGAAGCTACACAAACACAGCCCAACATTTTGCTCTTCTAAAACTGTTTGTGTGTTTAATTGAAGCTCTCTCTCTCTTTCAGACATATAATCAGAGTCAGAGCAACCGGCGCAGCATAAACAAGAGCATCTTGGGAAAGAAGCACAGCTTTCAGATGTTTCCTCACAGTCCACGTATGCTGCCCGCTGGTGTCACCCCCACACTGCACAAGATGCACATCAGTTGTGCTCAATTTGAACACCGACATTTCGGCCGCAGTTCCCTAAAGGGGCGTCGCTCAACGATCAACTTGCAGGCCGATGGTATGAGTGCCAATAACATCATTATCATAAGGGTGTGTTGGGTTTTAGTGTAGAAATGTTTAGAGCGAACATCATAACTTTGTGTATGAGGTAATAACTTCAGCTTCTGGTATTCTGTAGGCAGTAATCAGAAGTGTGTGAAGGAAGACGGGTTTCTCACCCCAGCTGAGGAGGTCGTGTGGATGTCCACCATGAGACTGGGAGAGGATGAACTTCAGCCTGTTATCAGACAAACAACTCTACTGACGTTCAGTTCCAAGCAACCAGCCCAGGTAAACTCACATTTGGACCGAACTATTGTGATAAACTGGTTTTAACTAGTAAAGCATGTGGATCTAACAGAAGGTTTAGTATAAATATATAGATACATGACATAAAACTCATCTCTGATTTGTTGGTGAGTCTTTGGTCCATAGGAATGTTTTAATTTTTGCTCCAGAGACCCAGTACTGCGTCTTTGTGTGCAGGAGCCGTGTTGGTCAGGCCGTGTTAGGGAACTGTCTCTGTGGGAATGGAGACACTGGCAGAACATGCCCCTGCCCACACACAGCGTGGGACATTCAGAACGTTGCCTCCACTTCACCTCCATCATGGAGCAGATTGACAGGATGAGACTGGAGGAGCAGGTGAGCTCTCACAAAGTATGTTTACATGGACAACAGTATTCTGATATTAACCCAATACTCTGATTAAGAAACTACCATGTAAATAGTGATTTTTGATTACCTTAATCCAAATAAAGTCATACTCAAAGTTAGCACAAATCAAATTAAGACACGTGGAGTATTTCTATTTTAGTAACATTATTAAAGTGCATTATAGACACGTACACACGTTGTGTGGGAGTTTTCATTGCATTTTGCAACAGTACGCATAGACACGTGGCAGTGGTCAGCCATTTGATGACAAGCAAGAATTAAATGTTTCTAAATGAAAGTAAGGAATAGACCTGTGCTGGAGAATTTGTATCTGCCATTGTCTATTTGCACGTATAGCATGACAAATAATTAACTGCATTTGAAGCTTTCATAAAATTAAAAATAAAACACACAAACTGTTGATACATGAAATTCTTGAGGGAACGTCGGACGGTGTGGCATGGGGCCGTAATGACGTGTGGCAGTAATTGGTCTGTGTTCTGTAACGTGAGAAATGGGAGCATGAAAGCATCTTACGTAAACACCTTAATCAGAATATTGTCTTATTCAGAATAAGGTCAATAATTAGATTACTACTACTCCATGTAAATGTAGGTCACTCAAACACACACTTCTGTGGGCTTTCATTGGCTGATGCTCAGGCTGTAACTCAACTTGATTTGATTTTTAGAATCTGTTGAGATCTTTAGCTTTTTATGTGACTCTCTGAAATACTGGATTGTGATTGGCCAGTCTCAGATATTTTTGACTGTTTGATGACAGTAAACTGATCGTGTCTTGTTATGTGATGTACAGAATTCATGATTCATTGTCTCATGCACATTAATAAATTACTACCCAACCCACAATTTCAGTTTAATTTAATTTTTGCTCTCCTTATTAAGCCAGGAAACGGTCTAATTCATTCACTTTTGCACTATGGTAATTAATATTAAAGAATAATCAATTATTAAATCATTTTCATTGATGAATCAGACTAATGAATCTATACAGTGAAGGTCAAACCCTGGGCTGATGTGAGTGTGTAATGCGTTCAGATGTGTGTTTAATCTGAAGCTCTCTGATGTCATGTGCTGTCAGAGATGCTCTAGATTGATGTAGTCTCGGGTTCTGTAGGAGAATAGAGTGTCCGTGCTGCCTGCTTTTTTCTGTACATGAAGCAGGTTATGCAACTCCACTCAGAACAGTTACATAAGCACTGAAGCAGGAAGTAGGTCATCCTGAGTGACCCACATGTCCATAGACACTCTTCTGTGGCTCCTTTTAAAATGAAGATTTATTTCATTTTAAAAGATTTATTTCAAGATTTATTTGCAGCTGTGAAGAACTGCCATGGAAAATGAATTGTGTGTTTTCATGACAATGAGCCATTTAAAGACAACAAACCATCATATGTGTGATAGGTTTTTTATTTTATTTTGTTCCCTGAGGTGTAATTATAATATTAATAAAGTTTTTTGGACAAAGAACATTCAGTAATTTATGCTCTTTTCTCATCATGTTTTTTGTCCTGTAATTAAGTTTGATTTAAGTGTTCCTCTTTAATAAACTTAAGGTATAATCATCAGGGTGATGATTGGCTAACGTCTTAGCCAATGAACAGCACAGCCAGCAACAGCACAGAATTTGACTGGCATCATACTGCTATCACAGCTGTATTGTTAGTGTAACAAGGCCTTTGGATCCACTCGGTCCTCCAAAGTATTCTCTTTAACCTGTTGCGTGATGTCATAGTGGATTAATCCCAAACAAACAGGATGTTGCTGTGATGTTCTGTCAGGTATAAAGTTTGGTTCAGGCCAGAAGAAAAAACTTAAAGCTTGTATTATCATGGGTCACATGATGACCTCATTCTTACACTAATGCTACACTGAACTTTTCATGTTCACATGGCAACATAATTATTTCAAGCAATAATGGAGTAACTAAAAGTGTTCTGTGTCTTAGGACTCACAGATGCAAATTCCTCGCCTTGTGGTGAAAATTCACCTTTCTGAGATCAGAATTGGTTACCTACAAGATTTGTAGATCCTGATGAGAAAGGGTTATGTTTTTTAGGAGGGGTCTGGCAAGCTAATCGAATGTAAACGATGAACTTACAAGGCTAAAGAACAGTTTTTTAAATCATTTTCTTTACTTTAAAAACTGTATAAAGGGTGATATTTTATGTATTTGAAGCCTGAGATGTGGGAGCAGTAAAGAGAGAGGGGGGCAAACAGTTTGCAGCTTAGCTTAGCATTGTCATCTAATCAGCCATTATTGTATAGGGGGCAGTTGTGGCCTACTGGTAAGTGAGTCTGGCTTGTGATCAGAAGATTGCTGGTTCAATTCCAGCGGTGGCAGGTATCAACTAAAGTGCCCTTGAGCAAGGCACCTAACCACTGATTGTTTCCCAGGCACAGTAGTGTGCTGCTCACTGCTCCGTGTGTGCGTGCGTGTGTGTGTGTGTGTTCACCCCTCACCAGTGATGGGTTAAATGCAGAGGTCACATTTCGGGTATGACCTGTGCATAGCACTTCATTTGTCTGAATGTATTCAATTTTGAATGCACCCCCACCGTTCTCACTTTATTTAATCCTTACCTGTTTGCATCCCTGCGTAGGACATCGCTGTGAATCTTCAGTTGGGTTAAGTGGGACTGATTCATCTGTCTAACTGTATGAAACTGTATGTACAGTTCACACCAGTTATACCTGCTCCATGCAAAACTAGCAGTTTACTTCTAGAGACAAAAACAAGTGAATCTTTTGATGTTCTGCTTTATTTGTTATAGTTCATGAGCTTTACCTTCATTTCATCTGTTACCTGTCTGTGTGTGTGTGTCTGTCTGTCTGTCTATATCTTATCTCTCAGACACTGTCTGTAGCCCTTCATCTGTCAGTTTTAAACTTATTCTCTTCTGTCACTTTATAACATTTGTTCTTTTAATGATCTAGATCTTCTCTCCTGACAGGGTGACTGGGATAATGAGCCACAGGTCATTCTGAATCTACACACAGAGGAAGTTCTGTGCTGTGCTGATGATGGTGGAACAACAAAACCAAACACTGATAAAATCATGAAACAGATGAGGCCAAAACACACCACGACTGTTGAGAACATCAGGACCTGCTCCTCCAAAACCAGCCTACATCAAAACCATGAAGAGAGAAGCAGAAAGCCTGTGATGTTTATCCAGGGCAAAACGTCCTCATACAGGAACTGTGATTTTACAGTGACTGTCTATAACAGTCAAGAACACTTGGAGAACCGTTCTGGCATGGGTTTAGAGTGTGTCACAGACACTGATGTGAATGACCATTCAAAGACTGAGACAGCAGATGGTGTTTTAGAAGACCTGTGTGGTCAAGTTGCTAAATCAAACACTGTGTTGCGTGACCTTCAGCCAGTACATGAGAGCTCAGATCTCAGTTCAATGTTCTATCAACCTCAGTGGAACATCAGGCCTCACGTGCAGTCTCATGGTCTGGCTGCTCAGACATTTCAAATCATTCTCACCAATGTTAAAGATCTCCTGTCCAAGTCTCCACCACAAGGCTATGATTTTAGTTTACCAGACATTAGCACTGAACTTAATAAAATTCATCCAAAAAGCTTATTTTCCCCTCCCACAGGAGAGTGTGATCTGAGTGTGTTCTCAGTAAAGTTTTCTCTGGATCTCTCTCCAGAAAAGTCTCCACAGTTACCAGGAAACACACTTTCACCTAGTTGGGATGTGATGTCTGATGGTGGTCAGGAGGAAACTGCCATGCCTGTAGACCAACAAAACCCCATGGGCTTTGATGAGAGTGTGGACCTGTTTGGAGAGGATGAAGCTTTTCTACAAGTGACCATACCTGATGTTCAGACACCAGACAAGACCACTGAGTGCATGAAGCAGAACTTGTCTGATGTTACTGCATTTCAGCTGAACAGCATAGGATCTTCCAAAGTCCAAAATCTTCTTACGTCACCTGGACCTTATCAAAGTTCTGAGGTCTACAGTTGTTCTCAGGACCTCTTTTCTGTGAACTTTGACCTTGGAGTTTCCTTTGATTCTGAAGAAGAGGGATCGACTGAAGTAGGAGAAGCTTCTAAACAAGAGATCATCACCACGTCAGCTTTACACAAACCCAAAGTATCAGTCTTTACACCGCCTTCTGAGGTCATGATTAGATGTGACCAGTCACCATTCATGTGTGATAAATGGGGGTCAGCAGGGCGGCACAGCGCCTCCACCCCCAACCATGAGCTCCTGTCAGCACTCAACAGAAGAGCCGAAGATCAGTCTCGCTCATGGACTTCAGCCAGCAGATCTTTCCAGAAGTCACTGTCTCAAGAGAAGGTCCATCATCATCTTACATCTTCAGGTTGGTCTGTCATCAACTGTTACCTGCTTTGCACTTGCACTGTACTTTTCCCTTTCGTTCATTTTTCTCATTAAAATGTTTTTTTATATAACAGTTTTTGCGTTTGTATAGTTGTAATGTAATGTTGTATGTAATTATTTGTGAAACAAGTGAGACAGATTGAGATCCTGAGATGGTGAACATTGGTTCTAAGGGTTTCAACTGACACTATGTCTTGCTATTATGTTTCTCTTTGTTTAAACAAGTGATGTTACTGCAATGCGTATAAAACATGAGATGTGTGATATGATTACCAAGAAAAATGGATCTGTCTGTCAAAACATTTTTCATGATGTTTATGGAGGTTTATTTGTTTGTGTGTCCGTGTGTGTCCGTGTGTGTCCGTGTGTGTCCGTGTGTGTGTGTGTGTGTGTGTGTGTGTGTGTGTGTATGTGTTTTTGTTTTTGTTTCAGGTGTGTTGAGCAGTGACAGCGATGAGATGGTTGTGAGGGAACCAGCAACTCATTTCTCATCTGCTGAGGTCTGATGAACTCAGTGTCTCATTTATTTCTCAAATCATTTCACACATAAAAAATAAATGTGTTTTTGAATGTCATACATCTAGTGAAGTTGTAGATGGTTGTGAGGAGAGTTTGTCCAGCTAATGTTAGAAACAACAGCTGTGTTTTACTGCGTGCTTCAGTACTGTGTGTGTGTTTGGGGGGTTAATTACCATATATAATCACCATAAAATCTATAAATATACAAAGATAGATAAGTGTTGTCTGGGTGTTATGGTTGAATATGTGGTTTACAAGGGCACAAATGTGTATAATGATGTGTAAAACAATTTGAACATGGTTTATGGGGGGCACACCTTAAGGACACCCCTTCCTGTGTCCTCATAAACAAAATGGCTTATAAACATACTAGTTTTCTATGAGGGTTAGGTTTAGGGCTAGGGTTCGGGATAGAATATACAGTTTGTACAGTATAAAAACCATTACATCTATGGAGAGCCCTCATAAATCACATATGCCAATGTATGTGTTTCCACAGCAGTCAAAGTCAGCAGTCAGTGACTTGGATTCTCCTCTTCAAGTGCGCAGAAGACGTGCAGCAGCCCTGAACACGGTACCACTGTCATGTTGTGAATTTTGCTCACTGTGACATGTTCATTCGTTTGCGCTTTATGCATCAGATAATTTTGTCTGTGTTTTAGTCAGAGGACGAGGTGTCAGATGAGGATTTTCAACAGGATGTCCCTCATGAGCCCAAAGTTCTTCGAGCATGTGCTGTGAGGAATCTTCATCTGAAAGCTGCAGTAATCTAACCCTCACAGTGTGAGTTCATGACAGATTGTCATTTATTATTTCCATCATCTTCTAGAAGGTTCTACATCGACAGGGGCGGCAGTTTCTAGATGAGGAGGCAGAGTTGTCTGAAGATAAAGATGTTTCCTCAGATGAAGATGATGGAGATGAACAGAATTGTTCTCTGGCAGGGTTTGTGGTGAACACGACTCAGTGCTCTCAAGGTCTGAATGGTGAGACATGGGTTCTGTATGTGACACAGTCCTCACTGTACATTGCTGAAAGGTTTTCCTTTGTGTTGAACGTGATGTAATTTCCTCAACATCAGAGTCTGAGATGCAGGCATTCTATCTGAAGTCTGTGAGGAGCCCTGCTGCCCAAAACAGGCTTCGAATGACATATAAACCCAATCATAACCTGGATATTTTCTCACAGGTGAGCACATGAGAACAGGACACTAAAGTTTGATTTGACTCTGATTCTTCATTCAATACTAAATAGATAATGACAGTGTTGAGAGACAAACATCTGTCACACTGCACAGACTGACTGTGAATTCACTGCCTGAATTTGCTGAAGTATCTGACAGCGTTTGTGTTGCATCTGGATCTCACAGGTCCCAGAACAGGATGAGACGTATGCTGAGGACAGTTTTGTGGTTCATGGCAGTGCTGTGGAAGAAGAGGCCAGTGACTGTGAAAAAGAGTCTGTGGAAATAATTCCTGAAGATTCTTACATTGATGGCAGGAAACAGTACGCCACACGTCGTCGTGCTTACTTCAAGCAGATCAGAGCAGCAAATGAGAACAGAAGGGTCCAGTCAGAGATCAGCAGGCGAAACAAACGCTCCAGAATCATCCACATGCAGGACTCCAGTGAGGACGAGGAAACTGAGTTTAAACTTCCACACTGTGATGAAAACATCTCTATAGTCCCTGAGAGGAGAGTGAGACAGCTAGACAGACCACAGGAATCACACGACAGAAGATCCAGAAATCACACAGAGCTGAAGAACTTCCATCAAGAACCACAGGTCAGAACCACAGAAACAGAACCACAGAAACAGAACAACATCCAAATCGCATGAGAATCACTTTACAGCAGAATCACATCAGAATCAGAATCACGTCAGAGCAGAATCAGAATCACATCAAAGCAGAATGAAAGCATTTACAATACATTTACATTTATTCATTTAACAGATGCTTTTATCTAAAGTTTATCCTGTTTATAGAATCCCTGGGTTTTTTGGTCTTTAAAATGTTTATATTCAGAAAATATATAATCATGATCTTGCTAATTTGTGTACTGACTGTTGTTGTTAGTCTTGTGTGTGTTGTATTACTTAGATTCCTATTGTTGTCACTGTGATACAGAGACAATCGGCTACAGATGCTCCTCTCAGTGTGTTAGTGGACAGTAAATGTATCAGTGGAGGGTCAGAGGTCATGTCAGCCCTGCGTCTGACACACGGGTTAAAGGTTCAGGTCTGCTCGCTGCTCAGCTCAGACTTCATCGTGAGTAACCGCATGGCCGTGGAGTGGCAAAGTGAGTCTGAGGTCGCCAACGTCCAGCACCGCAGACATCTTCAGGACAGAATGCAGAAACTACAGGTGTTACATGAGCGTGTGTGTCTGATCGTTGAGAGAGACCGAACCAAACCTGGTGAGTCTCAGAATCACTCTGAAATGTTTCTCAGACTCACTCTGATTTTATACTGATAGTCTGTGGTGTGAGTCTGTGGTGTGAGTCTGTGGTGTGAGTCTGTGGTGTGAGTCTGTGGTGTGAGTCTGTGGTGTGAGTCTGTGGTGTGAGTCTGTGGTGAGGGTGGAGTGAACAGGGTCTCTGACCCACTTAGACTCTCAGAGCATCCTCATTGACAGCTGCTCTGGAACCACTGACAGAAAGCCCAGCAGATGTCCTCACAGCTGGAAGACATGTCTTACCTCCAGCCTGATTTTTTTTTTATGTATTTATGAAATAATTTGTACACTTAATATTCATTCTGCCACCCAATGAATGTGTAGTACTGACACACACTGCATGTGACTCAAACCATCAGGCAGGATCATGTCTGTCTGTCCTTGGGTCTGTCTCTCTGTGTGTCTGTCTTTCTCTGTCTACCTTTCCATTCCTCTGTCTGTCAGTCTGTCTGTAGTTCCTCTCTGCATGTCAGTTGTTTCTGTCTGATGGCTTTAGGTGAGATGGTCCGATCGTTCCAGCGCAGTCGTTATTATGATGGGACTTTAGCTGCTCTGGTGCGGGCAGGTGTGCGACTTATGGTCAGCAGAGGTCCAGAAGAGACCGCCACAATACTGAGTGACCTCGCGCAGGTGGAGAAGAGGAAAGGTCAGGAAATAAGAGTGCCCCTGGAGGTCAGAGGTCACCAGCTACAGGCGCTTCAGTTCTTTCTGATGATTCCACATGTGAGCTACATCACTGGTCTGAACATGTGCTACAACTTCCCCTCCATCACACACGTGATCAACAGGTACAACAATTACAGCCTGTCACTCAAAACCCTGTAATCAGATTAATGAATCAAATGAACGGGGTACATCAATATATATGTGTGTTGTTTTTCAGTTCTGTGCATGAGCTGCAGGAGCTTGCTTGTGTGACTCGAGCTAGAGCCGAAGAGATTCATCGCTGTCTGTGTTATACCAGTGACACATCACTCATGACCTCTAGCAGCTAACACATTATTGTCATTGACAGTGAAACTATCACGTTTATAATGTCCATTTTGTGTAGAAATGTCTGTTCAGATGCTTTTATTTCAGATTATGAAGGTTTTTTGTTAATTCTGTGATTGTTTATGTTTGTAAGTACAAGAATATCTTTTGAGCAGATAAGTGAAAGTGAAAAATAAAAATGCTCTGCTTTTTTAAATCATTGCTCATTTACATCAGTTGTTTCCCTGGTGCTAATAGTTAAGATTAGGGTTAATATTTTCAGTTTCACCACTAGAGGCTGTTCAACTCCACAACACATTCACCTCTATCTGTCCTGTTCCTGCTTCTTCACTATGAGTTTCTTGTTATTGTCCTCTGATCAGTTTAGATCTGCCTCATGTCAGAAACATTAAGACGTGTTTTTGGTTTTGAACTTACAAATTTAGTTTTATGTCACTGGGCTACAGCACAGCATTTAGTGTCTTCATTTTCACTGAAACCAACATCATTCATTTACTCTATACTTTACCCATATTTGATGAGAGAAACATTTCTGAATATAATTCCATATTTATTTCAAGTTGAGGAGTTGAGATGTTTTCTGTGTAAGTAACAAATGTTTCCTTAATTATGAACTAAAGCAAAAACAATGAAAAGTACATTTGTTATCACTTATCAATCTACTGAAACTTTTTACAAAACTTTTTAATCTAAATACTGTAGAACTAACATGATGCAAAATATGATGACAAATACATGTATGACAAGGGAAATTATATTTAAAACTAGTCACATTTAAGGTGCATGTAAAGATGAAATAATTAAGATTACTGATGTAACGTGAGACTTGTGTTTTCCTCGAAGAATTTGTAAAATGTATCTACAGGAGAGCAGAAAACATTAAACAAAAAATACTGATGTTACTGTAATTTCTCATGAAACCGTGAAGGTGGCACCTGCATGAACTGAATCAGAAATAATCAAGAACACAAGCAGCAGATGATGCGAGATTAATTATACTCAACAAAGTTATGAAACACCCGTTCACCAGCTCCTGTATACATCACTGACAGAAGAACGGCTGTGTGACTGTCAGGAAGCAGATCTTCGAGTAGGTCAGATGTTTTTATGTTGCCCTAGAAACTAGACAGAAATTTTTATCATAGTATTTCTGAAGTGCATGCAGTGTGGTCCACAAAGCAAGTGTTTACAGTAGTGTGGAAGAAAATGTGTTTACTGATTGACCTGCTGTTGACTGAGATTTAAATCAGACTTTTCTACATTTTTACACAGGCACCCTAACCCTAAGTGACGGATTAGCAGGGGAGTGGAATTAGGACACATAGCAGGACTCACACCTACATTAACTAAAGCACCACGTGTAAGGAGCACATGCAGAACCCACTACACCACGACTCCAGATGCTAATATATTTACATGTATGTGTGAAAACTGGGAAAAATGAGAATGTTTATACAGTGAAATAAACTCTGTGAATGTTTCCATCACCATGATAAAAGGAATGAAGCTTTATCTCAGAGCAATCCGTCTCTGAAGCGCCTCTAAATCTGAGACGTATGTGGTGATTGAGTCACAGGCTGCTGTGCTGCATGTTTGGCTGCAGAGACTCGCAGTGCTTCACACTGTCAGTGTCACGCATGTACATGAGGAAGAGTGTGACTGTGGCAAACGTGGTGGCGTTGACAGGAAAAGCTCTCAGAAGAGTGGAGGTCAAACCCCGCGTGAACGCCCTCCATCCTTCCCTCCTCCAGCTCTGACAGACACAGTCCACAATCCCACTGTACCTGTTTACTCCACCAGCACCATCCGCCTGCAGGCGCGACTTAATCACATCCACTGGATAGGTGGAGAGCCAGGACGCGATTCCGGACATGCCCCCTGCCATGAGCAGCTTGGGGATCATGTAGACATCATCGGGTTCACAGCCCAGCCAACGGGTTAGAGCATCATAAGTGAGGAAATAGACACCAAAACCTGGCGTCTCTCGTACGACTGTCATCACCATTCCTCTGTTGATCCCCCGGATTCCCTCTTTCCTGTAGATGCGAATCAAGCAGTCCAGAGAGTTTCTGTACAGTTTCTTTGTGGTTGTCTTCTCGCCCGTTCCCTGCATTTGCATGCGGGTCTTGGCGAGTTCCATAGGGCAGCAGATGACACACTGAATGGCACCGGCCGCAGCACCTGCCACGAACTGATTGAGCGGCGTGTCTGTCCCGAGCTGGCGCATGACATTGCCCTGAACACCGAAGACGATTGCATTGATAAACGTCAGGCCCATCATTGGAGAGCCAATACCTTTATAGAGCCCAAACATCTGCAGAAAAAGAAAACACTTTAAAGGAATTAACACTATAAAGGGTTTATATCTAGATATGATTTTAAGCCTTTCAGGCCTGAATCATCTTGGGTCAATGATTATGTGTGTGGCCTCTTCACCTCCCACAGCACAGTAACCTGTGGACAAATATAGATGTTGTCCAGGCTAAATTTAGATCTGAATGCCTGTAGCTGGTGTCCCTCCTGTACTGATTTGGTGTGAACCATCAGGGCTTAAATTACTGCTGTACAGACCTCAGATCTGCTCAGTATCGTAACACAAAATCCTGGTCTTAGTGTGTGATCTGTATCTCTCACTATAATCCACCATTAAACTCTGCATGGATCAAATCATTTCTTTTCTGAATTCTCTGAAGTCCTGTTTCTCTTTATTCATTTGATTCTCTTAATTTCTCACATTAAGTAACCGTGGCCATATTACCACAGACCTTACCAGCAGTTTGTTTTTTAAAGCCATGCTGTTAAATTTGCATAATGTGAAGTTAGCATGAAGTTTAACTTTTTAAAGATCTGCAACTCAAGGCCTTTAGCAGCTATCTGCATAAAATAATAGGATGATAAAATCATGCTCACTGATTCTTGGCGAATGATGGCCTGGAAACAGTGAAACGTCCCACGATAAAGAGGTTTATCCACATTCTGAACTTGAAGTCTCACCTGGAAATGAATTTTTTTTTAATTACACCTGAGGGCTTCAGTTATAATCAGGCCAAGAAAGGAAAAGGAATTTTGCAGCTCTAATTATACAGAAGTGATTATAAAAGAAATGTGTGTTATTTAGCTTTGCTGTGTTTGGAATTATATTAAATATCATTCCAGTCCAATGGAAACAGAGGAATTGACCTCGTCTTTACTTACTAGGGTAAACTTCCGTGCAGGGGTGTAAATGCCTCACTGTCATCTAAAACACAGTGACACTTCTGCTGTAAAATCGCCCTTTGAGTATGAAATTATAAGTTTAAAGCACCAAAGCAAGACATATGAGATAGGACTGTTAGAGTATGGGGCTGAAGGGCTTCATATCTGATCAGGAGAGTTCAGACAGAAGAGCTGGTGTGTCTGTGTGTTTGCTGCCCTTTAAATTAAACAACACTATCTGAATTTGAGAAAGGTTTTCATTTTACCACACTGATGTGACCTTGTATATAGAGTTAAATTAATATAGAGCATCATTCACAGAAAGCATGCAAATGTTTCCACACACTATAACACCAGCAATAATATACATTAACATCCCCGCCTCTATATTTACTGACACACCTCTTGTCCTTTAAAAACATTATCATACTTCAGCATCATTTACTGTTTTATTTCATCATGGTTTGTTGTTTAGCATTTTGTAATTTTGAATTGTGGGTATGTAATCTAACCGAGAAGATGACCACTGTTTAAACTGCCATATCAGTTAAGCACATTTAAAAATTAAATATTTTCAAGCATACAATTTAGTAGATAAAAAGCACCTAAAGTGAGAGTGGAAGCAAAGAAACAGAGAGATTTTACCATCATTCTCCATCATAATCACTGATCTAAATTAAATCTTGTTACTGACAGTAAAACATTAGGTATTTAATCTCATACAGATGAACGAACCTTCACAGTGTCAAATGGATGTCCAACCAGCACACCTGCAGCACCTGTGATTGATAGAGTGAGACGAGTTCATATTGTTTCACTGCCTCCAATCTGTGTCTAAAAGAATCATTTTGTAGGAACTGCAGCACTGCCATAAAAATGATGCAACATGTTTGAGCAGGTGAGATATGAGATGTGTTTGAGGACAGAAAGACTCTTCAGCTGCAACTGTGAGTCCTTGACCTGCGTAACTGAGAAAACACAGCAGTGAAACACCTGCGTCATACCAGCGTGAAGCAAGAACTGCATGTGACGCCGACCAGTCACAGAATCATCAGGTAACACTGGTAGAAGAGTTTGATCTCATGGTTATACAATCAGACCTGTAGGATTTCAAATACTGAAGCATTTATGAACTATGTAACTTTCTTGGGATAAAAATACAGAATTCATGGCTTGTTGTAGATTTTAAAATGGTATTGATAAATTATATTGAATGTAATGTAGGCCATTGTAGATAAAAGCATCTGCATCTGGCTTGTAAAATCTTTGGATACACATTTTACATGCATGAACTCACATGTATTTAGAATCTATAATGTTATGATCTATAATTCACATATTTTATTTGATTATGTTGTCATAATTTATTTCAGAGCAGATTTGCAGAAAGTTTTATGTTAATGTTTACCAGTTTCACTCATTGATATGTTCCATATATTTCATTTCCTACCTCCAATACATCCAGCAACAAAGTCCAGAGCCATTTGTGCAGTTCAGTGTGCTGATCTGAAGAGCTTCTGGTCTGTCTGAACATTCATCACTCAACTGTGTCTCTCACTCAGTTTTTACTGAATGAAGCTGATGAAGAGGAAAGTCTGTCTGTGACCAATAGAAGCTCATGAATGAAGAAACACCCCCATCCTGACCACAGCGCATCAGTTTACACATTTACTGTAAAATGACTCATTATAAGTTTGATTGTTAAATGCATTAATGAAGTTTATTTAATATACATTTCACTGACATTGAATTAGCTTCATAAATCAGACGCGTACTTCTACAACATAGAGTGTAGCATGTTATAGTAACATCCAGACGAACGAAGAGCAATAAAGTTAACAAGTTACTGTATACAGACACTTCATAACGATCAGGCACAAGGGATACGATTCAGGGACACATAAATAATACATAGCCCAGATCAGAGTCTGTTCACGCTTCTGCTAATGCTTACGGTCCTTGTAGCAGTGCAGCCTCAGAGGGCGAATGCGCGTAAAGAAACGCGAGAAGCAGCGCCACCCCGCGGTCAGTGCGGGAACAGCAGCCAAACGCTATTCTCATTCCTGTGTTATAGCTGATGTACATCACAACAGCTACAATGACAGCCTCACTCTTTACTTTCATATTGTTCTGCATGACATTGTTCCCTGAAGGATACTGTGATCTTGAAAATGTCTCATTACTCGCGAATCCGACAAATGCTGCAAAAGTGCATCCATAATGTCCGCGACCTACATGAACAGTCAGACATTTCTGAAGCGCACCAGCTGTTCGTGTCGAGCTGATAATCGTCACTCGGATCAGATGATCGGTTCTGCTGGTTCTGTCTGCTCGGTTCTGCTGTCTGCTCGGTTCTGCTGGTTCTGTCTGCTCGGTTCTGCTCGTGATGCATCTGTCAGATTTTATCGCCGGTTCTGTCGGAGGTAATAATGTCGAGCGCTCCTCTGAAGTCACTCGATGATCAAGGTCAACGTATACAGAGAATGAACGCGACGGTTTCAGTGTATCCATGTTTGTTTCACTGTATCGATGTTTCTTTAATATTTGTGTCGTTCTGCACCTTTCAGATCCTTCAAAACATCGACTGACAACAATGATGATTTTATTAAAACTGTGATTCATTTATTTCCATCAGATGCTTTTAAACTAAAATGGGATGAAATACATTTAAAAATGCTTCTTGTGTTTATTACACGAACAGTGTCATTTATACAGAAAGTATCACAATGTTAATGTGAATAAACAAAAACTGCTGTATGATCTTGTATGTAGGAGCTTGTGGAGTGGCAGTGGGCTATCCATTAGACACAGTAAAGGTAATAATAATAAAATTGACCATAATAATCTACTGAACAGCTGTAAATGAAAGTGTGGTGTGTTGCAGGTGAGACTCCAGACTCAGAAACATTACTCCAGTGTTTGGGAATGTGTGAGATCAACCTGCAGATCAGAAGGAGTGAGTTTCTGAACAATCATTCATAATTCATAACCATTGCAGTTGAAGTTAACTAATCCACAGGTGTGTGTGTGTGTGTGTGTTTAGGTGCTGGGTTTCTACAAAGGGATGGCCATGCCTGTCACAACTGTCTCCATCAGTTCTTCTCTGGTGTTCGGCACATACAGAAATGTTCTGTATTATCTGCATGAGCTTCGTCATAAAAATCTGTCAGACCGTTACAATAAAGCAGATATATTTCTCTCTGGATTTGCAGGTGGTGTCACCCAGGTACTTTATGTAAAGGATCTACATTATATAGACATCAGTTCACCCAAAATAAACATTGTTCTCATTTACTTTTCATTCCAAAGTGAGCTGTTACTTTACATAAAGAATTTGAGTGTGTGTTTGGTTTGTTGTCAGGTTTTGGTGATGTCCCCCGCTGACATTGTCAAAGTTCGTCTTCAGTGTCAGGTTGAACCTTTTTACCACATCAAACCAGATTCAAGGCCTAAATACCATGGTACACTTCACTGTCTGTTTACTATTGCCCGTGAGGAGGGGCTGCTGGGTCTCTATAAAGGTTCTGGTGCTTTAGCTCTGCGGGACGGACCTTCATTTGCTACTTATTTTCTCACCTACAACACCATCTGTGACTTACTGTCTGCAGGAAACAACTGCCCAGGTAAAATATACCAGGACAGAAATATAAACCTTATAGAGAAAGAATAGTTTATATGCTCAAATCACACGATTAGGGCAAAAGTATATTTATTTAGCCACAACTCAATTTACTGAAGGGAAACTTTCAGTATTTGAATTAGGTGAGATTGATCTCAATCAGGTGAGTTAATCTAAATTGGGTATGCTGTGGTTCCCAGTAACAAAATTGGGAACCTCAGAGTTTTAGCAATTAAAGATATGTTTAATTGTCAGAGAACCAACAATAGGTTCTTAAAACAACAATTGCACATTTTTACGTTGATTTTAAGAAGTCAATGACTAGATTTTAAAGTTCAGATGTGTCTTATGTGCGTTGATTCAGAGTGGAGTGTCATTCTGTTGGCTGGTGGAGTTTCGGGCATGTGCGGATGGGCAGTTGGGACACCAATGGACGTCATCAAGGCCCGTCTGCAGGTGGATGGTGTCAACAAACGGCGGTATACAGGATTTGTTCACTGTATCACTGACAGCGTAAAGACTGAGGGAGCAGCTGTTCTGTTTAAAGGTCTGTTTGTTAACTGCATACGTGCCTTTCCTGTCAACATGACCGTTTTTGCCATGTACGAACTGGTTGTTCGAGTTCTTTGTACAGCCTCATAGACTTGAACGTCACATCAGGGATTCACTTTGCATTAGTTGTTCAAATTTTCTTATTAAAGAAATTGAAAAAAAAACATCAGTCTATCTATAAGATGTATATTTGTGTTCGGCTGTAATTTTACATCATCCTGTAGAACCTAACATACCCAAAAGTCACTTATAGTATACAGGCACTATCTGTATGATATATGAAAATGGGTTTTGCTGTCTTTTATAAAATCCATCATGAATGAAATTCAAATCCGTTTTAAATGTTTTTTTTCTGGTGGCCATTTAAGGACATTTATAATATGCTCATAATTGTGTGTTGTTGAGTTTAGATTCACTGTATTTCTGTTTGCCTGACTCCCTGTTGCATTTGTACAAAAAATACTTGCGCAAGATTCTATGAATGTAGAGTTCTGTTTGTTTACATCAAGTCAGAGATTAACAGTTGTGGTAGAGGTGTTTTATTTATAGCTCATGAATTCAGTCACTGCAGTTTGGATCCTTCAAACAAACTGAATCTCTATTTCATAAATATTTTCTTTGTTTTAAAATGACTGTTTGCACAGATAAAGCTTCTGATTGCACAGTGTCTAATAAATCAACATTTCTGTCACAAACATGCAATAACAGCCTGGTTATATGGAGATTAAACATCACAGGTTGAGTTTTGCCGAGCAGAAAACATGATGATAACAATATTCATCTGTCAGATTCCTTCATCTGCAGCAGTACTGGGTTTCATCAGGTTCTTGATGGTTGTGTCCAGTTTATTTAAAAGCTTAGACTGGCTGTGATCAGTCATTGTTTAGTTTCTCTTTTGGACAAACTAGTAGTTGAAGTGTAGCTTGCGTGGGCTCATGAACTGTTGGACAATCTCATTTGTCACTTGTTTGCGTCTCTCCTGGTGAGCGACGATCATAGGCTGAAGGATTTCGATCAGACATTTTTTTAGTTCGCCGGTGAGCAGAGCACCGCTGATGTATTCCTAAACAACAACAGCAGCATTTCAACTCTTTAGAAAGACCTCTTTAAATACTATATCATACACTGTCTTTACATGACAAACACTTCTCATCATTGGTTAGGATGAATGTCTGAGCTCTCACCTGTCTGATCTTCTCCAGCTGCTCATCATCTTCAAGGAAAAATGTTAGATACATGAAGGAAACGTCCACATCTGGATTCCCACCAAAGTTCCTGTGTTCCTCGATGGTGTCTTTCCCTCCAGAAAAAGCGTGTTTGTTTATCTGAAACGGCACACAAAGAGCCTTTTGACATGAAGGGAATCATGTTGATCAACGTTCAAGAGGTCCACTAAACAGTCTTAAATGATTTCCTCATTGACAGCAGAATGAACCTTTTTTTTTATCTGTTTTGGTGAGTCTGTGAGGAATATGGAGGAGTTTGGGTCACTGGCACTCATCTTGGTTTGTGCACCCTGAAGCGCTGGGAAGAATGTGGAGTGGAGCAATGCAGGTTTGAGGTAACCAATGCGCGGGGCCACGTCCCGGGTCATGCGGAAATATGGGTCCTGAGGAATAATCAAAAACTGTTCTCACATCTCCACTGCTGCTCCATATTATCAAGTACCACAGTAAACAGATAAAGAATGTGTGGAGCTTTAATAAAGTGTGACTGATCTCACCTGATCAATAGCACATGGAATCAAACACTGAATGTCTTTCCTGTCACTGAAGATCTGAGGGAACGAGCTACTGAAGGATGGAGCAGCTTGAATTGCAGGGAAACTGATTTTACCTGCATGTACACACACACTCTTACACTGACATCCTGATAAACAACAGACCGCTGAAATTCAGATTCTTTTCTTACCGATACAGTCGCTGTCTGTGAAACCAAAGATTCCTTTGACTTGATTAAAAGTGACATGTTTCTGAACCTTCACCACATTTCTGTAAAATGAAGGACTAGATCTATCGGAAGAAACAGAGATATCAGAGGCGCAAACAGCAAATAAAACCACTGTCTGGTTATTTCAGATATATTGATGTTGATCATTAATATACTATCATTCAAATTCTTCAAAGTTGCTCTTATGATGAAAAGGTAACACAAAAAATAATGGTTAGAGAGTTGGACTTGTAACCCAAAAGTCACAGGTTCAATTCCCACTGCTAGCAGGAAATGACTGAGGTGCAACTGAGACACAACGTAAACAAAGTCTGCTTTAAGGTACTATAACTACTGCTGGTTTACCCCATGTAGTCCAGATCAGAGAATATAAAGGTCTTATTGACATCAAAACCACAGGCAATGATGTCTTTAGCGTTCTCTACAGCATATCGATAACAGTCTTCCTGTGACAGATCCTTCCATAGGTACTTCTCATCATCCGTCAGCTGGATGACCAGAGGAACATCAAACATGTCCTGAAGCCATCTACAACAGCATCACAAAAACCACATCTGTGTCTGGCAAACAGCATCTCCACTGATCTTATAATATGGGAACGCTTGTGGGAATGAAGAAGACTCTTACTTTGTGAAAATGAAGGGTATGAGATGGCCCACATGCATAGCCTCTGATGATGGTCCTCTTCCTGTGTACAGATAGAAAGATTTCTGATTCTCATAGGCATCCAGGATCTGATGCATATCCCTGCACAGAAATCACGCAATTACATTAATCTGCAGTGAACGAACGTGATGTTTTCCTCTGTACTGGAGAACAGACCTGTGTGAGAAGAAGATTCCTCTGCGGAGAAAACGATGAAGCTTTTTTCCAGTGAGTCGAGAGATTCTGTCCACCAGTTCCTGATTGATCTTACTGCTGCCAAACCGAACTGAGAACAATGACATCATCACCTCATGAGTACAGCTAATAAACCCATACAGTGCTGAACTATTGAAATATCATAACCTACCTATGAGTTTATCATAGTCCACGCCTTTGGCGCTGCTGGTAGACACGTTCCATGGGTCAACCTGGTCATCTCCCTCTTCCACAGTCTCTCGGAGATCATTGGAGACCACACAGTCCAAAGGTGGACATCCTGCTTTATAGTCCAGACCGGTCACATGTTTAAAATCTGCTTTCATCTGCAGTAACAGCTGCACAGCTGCCTCAATGTCCAGCTGAAAGAGTGAAGGTGTACAGTAATGTAAAGTACTGACAATAACAAACGCCTTGTTGACATTATTGTATGCACTTTGTATTTACCTACAGACTGAGAACTGAATATATAGACAGATATATATATATATATATATATATATATATATATATATATATATATATATATATATATATATATAAACCCTACAGACAGACACCGGACTCACTTTAGGAGCTTTGGCAGCCTTCAGCGCTCGGACTGTCTCTCCCTGAGCTGTCAGATGATCGTACAGATTCATCGGACTCAAATCTACTGCTACACAATCCGACATCTGTAACGGAGAAAAACTTAACCCATTTTCAAAAACATTTGTTCATTCATTCGTTCGTTTCAACATGCAGAGGACAGTACAGACAGCTGTGCCCGCGAATGTGCTGCAGCCTGACTGAGTATTCAGCGTCATCATCTCATGATCGTGATCGGACTCAGTCCTGATGCTCGACGTGATCGGACTCAGAAACTCACCGTGTTGAGGAGATGCTGTCTGTCTGTCTGTCTGTCTGTCTGTCTGTCTTCTCTCGAGTGTCTCTCTAACTCGTCCGACTGGAGCTCAGCAGCACATGCTTTTGCCTTCAGAATGCTTTTCATTTGGGTTGTACGTTCATTATGTTTTGTATACCTTTTTGCATTCTTGTATAACTAATTTTAAGAGGTTTCCATATATAGCATATATGCATAGCACATATACGATGTATATTTATACAAATATATTTTTTGTTGAAAACGAGACTCTTGTTTTGTCAGGAGGATCGAGCGATCCGGAACTGCCGGAACCTTCAGCTGGTTTTTCAAATTAAACGCACATTTATTTGCGCCACTCGAAAGTTTTCATATAAGCGACTGTTTAATAATTTACACGCCATTATTCATATATTAACGATAGTATAGAAGTGTGGTTACATTGTAGTGATATGGCTTATACTATGATATGAATTTGGCAGTTTGTTGTTGTGTCAGCTGCTCATGCTTTCAAATGTATGAATTTTATTTTATTAGAAAGAGATGGAGAAAACGCGTTGAATGTTTCTTTAATAGCATCAGCGTGGGGAAAAATATCCTTTCAAACATTTAAACGAAAGTTTGGTTGTGAGTTTACATTAACTGAGGTGATGGTGGCGTCACATTATACGGGCTCTAGCAGCGGGGCAGATGAAGGCGGCAGAACTGGGGCAATTGTGTCTGTAACCGGTTACGTTTTGAGCGCCTTAGTAACTATAGCAACGCTTCGGCAACTACCCACATCACCCCAGCATCAGGAATTTACTTCTGATCTCAGTTCAGTAACACCAAGTATGAACGATAGAAACTGACGTTTGTTATAAAGCACTGATGACTATAAATCAATATACAGCTGCTGTCAGGACATAAACAAGACTTAGCTCAGTTACTGGTCTGAATAACTGAAATGAATTAAAAGATAAATTCACAAGGGAACATGATAGTTTGTGTAAATAATTTTTAGAATGAATCCTACACGGAAATCTGCTCCAGACTGTAAAAGATCTCCATCACTGCTACAGTAAATGTGTCGAGCAGATGTGCAGACGACCATAGACCAGCCCCTTCATAATGAACTATTACTGAATCACAGCCAGATGTTAGTCATTTACTTTGAAGGGTTGGTAAACAAGAGACTACTCGACAACTCGAGACTAGTCATAGTAACTAAATCTGATGGTGAATTGAGTAAATCTTATTAAACTGGATGTATTGTCATCATCACCGTTACAGTTAATGAAGACAGTGAATAAAGTTTACAGGAGAGTATTTAGTCTGATTTCACATTTGACAGTTTTGCTTGTGAAATGGATAGTGAGGTTTTGTCTCCACCCAGGTGTCTCATATCTGTATCTGTATCAGATATGAAAACTGCTGCTATAACCTCATTGTGTTTAATAATGAAATGCAAGACTGGATGTATCTGGGGATTGTTAGATAGTTGTGCTGTGGGCTGATCATAGCGGAGGGCTTCTGTGAAACACTTTATTACTCTCTTCTGCGCTTGTGTGCTGTGTTTATGTGAAACACTTTATTACTCTCTTCTGTGCTTGTGTGCTGTTTATGTGAAACACTTTATTACTCTCTTCTGTGCTTGTGTGCTGTTTATGTGAAACACTTTATTACTCTCTTCTGTGCTTGTGTGCTGTGTTTATGTGAAACACTTTATTACTCTCTTCTGTGCTTGTGTGCTGTGTTTATGTGAAACACTTTATTACTCTCTTCTGTGCTTGTGTGCTGTGTTTATGTGAAACACTTTATTACTCTCTTCTGTGCTTGTGTGCTGTGTTTATGTGAAACACTTTATTACTCTCTTCTGTGCTTGTGTGCTGTGTTTATGTGAAACACTTTATTACTCTCTTCTGTGCTTGTGTGCTGTGTTTATGTGAAACACTTTATTACTCTCTTCTGTGCTTGTGTGCTGTTTATGTGAAACACTTTATTACTCTCTTCTGTGCTTGTGTGCTGTTTCTGTGAAACACTTTATTACTCTCTTCTGTGCTTGTGTGCTGTGTTTCTGTGAAACACTTTATTACTCTCTTCTGTGCTTGTGTGCTGTTTATGTGAAACACTTTATTACTCTCTTCTGTGCTTGTGTGCTGTTTATGTGAAACACTTTATTACTCTCTCTTCTGTGCTTGTGTGCTGTGAAACACTTTATTGTTTTTGAAACACTTTATTACTCTCTTCTGTGCTTGTGTGCTGTGTTTCTGTGAAACACTTTTTATCTCTTCTGTGCTTGTGTGTGAAACACTTTATTACTCTTTTTCTTGTGTGTTTTGTGAAACACTTTATTACTCTCTTCTGTGCTTGTGTGCTGTTTCTGTGAAACACTTTATTACTCTCTTCTGTGCTTGTGTGCTGTGTTTATGTGAAACACTTTATTACTCTCTTCTGTGCTTGTGTGCTGTGTTTATGTGAAACACTTTATTACTCTCTTCTGTGCTTGTGTGCGTGTTTATGTGAAACACTTTATTACTCTCTTCTGTGCTTGTGTGCTGTTTCTGTGAAACACTTTATTACTCTCTTCTGTGCTTGTGTGCTGTTTCTGTGAAACACTTTAAACACTTTATTACTCTCTTCTGTGCTTGTGTGCTTGTTTATGTGAAACACTTTATTACTCTCTTCTGTGCTTGTTCTTGTTTATGTGAAACACTTTATTACTCTCTTCTGTGCTTGTGTGCTGTGTTTCTGTGAAACACTTTATTACTCTCTTCTGTGCTTGTGTGCTGTGTTTATGTGAAACACTTTATTACTCTCTTCTGTGCTTGTGTGCTGTGTTTATGTGAAACACTTTATTACTCTCTTCTGTGCTTGTGTGCTGTGTTTATGTGAAACACTTTATTACTCTCTTCTGTGCTTGTGTGCTGTTTCTGTGAAACACTTTATTACTCTCTTCTGTGTTGTGTGCTGTGTTTTGTGAAACACTTTATTACTCTCTTCTGTGCTTGTGTGCTGTGTTTCTGTGAAACACTTTATTACTCTCTTCTGTGCTTGTGTGCTGTGTTTATGTGAAACACTTTATTACTCTCTTCTGTGCTTGTGTGCTGTGTTTATGTGAAACACTTTATTACTCTCTTCTGTGCTTGTGTGCTGTGTTTATGTGAAACACTTTATTACTCTCTTCTGTGCTTGTGTGCTGTGTTTATGTGAAACACTTTATTACTCTCTTCTGTGCTTGTGTGCTGTGTTTCTGTGAAACACTTTATTACTCTCTTCTGTGCTTGTGTGCTGTGTTTATGTGAAACACTTTATTACTCTCTTCTGTGCTTGTGTGCTGTTTATGTGAAACACTTTATTACTCTCTTCTGTGCTTGTGTGCTGTTTCTGTGAAACACTTTATTACTCTCTTCTGTGCTTGTGTGCTGTGTTTATGTGAAACACTTTATTACTCTCTTCTGTGCTTGTGTGCTGTGTTTATGTGAAACACTTTATTACTCTCTTCTGTGCTTGTGTGCTGTGTTTATGTGAAACACTTTATTACTCTCTTCTGTGCTTGTGTGCTGTTTATGTGAAACACTTTATTACTCTCTTCTGTGCTTGTGTGCTGTTTATGTGAAACACTTTATTACTCTCTTCTGTGCTTGTGTGCTGTGTTTATGTGAAACACTTGTTTATGTGAAACACTTTATTACTCTCTTCTGTGCTTGTGTGCTGTGTTTATGTGAAACACTTTATTACTCTCTTCTGTGCTTGTGTGCTGTGTTTATGTGAAACACTTTATTACTCTCTTCTGTGCTTGTGTGCTGTGTTTATGTGAAACACTTTATTACTCTCTTCTGTGCTTGTGTGCTGTGTTTATGTGAAACACTTTATTACTCTCTTCTGTGCTTGTGTGCTGTGTTTCTGTGAAACACTTTATTACTCTCTTCTGTGCTTGTGTGCTGTGTTTATGTGAAACACTTTATTACTCTCTTCTGTGCTTGTGTGCTGTGTTTATGTGAAACACTTTATTACTCTCTTCTGTGCTTGTGTGCTGTTTATGTGAAACACTTTATTACTCTCTTCTGTGCTTGTGTGCTGTGTTTATGTGAAACACTTTATTACTCTCTTCTGTGCTTGTGTGCTGTGTTTCTGTGAAACACTTTATTACTCTCTTCTGTGCTTGTGTGCTGTGTTTATGTGAAACACTTTATTACTCTCTTCTGTGCTTGTGTGCTGTGTTTCTGTGAAACACTTTATTACTCTCTTTGTGCTTGTGTGCTGTGTTTCTGTGAAACATTTTTTTTGTGTTTCTGTGAAACACTTTATTACTCTCTTCTGTGCTTGTGTGCTGTTTCTGTGAAACACTTTATTACTCTCTTCTGTGCTTGTGTGCTGTTTATGTGAAACACTTTATTACTCTCTTCTGTGCTTGTGTGCTGTTTCTGTGAAACACTTTATTACTCTCTTCTGTGCTTGTGTGCTGTTTCTGTGAAACACTTTATTACTCTCTTCTGTGCTTGTGTGCTGTTTATGTGAAACACTTTATTACTCTCTTCTGTGCTTGTGTGCTGTTTATGTGAAACACTTTATTACTCTCTTCTGTGCTTGTGTGCTGTTTATGTGAAACACTTTATTACTCTCTTCTGTGCTTGTGTGCTGTTTCTGTGAAACACTTTATTACTCTCTTCTGTGCTTGTGTGCTGTGTTTATGTGAAACACTTTATTACTCTCTTCTGTGCTTTCTTTTTTGCTGTGTTTATGTGAAACACTTTATTACTCTCTTCTGTGCTTGTGTGCTGTGTTTATGTGAAACACTTTATTACTCTCTTCTGTGCTTGTGTGCTGTGTTTATGTGAAACACTTTATTACTCTCTTCTGTGCTTGTGTGCTGTGTTTCTGTGAAACACTTTATTACTCTCTTCTGTGCTTGTGTGCTGTGTTTATGTGAAACACTTTATTACTCTCTTCTGTGCTTGTGTGCTGTGTTTATGTGAAACACTTTATTACTCTCTTCTGTGCTTGTGTGCTGTGTTTATGTGAAACACTTTATTACTCTCTTCTGTGCTTGTGTGCTGTTTATGTGAAACACTTTATTACTCTCTTCTGTGCTTGTGTGCTGTTTCTGTGAAACACTTTATTACTCTCTTCTGTGCTTGTGTGCTGTGTTTATGTGAAACACTTTATTACTCTCTTCTGTGCTTGTGTGCTGTGTTTATGTGAAACACTTTATTACTCTCTTCTGTGCTTGTGTGCTGTTTATGTGAAACACTTTATTACTCTCTTCTGTGCTTGTGTGCTGTGTTTCTGTGAAACACTTTATTACTCTCTTCTGTGCTTGTGTGCTGTTTCTGTGAAACACTTTATTACTCTCTTCTGTGCTTGTGTGCTGTGTTTCTGTGAAACACTTTATTACTCTTCTTGCTTGTGTGCTTTTCTGTGAAACACTTTTTATTACTCTCTTCTGTGCTTGTGTGCTGTGTTTATGTGAAACACTTTATTACTCTCTTCTGTGCTTGTGTGCTGTGTTTATGTGAAACACTTTATTACTCTCTTCTGTGCTTGTGTGCTGTTTATGTGAAACACTTTATTACTCTCTTCTGTGCTTGTGTGCTGTGTTTATGTGAAACACTTTATTACTCTCTTCTGTGCTTGTGTGCTGTGTTTATGTGAAACACTTTATTACTCTCTTCTGTGCTTGTGTGCTGTGTTTATGTGAAACACTTTATTACTCTCTTCTGTGCTTGTGTGCTGTTTATGTGAAACACTTTATTACTCTCTTCTGTGCTTGTGTGCTGTTGTGAAACACTTTATTACTTCTTCTTGCTTGTGTTTATGTGAAACACTTTATTACTCTCTTCTGTGCTTGTGTGCTGTGTTTATGTGAAACACTTTATTACTCTCTTCTGTGCTTGTGTGCTGTGTTTATGTGAAACACTTTATTACTCTCTTCTGTGCTTGTGTGCTGTTTTGTGAAACACTTTATTACTCTCTTCTGTGCTTGTCTGTGTTTCTGTGAAACACTTTATTACTCTCTTCTGTGCTTGTGTGCTGTTTATGTGAAACACTTTATTACTCTCTTCTGTGCTTGTGTGCTGTTTCTGTGAAACACTTTATTACTCTCTTCTGTGCTTGTGTGCTGTTTATGTGAAACACTTTATTACTCTCTTCTGTGCTTGTGTGCTGTTTCTGTGAAACACTTTATTACTCTCTTCTGTGCTTGTGTGCTGTGTTTATGTGAAACACTTTATTACTCTCTTCTGTGCTTGTGTGCTGTGTTTATGTGAAACACTTTATTACTCTCTTCTGTGCTTGTGTGCTGTTTATGTGAAACACTTTATTACTCTCTTCTGTGCTTGTGTGCTGTGTTTATGTGAAACACTTTATTACTCTCTTCTGTGCTTGTGTGCTGTGTTTCTGTGAAACACTTTATTACTCTCTTCTGTGCTTGTGTGCTGTTTCTGTGAAACACTTTATTACTCTCTTCTGTGCTTGTGTGCTGTTTCTGTGAAACACTTTATTACTCTCTTCTGTGCTTGTGTGCTGTGTTTCTGTGAAACACTTTATTACTCTCTTCTGTGCTTGTGTGCTGTTTCTGTGAAACACTTTATTACTCTCTTCTGTGCTTGTGTGCTGTGTTTATGTGAAACACTTTATTACTCTCTTCTGTGCTTGTGTGCTGTGTTTATGTGAAACACTTTATTACTCTCTTCTGTGCTTGTGTGCTGTTTATGTGAAACACTTTATTACTCTCTTCTGTGCTTGTGTGCTGTTTCTGTGAAACACTTTATTACTCTCTTCTGTGCTTGTGTGCTGTGTTTATGTGAAACACTTTATTACTCTCTTCTGTGTTTGTGTGCTGTTTCTGTGAAACACTTTATTACTCTCTTCTGTGCTTGTGTGCCAGGGAAGTAATGCCATACCATTTGCTTACTGGGCACAAATAATAATTTATTTTTAAAAACAGCTGGTAAAATGTACTGCCCGTAAAAAGCTTGTGATTTCTGACCCGAGCAACTGGTTTCTGCTGTCTGATATCAGGATCTTCTCTGTTGTTTTGTTGTAGATGTGTGTGTGTGTGTGTGTGTGTGTGTGTGTGTGTGGGGAGAGAGTGAATTAGTTTTGGTGCCGTTCACTTTACATAAGGTGATGTTTCTCTCTGCAGCTTTTCATGTGAATGTGTGTAAACTGATTTAGCATCAACATAATTATTAATGATTGTCTGTTACATTGTACAGTTTCTGCATCAGACCAAAAACAAACACAGCATTTTATTGTTTTGCTTTTCTATGTCTTCTGATCTGTATCATACACTAATCTGATCTGTTATCAATGCAGTTATTGATCGTTTCACAGGTAAGATAGTGTTACAGATGGAGAATCAGTTTAAGGTGGGCTGTGTTGCCACTCGACCTCTTGACCCCGATGTGTTCCTGTGTGTGGGATTCAGTTCAGAGGTCAAAGCCTGGGATGTTCGCTCCGGTAAGGTCAGTCTAATATGTGTTTCAGGAATTGAGATAATACTAAAGTTCTCTCTTGAACACTGGATTGTGATTGGTCAGGGGCAGCATTCAGCTGTCAGATATTTGTGTATAATTACCATATAACTGATTGTTGAGTCTGTGACTTCTATTTCACTCCAAACTCTAATCAAATCAATGTTTAATCTCCCTTTCCACATTTATCTGCTTTACAGTCGTGTAATATAAAGTACTTTGACAATTTATTTCCATGACTGTTTTTTTGTGTTTTGCATTATTCACCTGACTTTCATCTGACACTTGGCTTTATTCATCCTCACACACATCTTATGTACCCTGTTGAGTGCATTCCAGTGTGCTCAGCATTACATCACCACTATATCAGACCAGCTGCAGGATAAAATAAGATCATGTTCTTCTGAACACATTTCAAAATTTCTTGCATGTGTTGTGCAGGTGTTTAGGGTTTATAAGGCCAGTATTCAGCAGACGCTGGACATCCTCTTTCTGTGTGATGGTAAAGAGTTTGAAGCACGGATGCCATGAGTCAAGACTCTGCAGATCGAACGCTGATCGCATGGGACTTTGGCACCAAGGCTAAAGTCTCCAACCAGATGAAAACCCCCTGTGATGTCACAGCTTGAGTCTGCTCATATATTTAAATTCTAATGTCAAAGTAAAAGTCATTATGAGAAGTAATTGCTACGTGTTTATTTTAGAGCAGGAGCGCTACACCTGCCAATGTCTAACCTCACATCCGCTGGAGGACAGTTTTGTGGCTCAGACCAAAGGGAGCTACATCGCCCTGTTTTCAGTGCAGTGACTGTACAGAGGGAATAAAAGACATCGATATGAAGGACACAAGGTCAGTGTTTCCCCCCTCAGGTGCTAAATCAAATTACTGTGCTGTATAAATACAATCTGATCTCATCTGGATGAGGTTCTGCCCGAAGCCACTGTCTGAAAAGAGCTGCTGTTTATTTTGGGGTGATGAAAAATATAGATATTGATAGATTTGAAGAGTGAAATAGATTCATTTACCTGATCAATAGCAATGTAATTATTCCAGTAACTGTGTGATGGTGTGTAATGTATCACTGCTTGTAGTGTTATACTACAATATCTCTATACTAAATATGTAGAACACAGCAGCTGTGTATAACGTTTTCAAATTTATTTTTAAATGAGATGGTTGTCGAAAAATTGTTTAGAAATGAGACACTTTGCCTGTAAATGTCACTGCCAATTTGCCAATAGTACATGATTGTGAAGACAGCAGTAATTAATTAAGCAGTGTTCCATAAAGCTGTGCTTTGGTAAGACTGTCTTTTCGGCTAAGTCTGGTATTCCCAAATTTCTGGTGTTGTGGAGTTGTTTTCTGAGGTCCAGGTCTTTGAAAATCCTTCTTGTATCGCTGGGTGTTGGAAGCTTCCAGACTTTGGTTTAGTGACTCAACTGAATTATGGGGACTTTTATTCATATGATCTTTCTTTAAACTCTCTTCTGTCTGCTGCTCATCTTTGGGGTTTCCAGACAGAAGGAATTTGCTCTTACAGCCCTGATTTCTGTCCTTAGACCGAAACACTTTCAGATGTGTCTTTGGGTTTAGAACAGGACTTGAACTAGCTGAGGTGGGGAAACAGGGATTCAGCAAATGTGTGTTGAAGATATCGTCTCTATCATGGAAGCTGCTGTAGAGGGAATCCAGATTCATATTGGGATTCATTGCTAAATGCTGCTCTGAACAGCTGTAGGGCAAAACGTGTCCAGAGCTGTGAAGCGAGGTCTTGATGTCCTCTACATTTGTCTGCCTCCAGCAGTCAGTCAGTTCTTCCTCAGGGATCAATCCTCTGCAAGCGTCAGAGGTTGATGTGAGATGGGGCACATGGTATGATGTGGTGTAGTACAACGGCGTGCGGCTGTAAGACGGAATACTCTGTGAGCTCTGGACAACATGCTGAAAGCTGTTTGACTTGGGAAAACCTGAACCTTCCTTTTCATATGAGAAAGAGTTTTTATGCTTCAAGTCTCCCTCATGCCAGTTTGACTGAAAAGATGTCAAGTGATTCTTCTCCCCTGAAGATACACTGAAGCTTGAATAAGAGCCAGGGAGTGGAGAAGATTCAGCCGTGAACCCACGGAAAGGGTGTTTATGTGGAGAAAAGCTCAGGTGGAACATCTCGTCCTCTGCGTTGCAGTCTGCAGAGTTCTGGCCCAGCATCTGTCTGTGAAGGTCGATGCTCTGTCTGCGCTTCGGCCAGTGCTCACCGCGTGTGTACAGCGCTGTGTCGCTGCAGTACACATCTGATGATTTATATAGCACATGCTTCTGCAGTTTGTCCTCGTCGCACATTCTGCTGTTTGACATGAAGTCTGTGTCTTGCGCTTGTGGGCTGGATGAGCGGGTGACCGGACAGCTTCTCCCAGGCTCTGGTTTCTCCAGGACTTTCCCAATGATGACAGTGGGCACAGAGTCTGAGTGAGAAGAACACAGTGCCATGTTCTGCCCACGACTGTTTTTCTCCATGTGAGAACTCACACACTCCTGAAACTTCATGGGAAGCTGTGAAACAACATAAACATACACAGATTTATCATATGACATATACAAATATGAGAGAAAAATATACTGAGTTGGTGGGGGACTGATTGTGACTTTGTGAACATATGAAAAAAGAATAGTTGAAATTGAATTCAATTTTTAATTGAAAATTATGACATATGTAGAACATGCATATATAGAATATTTATCACACTGCAGTGTTGAGTTGTGTTATTGCCTAATGAAGGTTCTGAAACAATCCTGTCTCATCCACCAATGACAGTGTGATTATTACGTGATTGTGATTATTACAGCCAATCATAGACAACTGTGTGACTGTGTGTGTGTTTGTGTGGAACAGGCTGAATGAACAGAAATATACGGATAGAAAATGTGAATAATACAGTTTTGTTTTACAAACAAATTCAAATATAGAGGTTTGTGTGGAACAGTTTGTGTGTTGGGCAGGTGAGATGTACCTCCGACAGTTTGTGTGCTCTGTGAGGGTTTTTTTTCCACTGCAGGAACTGAGCTGCCAGATTACAGTCATTCCTGTACACATCCTGTAAAAAGATGCCAACTGATATCAAACATAAATGAGGAATGAGTCAGTGTCTCTTCAAAGTTCTGTGTTGTCTTTTTCGAGTCAGATCCGATTTTATTTTACTTTGTGGTTGTGTTTGATTTTCCCATTAATGAATTTTTCCATAATGACCATAGAGTCCCTGACTGAATGCTAGACTGAACAAAGATTTTCTTTACACCAGCAGGTCCAGACCTTTGACATAAACCTCATGTTTATGTCATGTATAAACCTCGTGTATATATATATTATGTCATGTATAAACCTTGTGTATATATATATATATATATATATATATATATATATATGAACAGAAGTAACTGGTTAAACTGTCAGCAACCCTTTAAACTCTTCTGAAGATTTCATGTTTGTGAATGTTGCAGTGTGTCCACCAGAGATCTGATGCTCAGTAAAGCACTTTAATTAAAACAAAAGTGTGAATTTAAAGTGTTGTATCACTAATACAACACTTCATGATTTATCATCAGTGCATGATGTCAGCTAAATATGTCAAAAATAAAACAGATTCCTAACCCTAAGTCTGTTAATTGTAGTACAGTACATACATTATCCTCTTGTAGCTTGTGGATGGTGATATTGGCCTCTATTAGGTGGTTATTCAGTACAAGTATCTCTTGACTCAAAGCGTTCGTCTCCTCTTCATGGAGCTTCGTCTACATCAGAAAGAATAAACATGAATGAGTCACATTTTAAATGTCAAACACATTGGCCTACATTGACTCATCACAGATATATTGAATTACTGCTGAGATATGCTGTTGTTGCTATGGTAACATTAATGCTAAATGTATTGTGTACTGTATGTGTCTGTTGTTATTCATTCAGTCTCACTTAGTCAAATGTCTTGTATTTTTACTGGTCAGATCTCAAACTCAAATCTCTGTTCATCTGCCCTGCATCATTTGCCCTGAACGTCCTTTCCAGTTGTGTTTCTATTGGTTGTAAGATTGTGTCTTTGTGTTAAAAACATGTCAATCATGAGTCATTCATGATGTCAGCATTTTTGTGTTCAAAAATGATCAGAGCATTATAATGTGACTCATTAGCACTGCATGACAATATTTTTACTTAACAGTGACATGTACTTTGTAATTACTGTAGTGATTATTTATAATAGCTGCAGTATTTGAGAGTCTTGAATTCTGCAGCTTTTTTTGGAAATGAAAGAAACTTTTAAGAGAGCTGCAGATGGATGTCAGAGCTGCAGGTCTCTGGACTTCGACTTATGAACACAGAAAATGGTGCATCCAGGAAAAATGAAAATAAACACTGAGGTTTAAGCACCTAAAGTTTTATTGTCAACTGGTCAGCTGTCAAGACCAGTTGTTTAAATAGTCATTTGGAGCAAATGTGGTAATAAATGTTTAGCTGCAGTAAAATCACAAAAGAGAAACACATTCTGTGTGTGTGTTCTCTCACCATTCTGTGGATTCTGTCTTGCAGGTCTTTGTTTTTTTTCTGCAGTACTGTGTAACTGCTCTGAATCCTGCAGGAAAAACCAGGGTGATGATTTTGTCAAACACACTAACATTCTGTATGTTACAATGTTCAAGCACATCTGAGCTCAATTTAAAAATAGAATATCATTGTCAATGTATTTCAAATATCAGTGAGCACATTTAAATGACTAAACATCTGTGTCTTTTACATTTTTGCATTTGGCAGACGCTTTTATCCAAAGCGACAAGTTATTCAAGTTATACATTTTGGCAGTACATGTGCTCCCTGGGAAACTATGCTAATGCAATGCTAATGAAATGCTCTACCAACTGAGCTACAGGAACACCAGGAAATCTTTCCAGTGATATTACATTTATGAATTAATATGTCCCATTAAACATGTTTTTTGGTAATTAAATAATATTTCATTTGGTAATGAAATAGTAAGTTATAATAAATAATAACTTATTGAAAAAACATAAGACTCATTTGTATTGTACTGACATATGAATAACTGAATGGATTTTATAAGCATTATTTAATATCATGTTCATTTAACTGCCAGTCTTTATGAAAGTGCAGACGTGAATGTTCATGAGACTAAATGTTCACATGATCTATTAGATTCTGTGTGGCAGAGAGAGACACTCACACACAGGTGATCTGTGTGAAGGACACGTTTATTTAAATGTGTTCTGTGAGGAGTGGAAAGCTGATCTTTTCTATATCTCATGCTGGCTTTTGTGAATTCCTCATTCTGTGAATCATCTGTGATAACTGTTTATACTTTCCCAAAAACAAAACACTAAATAATTCTCTAAATAATTCCTCTAATTGTAAATTACAGCAACATGCCTTAATAAAGCCCTGATGATAATTTAAATGCAACATTAAGAATTTGCAATGTCTGTTTGTTCTAGTGTCATGTCTTTTATTTTGAAGTCATGTTTGGTAGCCTATGTCTCTGGTCTTTGTAGTCTTTTGTGTTACCCCACCCTAATTGTTCCCAGTTGTCTTTTTTTCAGGTGTGTCTTGTTAGTCTGTGTTGCAGTGTTTCACACCGCACGCGTATTTGTGTAGAGAAAACTGTACTACCACAACGATTAGATCGTCCATTATGTCTAGTATTCAGATGTACTCTGAGGATATACATATATATAATAAATAATATAAACCAGGTTTTGTACTTTAAACTAAACAACTTAATCTTTCTGTTAAGTTTTAAATAAAATTAGCTATGAGTTAACTGTCCAAATGCCTATATTCTAATGCATGTTGATTTGTATTGTATGTTAATCATTATGCTCACTGCTGCTCATTTTCTTTAGTCATGTATATTAGCATTCGCTAAATTGTGGATTTCACGTCTGTTTATTTTTTTTCTATTTATGGTAAAACCATTTGTACTGTAATTTATTTTGTACAGACCACACATTCATTGCTTCAGTAAAGAGTGAAAGGGCTCCAGTCGGTCCTCAGGACAAGTGTCTACTATTCCACAGTCCTTAACTGTACAAATTAAGTTTGTTCCGATTCTAACACTGTGTTAATCTTGCCTTGTGTCATGTTCTTTGTTCCATGTGTTTTAATGACCTTTATTGCATTTTAGACTTATTACATATTAACATTGTTGATTTATGTTTAGATCCATGTCATGTTTCTTTCAGTATGTAACAGAATTGCACAGTTTTTCATTGTTTTAAAAGTTTAGTCATTTCTTGGTATGATGAATTATTGACCCAGTCTGGGTTCATATCATAGTAAAATTCTGAATGCATTTTTTTTGTAAAAATTTTCATGGCAATTTGTTGCTACATGGCAAGAATTTATGAATAATTTGTGTTTTTATCTACCTGTGCATTTTCTCTGTGAATGTTTTGAGCTCCTCTTGAGCTCGCTGTAGTTCAGTCTCCAAAAATTGACGTGTGGAGTCAAATTGTTTCTCCAGCAGGTGAAGTTTCTGGGTCGTAAAGGTCAGATGTTTGACCAGGTCAGCTTTCTGTTCCTGTAGGGAACTGCACAGACAATAATAACCATTTACATGATGACAATTACAATATATAAAAATATTCCAATACACATAAATTACATTTTTGATGAATAATGTTTTATTTGATAATTTATGAGAGCACTGTGGCTGCTGAGACATCTTCAGTTTTACAGTCCTGTAAAAAATGCAATGAGGTTGCGCATAATGAGATGCTTGCAAAGATCAGATACAGCTTCACCATGAATGCGAGAGTCACATGAGTGTGACACTGCAGGTACACTGCTACCTTGTTTCACGTTGCATGTAAAAAGTCTCCTATTGTTCATCCTAGTATCTCTACCTTCAGAACTATTCCCACTTGTAAATGTAGATTTGTAGATGGGTTCTTAGGGCAAAATATTAAATGCTCTCTGTGTAAGTCACTTTGGAGTGTCTGCTAAATGTATAAATGTAATGTAAATGTATTACACACTTTTAGCACTGCAGGAGACCAGATCAACTATCTGTCACATGACTTAAACCTGCTGCTGCACACATACACAGACATGCACAGATACACTCTTACACACACAACATACCACATAACAGCTGGTACATTTATAACCAGATACAGATTAATAAACATACAACGATTGTATTGTTATATAAATAAGTTATAAAATGTTCAATCTAACATCTGCTCAACTATGTGTACACGATCCTCTGCTCTTTAGACAGTTGTTACCTGTTGTCACAAACATCTTCAACAGCAGCAGCCTGAAGAAAACACACAAACAGAGAGACAATAATTAATTCTATGATCTTATATGAATCTGATCAATACAGCACTTTAAAGAAGCTGTATGAACGTAAACCTGTGACTGTAATTGATTAAGTCAATCTGTCGCATACAGCAGTCTACGGTCCAAATCATCGTATAAACAATGTTTAACATTGTATAAACAACGCTACCAAAAGTAATAACCTTTTATAAACTTTCAACTTTTGTCGCAACGCACTGTGACGTGTGCAGCCATGGACCAATGGGAGTCTAGAAAATAGCGTTACGTACCGTCACCTTGACGAACACAAAACCTGTTTAGTGCGGTTGTGACGGCGCGGTGAGAAACCTTCATGTGTGTGAGATTCCCGCACTGAGTCGGGCTGTGTTCACACACTGAGATCACTCACTGTACGTACTCCAGAGGCTGATGTTATTCACACAGTGAACCTGTTTAGTGCGGTTGTGACGGCGCGGTGAGAAACCTTCATGTGTGTGAGAGTCCCGCACTGAGTCGGGCTGTGTTCACACACTGAGATCACTCACTGTACGTACTCCAGAGGCTGATGTTATTCACACAGTGAACCTGTTTAGTGCGGTTGTGACGGCGCGGTGAGAAACCTTCATGTGTGTGAGTTTCCCGCACTGAGTCGGGCTGTGTTCACACACTGAGATCACTCACTGTACGTACTCCAGAGGCTGATGTTATTCACACAGTGAACCTGTTTAGTGCGGTTGTGACGGCGCGGTGAGAAACCTTCATGTGTGTGAGAGTCCCGCACTGAGTCGGGCTGTGTTCACACTGAGATCACTCACTGTACGTACTCCAGAGGCTGATGTTATTCACACAGTGAACCTGTTTAGTGCGGTTGTGACGGCGCGGTGAGAAACCTTCATGTGTGTGAGTTTCCCGCACTGAGTCGGGCTGTGTTCACACACTGAGATCACTCACTGTAGCGCGGTGAGAACCTTCTTGTGTGAGAGTCCCGCACTGAGTCGGGCTGTGTTCACACACTGAGATCACTCACTGTACGTACTCCAGAGGCTGATGTTATTCACACAGTGAACCTGTTTAGTGCGGTTGTGACGGCGCGGTGAGAAACCTTCATGTGTGTGAGTTTCCCGCACTGAGTCGGGCTGTGTTCACACACTGAGATCACTCACTGTACGTACTCAGAGGCTGATGTTATTCACACAGTGAACCTGTTTGAGTGTTGGTTGTGACGGCGCGGTGAGAAACCTTCATTGTGTGAGTTTCCCGCACTGAGTCGGGCTGTGTTCACACACTGAGATCACTGCTGATGTTATTCACAGTGAATTTTAGCGGTTGTGACGGGCGCGGTGAGAAACCTTCATGTTGCCTTTTCACACACTGAGATCACTCACTGACGTACTCCAGAGGCTGATGTTATTCACACAGTGAACCTGTTTAGTGCGGTTGTGACGGCGCGGTGAGAAACCTTCATGTGTGTGAGAGTCCCGCACTGAGTCGGGCTGTGTTCACACACTGAGATCACTCACTGTACGTACTCCAGAGGCTGATGTTATTCACACAGTGAACCTGTTTAGTGCGGTTGTGACGGCGCGGTGAGAAACCTTCATGTGTGTGAGAGTCCCGCACTGAGTCGGGCTGTGTTCACACACTGAGATCACTCACTGTACGTACTCCAGAGGCTGATGTTATTCACACAGTGAACCTGTTTAGTGCGGTTGTGACGGCCGGTGAGAAACCTTCATGTGTGTGAGTTTCCCGCACTGAGTCGGGCTGTGTTCACACACTGAGATATACTCTACGTGCTCCAGAGGCTGATGTTATTCACACAGTGAACCTGTTTAGTGCGGTTGTGACGGCGCGGTGAGAAACCTTCATGTGTGTGAGAGTCCCGCACTGAGTCGGGCTGTGTTCACACACTGAGATCACTCACTGTACGTACTCCAGAGGCTGATGTTATTCACACAGTGAACCTGTTTTGAGTGCGGGCGCGGTGAGAAACCTTCATGTGTGTGAGATCCCGCATTCGGGCTGTGTTCACACACTGAGATCACTCACTGTACGTACTCCAGAGGCTGATGTTATCACACAGTGAACCTGTTTATGCGGTTTGACGGCGGTGAGAAACCTTCATGTGTGTGAGTGTCCCGCACTGAGTCGGGCTGTGTTCACACACTGAGATCACTCACTGTACGTACTCCAGAGGCTGATGTTATTCACACAGTGAACCTGTTTAGTGCGGTTGTGACGGCGCGGTGAGAAACCTTCATGTGTGTGAGTTTCCCGCACTGAGTCGGGCTGTGTTCACACACTGAGATCACTCACTGTACGCACTCCAGAGGCTGATGTTATTCACACAGTGAACCTGTTTAGTGGTTGTGCGGCGCGGTGAGAAACCTTCATGTGTGTGAGAGTCCCGCACTGAGTCGGGCTGTGTTCACACACTGAGATCACTCACTGTACGTACTCCAGAGGCTGATGTTATTCACACAGTGAACCTGTTTAGTGCGGTTGTGACGGCGCGGTGAGAAACCTTCATGTGTGTGAGTTTCCCGCACTGAGTCGGGCTGTGTTCACACACTGAGATCACTCACTGTACGTACTCCAGAGGCTGATGTTATTCACACAGTGAACCTGTTTAGTGCGGTTGTGACGGCGCGGTGAGAAACCTTCATGTGTGTGAGGTCGCATGAGTCGGGCTGTGTTCACTGGCTGTGTTCCACACTGAGATCACTCACTACAACTGAGATCACTCACTGTACGTACTCCAGAGGCTGATGTTATTCACACAGTGAACCTGTTTAGTGCGGTTGTGACGCGCGGTGAGAAACCTTCATGTGTGTGAGTTTCCCGCACTGAGTCGGGCTGTGTTCACACACTGAGATCACTCACTGTACGTACTCCAGAGGCTGATGTTATTCACACAGTGAACCTGTTTAGTGCGGTTGTGCGGGTGTTATGTGTGTGAGGTCCCGCTGGTCGGCGTCTTGGGGAGAAACCTTCATGTGTGTGAGTTTCCCGCACTGAGTCGGGCTGTGTTCACACACTGAGATCACTCACTGTACGTACTCCAGAGGCTGATGTTATTAGATTTCAACTGATGTTATTCACACAGGAACCTGTTTAGTGCGGTTGTGACGGCGCGGTGAGAAACCTTCATGTGTGTGATTTCCGACTGAGTCGGGCTGTGTTCACACACTGAGATCACTCACTGACGTACTCCAGAGGCTGATGTTATTCACACAGTGAACCTGTTTAGTGCGGTTGTGACGGCGCGGTGAGAAACCTTCATGTGTGTGAGTGTCCCGCACTGAGTCGGGCTGTGTTCACACACTGAGATCACTCACTGTACGTACTCCAGAGGCTGATGTTATTCACACAGTGAACCTGTTTAGTGCGGTTGTGACGGCGCGGTGAGAAACCTTCATGTGTGTGAGTTTCCCGCACTGAGTCGGGCTGTGTTCACACACTGAGATCACTCACTGTACGTACTCCAGAGGCTGATGTTATTCACACAGTGAACCTGTTTAGTGCGGTTGTGACGGCGCGGTGAGAAACCTTCATGTGTGTGAGAGTCCCATGAGTCGGGCTGTGTTCACACACTGAGATCACTTGCCGCACTGAGTCGGGCTGTGTTCACACACTGAGATCACTCACTGTACGTACTCCAGAGGCTGATGTTATTCACACAGTGAACCTGTTTAGTGCGGTTGTGACGGCGCGGTGAGAAACCTTCATGTGTGTGAGAGTCCCGCACTGAGTCGGGCTGTGTTCACACACTGAGATCACTCACTGTACGTTCCAGGGCTGATGTTATTCACACAGTGAACCTGTTTAGTGCGGTTGTGACGGCGCGGTGAGAAACCTTCATGTGTGTGAGAGTCCCGCACTGAGTCGGGCTGTGTTCACACACTGAGATCACTCACTGTACGTACTCCAGAGGCTGATGTTGTTCACACAGTGAACCTGTTTGTTTAATACCCTGGTCCGGATTTTACACGGCATTTATGTCAGTCGGAAGCTCTAGTAGTCAGCATTGCATAATGTTGTGTTTAATTGTGTATTGTTGTGTATTGTTGTGTTGCAGATGCATGTAGACTGATTGCAGCGCGTTTTCAAGTGCACTTTTAAACGATCTCTACATCTGTTGTGCTTCTTTTTGTTTTTGAACGTAAGAAATCATATGGGCCTCAGTCTGTACTGGGAGTTAATCAGAGGGCATGAATAATTGCCTCCATTTAAGGCTTATTATTATTATATTTTTGTTGACAATCGCACTAAATTAAAGCATCACATTGATAGCCCTGCTGTTTCTCAGAGATACTAATTTCATACGTTGTATACTATATAGTAGTGAAGTAGGCATATTCAGAGAGAGAGATGACCAGTAAGACGCTTCATAAACGTCATGTTAAATTATTGTGAAATATTAGAGGCAGCATGTGTGACTCAAGAAATGTTCTTGAACAATATTAAGTAGAATTTGAATGTTTATGTATATAAGTGTAAATTGTATGATTGTGATCAATTTTTATGTAAGGATTTATGCATTGTAGATTTATCACATAGATTTATGTGATTGTAAGGATTTATGAATAGATATTTGTACAAAAATGATTAAAAACCATTTCATTTACCACTATTACCAAAACAAAATAGCTCAATATTGTAATATTGTCAGGATGTACACACACATACACACTTGTGTGTGTTCATAGCCTCAGTGTTCTCTTGTAGGATTCACAAATAGAATAAACACAGAAATCTCATGACACACACACTGTCACCCAAAACATCACTGCTCACCTACCAGTTTAAGGTCTTATGAAATCCAGATGTATTGTGCTTTGTTTAGTGTTCTCATACTGCCATTAATAATACACTGTCAATCATACAATAAATTCTCTTCACACACAAACACACACTCATTTGAAACTGATTCAGCTCTATAACAAGAGCTGATTCAGCTCTTAATTTGTGTGAATACTTACAGGTCTTGGTATTGAGGTGGAGCAGTAAAGGGGTCTTGGTGCACCGGCCAAATGCTTTGAAATTGGGCTTAAGCATCTTTCTCTGTCAAGGATCCTATGAAAAGATGCGGCTCTTTTCTTTACTCCTCTTGGAGGTGTTGATCTTATTTCATGTTCCCTTCTTACTTGGTCTATGTCAGTCTCTAGATAAGCTGTGCATGACGTTTCCATGAATGGTACTTCCTCTTGTTTCCTTCTCAGGGTCTTACTGGTCTCCAGAATCTTGCAACTTGGTGTACACTTGGCCCAGGAATCCTTAATAGAACTAAACCAAGAACTAACAGTGCTGGATTGTGGTGTGGAGACTGCAGGTGATGATGTTTGTGCACAAGAAACAGCTGCCACCCCCTTATGGACCACGCCAAAGGCTTGCAGACACTCTGGGTCCAGTACCCTGCAGGTCACTTCATCAAGAAACTGAGAAAACTTGAGCTTTGCTTCAATCTTCTCCTCTAACTCTGTGGATGTCGTTGAAGCTGTGGAGCTACCCTGACTTGACTTCAGGCTGTGTTCAGAATCTCTGCAGCGCACATCAACCTGCCCCATTCCCTCCTGCCTGTCCAATCTCACCATGCTCCCCTTGCAGTCATTGGAGTTCTGGTAGCCGGTCTCAGAATCACTTGTCCTCTCCAGTCGACTTCCTGAGCCAGCACGCACTCTGAAAACTTCCTCGCTGTGCTGCTTGATGGAGCTGCGCAGGAGGCAGGTTGCCCCAGAGCTCCAGCTGTTGGTGTCCCAGCTGTCATCCTCACTGGAGCTACGTTGACTGGAGCTGGAACTTCTGAGACTGGGGCTGGAACTGCGCAAACTGAAGTTGGAGCTCTGCAGGGCTGAGGATTTTGCAAAGCTCTTGAGGCAGGAAACTGAACCCTTTACACTTGACAAAGGACCTTGCAGACTAGACACAGAGCCCTTCAAACTGGAGATGGAACCAGGTCCATGCAGGGTGGGTGAGGAAAGACTTGATGGGCATTGTGCTGGTGGGTCTTTGTCCTGGTCACTCTGGCATCCTGTAAACACAGGACAGGAAGCTGTTGATGAACAGGATCCACGTTCCTGCCTGCTGGATGTTGTCTTTGGCTTTGGCTGCCTCTTCAAGGTAGAAACCAACATCTCATTGACTGCAGTTGCTCTTCCTGTTTTTGAGGAACCATTCTGCATTTTTGCTTCAGAAATCACTCTGTTGTAAAGTGTGTGGGGAAAACTGATGAACTGGGTTGAACAGCTTTCAACAGCTTTCACACCCTGATCCTCCCTCTCACAGGTGCCAAAATGTTTTTACTCCTAATGAAGAGCAGCCAAACTCTTAGTGTGAACACAAAACATCTCTCTGATCTGTTAGGACAAATATGTTCAAATCATGTGGATTCACAGACTTGTTTTCTCAATGGACACACAATGTATTTTCCTTGCTGCTGAAATCATAGAGGTTCTGCCCTCTATGTTTATATTGATGAGGTCTATAAACAGTAATCCTAGTTAGCTTTCCAGGTCAGTTGCTCTTTAGAACAGGCTATTGATCACAGATCCCATGTGATGGACAGGATGTGGAGCAGAACTTAAGTTCCATGAATCGATTTCTAATTGGAGAATATAATGGAGTTTATGGGCATCTGTGTGTGATCAGTGTTGTTGATGATTATTTATTTTATCTCTCTGTTTGCCTGCAGACTAAACCATGAGCTGGAGGCTTCAGTTGAACCAAGATGAACTAAACTGAGTTGAGTATGAGTACAGTTTGTATTCACTGTAGAGCTACACTGTGTTATATTAGGCCTATGAAGCTGAGTGCACATAATTTTGGCCATGATTTAGTCATCTGAGACAAATTTTTAAAATCCTAAAAGATTCCTTTAATCCTAGGCCAAAATCTGTAGTCTTTGTTCACTAGTTTAACACTGACAGCCGACTAATGACTGTTGGGGTCAGATTTTTGCTTTGATAATGTTTTGGCAGTTGTCAGTTCTGCAGTGTGGCTTCTCCTATGACAAGGTCAAATTAAGAATCAATAGAAGCATGGATCAAAATTAATTCCATGTGTAAATGCAGCTCACCATCACTGAACGTGTCACAGACTTATAGCTGAACGACTCGTCTCACATGGGTCTGTTTTTTTTATTAAACCTTGAATGTCATACAGTCTAACATTAATAATAACAATTGAGGTCTCACAGTGTGAGATGACTTATCTATGATCATGTTCATACACTCTGAGACAATGGTGAAGGTGTGTTAAAAATCACTTTTGAGGAGTGAATCAAAGAAACATCTGGCCTGTTGGGTATTGTAACTATAGTTTGCAGTCTCTGTTTATACATTTACATAAGTGTACACATGATAACTGATGACTGAGCTGTTTAAATAAAAACGTCCAGCAGCATACGAAGAGTTCAACATAAATAAATCTCCTGCACACACTGAACAACCCAAGGTTGACATATGACTTCCACATTCATCTTACAGTAGATGGTATTTAAAACAGGTTAGGGTTTATATGAACAATGTGTCAAATTTCAAAAAAAACATTTACATGATGTTTATTTTTCATTTTTTGTACCATTGTTTATTTGTCTGTTTACCTTTCTCTACATAACATACCTTTCTCATATGTATGTATGTTACATACATAACATACATACCTTTCTCATACACTGTTCCAAGCAATGAAACCATGAATTGTCAAAATTCTCATTGTAAATTCATGTTATTTCAAAACATTCTGGATTACTTCTGGCTGTTTTCTTGTAGTGGTTGTTTCATGTATTTTGTACATCATAAAGGTAGGGTAGGCAATTTCAGGGAGACTAGCAATGGCAAGCTAGCTAGGATCCTGCCGTCCCTTCAGAGCCCGTCCTCCTGAAATACATAAACACAAAAATAGGCAGGAAAAACATTTTATGCTCCTGCACCTTCCACAGAAGATAAATCTGTAAATATATTTAGATTACATCACATTAGTGATTGATATCAGGATGTGAAGAGACTTACCTACACTGTCTTAAAGTTTTAAAAAGAGTTGATGGATATAACGGATCTGATGATTGTTTGTGACTATTTCTTCCCCCTGATTTTGAAATGCTTTGGTTGTGAGTGTGAGCTGCTGTATGAGACACTGTAACGTTCAGTGTGTCATTGTGAAGGGGATTCTATGCTTCACACATGAATGAAGTTCACAGGTCTCAGAGTCCATCATTAGGAGACTCATATTATCAGCATTAACAACATCTGATGTGCTTGTAATTAGCTGGAAACATACTGAAACACAAGCTGCATCTGAAATCGCCTACTTCCATACTGTATAGTAGGTGAAAATCAGCATGCCTAAGGAATAGTATGTCCGAAACCTCAGTATGCAAAAAAACAGTATGTAACATTTAACTTAGCTAAGGGTTTTGTAAATTGTTAATATTGCTTCTAGCGAAACAATATAATTACAGTCCTAAAGACTCCTTCTACTACTTTGCTATTTCTGTGTCTTCGATTCTGTTTCATTGTGTAATTTTCAGGTATTTGTACTGTGTATATTTTGTGTATGTATATATTTTATGGTACTATTGCAAATCCCTCATATCCTTGTGCCATAAGATGTTATCTTTCTAAGCGTCATTTCCACTTAAGCTGGAGCGGCACATCTTGTTTAATATGACACCTGTCATCTATCATGTTAATTGACTAAATGTCACATTGTCTCAGAAGTACATACTATTTAAGTAGGCAGTCTAAATACGTCAGCCTCTCATAGACCACTGAGAGAGGTGTAAGTCTTCACACACGACGATTTATTCAAATAGTCTAAATGTGTTGTAGTTTTTATCGGTTAACTCAACCCTTTATTCTTAAACTAACTACAAACTTAGTATCCCTAATGAGTTTTAATAGTATACATCTCACACGCATTATTTTCAATATTACCATGTATTCTGTGTTGAACTTGACATTTTTTCTGTTTTTTCATTATATGTAAAGCTGCTGTGAAGCAATGTAACATTGTAAAAGGCACTATATTAATAAAATTGAATTGAATTAAATACCTGGATGATTTACTGTTTACGGTGAGATTTTTAAGTATGTGTTGGATGGACAATATTCTATTCCATGAGGCCACAAAAAGTTAATAAAAATACCAAAAAAAACTGCATGGTGAGCGGCTGTTTACAGGGAAATTGATGTAAGTTTACAAGAAATTAATTCCTCATTGTTAAATTGCACTTGTTTAACAACATCTCAATTAATTATTTTCACGGCTGTTGTTATAACATCATAGGTGATAGAACATACAGATTACATGACAATGAAAACATGGTGGATGTAGTATGTGCGGTAGTATCTGCACCCACACATTATATAGAATGTACTGTTTTAACGGTTGATAAGTAGGTACTTACTGTATGCACTGTACATTATTAAGTACATACTTTCACAGTATGGGATTTTGTCCCTGTCATGTGACCTCACAGGAGTCATTAGATGTTACTCCATAGCATGTTTTTTGGGAACGCAGTGACCCCAGTAAATAATGGAGTCCAATTCCCTGTACATTTTGGAAAGTGTGCATGTGTGTGTTTAGCTGAAAATAAACCAGGAGAATGACAACCACTGCCTGCATATCTAAAAATACTGGCTTGTATCCACCCAGGACCTAATTATTTTGCAGGGGTACAATGCACACAAAGAATTTAGTGACGTAGAGAACCAGTCAAATACACAATAGTAATCATCTAACTTTATCACAATAACCAATAGTAAAACAAAATTTTAAACTAAAACTTTTTTGAATAATCTAAATTAGTTGTAGCTCAACATAAACCCACTGGGTTTTAAATCATAAAACGAGTCAAACTTAAAGTGTTCTGGATATGTTTTTGTAATGTAGATTTTATATTGTCCCAGGAGCACTTCACAAAGTTTAATTCAGAACGTCTTTATTGAAAAGGTAAACTTCCTTGCTGCTACTGACAGTGGGATTAATTATTTTCCTGATTAATACCTATACCGATCCTAATGCTTTTCATCCTATTTCCCCCATCACACACATTTAAATGCATGCATCACTCATGAACAAGAGAGAATCAGCACTATTCAATATCAATGAATCACCTGTGAGTAACACAAAATTTGTATGACATCATTCTGTTTGAGTGACTGAAAAATATTTGACTTTATGAACAGTTACATCAGATGTCCTTTGCATGCTGAAGTGACATGAAATGTCCTGTGATATATATCAATGACTGATATTAAAATATTAATCAGGTTCAGTAGAGGTCATATAAAAATTCTGAGTGTTAGGGTTTAGAAATCTCTTGTTCTAGTTAATAATGTCAAACAGGAGCAGGTGAAGATAATGATTTACTAATAGAGGGTCTTTCAGGTAACCTTAAATTATTATCTGCTGATATTAATACTGAGTCTGACAGTCAAATCATGCAGACAGTTTACCATTTAGTGTACACTGAAGAGTGTACTGGATAATCATCTTACTGCAGGGATTAATGGATGGAAGGTTCTGAAATAATAAATAACAATTACCTGTTTTAAGTTTAGACATGCAAAAGAGTCAAAAACACCTTACTGGTGCAGGTTTTCATGTGTGATTATAATTTAGCCCAATGATGGTGCACTGAAAAAAATATATGAAAAACATGAAATAACTTAAAATTTACTTTAAAAACTTAACTTAAAAAGTGAACTGATTGGCAACATGCTCTTTGAAACACCAGCTCAGGATTGGGTAACAGATGAGCATATCTCACAGCCTCATGCAGCTGCAAAATACAGATGAATCCCACAATCCTGCCTGAAAATGTATAATTTCCTCTCCTGTCTGTCTGTAAAATATTCCCTTCCTGTCAGGAGAACACAAGGACTGTTGTGTGTTAGCAGCACAGTATGTGTCTGCCTGTCACAATATCAAAGATTAGCATTTTTTTTAAATCTCTCTGAATTTTTGTTTGATCTTACTTTCAATTTCACTTAAATCTTATTTTTTGGTAAACATTAAAGATTTGTATTATTGTCCTCAATGCACACATGCAGTACATCCTAGCTGCAAATGCTTTGGCAATACAAATGTACGGTTTTGTCATCCCAGTAAAGCAGACTTTGAGTGGAGAGATTGTAAGAACATCACTAACAAACCACCGGAAGCTCAAGCTGCTATATACTGTAGAAGGTTACAGGAAACTAGTATCTTTTGTCTTTGATTGTGTGAAAGTAAATTTTCCTTAAAAAAATTCATAAATTCAATGAATCATTTTTACACATTTTTACACCATTTACTGCTTATGATATCAGAAAACATCGAGGTTACTGCAACACACTTTCACAGAGATTTTTTGTGCATTGTTCCTATGGCAACGTGACATGGATGGGAAGCAGCTTCTGGAGTTCTGCTCTTGTATGTCGCTGCCTAGTTGCGATGCTTCTGAGAAACAAATACTGCTATGATGTATGAGAGGGAACAGCAGCTGTGCCACACACACATACATCTTACTGTATGTTGTGAACATGTTCTAATGCCCCTCCACAGAAAGTTCCCTTAACAACTGAACCAATGAATCAATGAATCACTCTGCAGGTCTGAATAACCAACAAACAAACACCCAGAACACAGCAGTGTCCAGACACTAGATTTCTGAATCTGAATTTCAGATTCTTGTTGGTAAATTGACACATGCCAGATTTAAAGTGCCACTTGTTTGTGTTGTAGAACTGCAGCAGATCTGCAGTGCACACACACACACCGAACTGCATTACTACGGGACTGTATGAACATCACTACAGAGCACAACTGTAAAGGTCATGGAGAACCTGTGAAAGAGAAGTGTGAAGGAGAACAAATCACCTGATGCAGTAAATTATAATTGTGCATAAGGGTTAACTTTCATCTCGCTTTTCAGCAGAAACAGCTAAAGAATAAGGAAGACAATTTTACCAATTCTAAAGACTGTTAAGTGTCACTTGTCTTGAGTGATGTAATTCTAGTACTTTAGAATTTTATATTTGAGGGGAGATGACACCATCATAAAAACCAGCAGGATTCAGTTTATATGTATATGTTTAGGAGAGCTCTTCATTCAGCCTGAAGAAGAACTGAAGTTAATGTTCCTCCTTATATTCTGTAATTTGTTTTTCAGTTTTCTGTTTTGCGATTAAGACACTGTAACATCACGCCAGCAGAGGGAGCCCTCACCGGAATACTGACTGCTCATGCTCCCTCTGCTGAACTCTGAACTTTGAACTCTGAACTTACTTCCTGTTTGGCATCTATATAAACCTTGCTGCCACATGGCCACGTTGCCAAGTATTGCCAGCTTAACACCTGACTACTAAGCATTCTCTTTTACTGCCTGATTTCCTGTGTTACCTATTGTTTGGTTCTCATTTTCTGATTTTTGCCTAGCCCCTTTGTTTGACACCTGGATCGGACTGTCTATGTTTATTACGACCCTTTGCCTGTACTTTCGACTTTGATTATGGATAACCCCAATAAACATCCGCAACTGGATCCTGCTTCAGCTTCTGCCTCAGCCCCCTTACAGAATACTTCGCCTACCCTCAATCCAGCGGATGTTTCACAGCTGCAAGCTGCATTTGTCTACCAGGGAGAACTATTACGCAGCTACCACGAACAGCTAGTTAACTTACAGGCATCGAATGAACTACTGCTCCAGCGACTTTGCTCTCCTCCTTCCACCACGTCGAGCACGGTAAGACTTGCTCTTCCCGATAAGTTTGATGGTTCTGCAGAACGGTGTAAAGGGTTCATTCGACAAGTACGCACTTATTTGGAATCGTTGGGGAATCAGTCTCATGCTAGTTCTGATCAATGCTCTTTTATCATGTCACTATTATCTGGCAAGGCTATTGATTGGGCTGCTGCGGTTTGGGAGACGGATGAACAGTTTAGATCTTCACCTGAGTATTTTTTGCAACAACTCCGAGAAGTATTTGAATATCCTGCTGGGGGTCGGGATGTTTCGTCTCGTCTTTTACACCTTTCTCAAGGCTCACATAGTGCAGCAGAGCACGCAGTCGAATTCAGGACTCTTGCAGCTCAGAGTGGATGGAATATTGCTGCACTTAAAGGGGTGTTTCGGGAAAGCCTATGTCCCCAATTGCAGTTGGAGATGGCATGTCGAGGTGAGGAATCTTCTTTCAATGACTTTGTTAACATGACTGTTAAGATTGATAATTTGCTCAGGAACTCACCTAAACCCAAGCAAGCGCATGCATCCCACCTTGTCACGACCTGCACTTCGGAATCCAGAGGCACCATGTGTTACCGAGCCCATGCAAGTAGGATCTACCAGACTGTCTGAGGACGAGCGTAGACGAAGGTTCATCAACAACCTCTGCTTTTATTGTGGTGAACCAGGTCATCACAAGTCACAGTGTCCTCAAAAGACCCGGAGGTCCCTCACAGCACAAGACCGGGTGAATGTGGACACCTTTTCACAAAATCCATTTAAAGTCTTCACATTACCCGTACAGATTTCTACCGAAAGTGGTTCTTTTATGTTGACAGCATTAGTAGATTCCGGCGCCGCTCTCAACCTCATCAACTCAGACATCGCCCGGAAACATCAACTACCCACCATTCCATGCTTTCCACCTATCAGTATTACGGCTGTCAATAACCAACCCATCAAAGGAGGAGTTCTGGAACAGACCCGATCACTGAAAATGCAAATTGGGGTTTTTCATGAAGAGAACATCTCTCTATATTTGATCGACTCAGCCATGGCATTCCTAAAATTATTTCATATTTGGGTAAGTTGCCACGATCCCCACATATCCTGGCGCACGGGTGAGCTGACCCACTGGTCTCCATTCTGTTTTAGTCACTGTCTAACCCTTAAGCAGTCCAGTCCATGTCTGTCCACAAGCATGGGGAGCCCTCCGAGCCTGCTCCCAACCAAAGATCCCCAAGGTTTATAACGAGCTTTTGGAGGTCTTCAGCAAGGTTAAAGCCACACAGTTACCACCACATCGGCACTGGGACTGTGCTATAGACCTTCTTCCCAACATGTGTCCTGCCAAAAGCAAAGTCTACCCGCTGTCACGCCAAGAAGCACAGGCTATGGAGGACCCCTCCTTGACTACATCAAGGAGGCTCTGGAAGCTGGCTTCATCCGTCCTTCTACTTCTCCCGCTGCAGCCGGCTTCTTCTTTGTGGAGAAGGATGGGGGTCTGCGTCCGTGCATCGACTACAGAGGCCTCAATAATGTCACTGTTAAATTCAGGTATCCACTGCCTCTAGTCCCTTCTGCCCTAGAACAACTCAGGAAGGCCAAAATATTTACCAAACTCGACTTGAGAAACGCTTATAACCTGATACGCATCAGGGACAGAGATGAGTGGAAGACAGCTTTTCTCACACCACGGGGGCACTACGAATACCTGGTTATGCCCTTTGGCCTTGCCAATGCCCCAGCTGTCTTCCAATCCTTCATAAATGAAGTCTTCAAAGATGTCCTCCACAAGTATGTCATCGCATATCTTGACGACATCCTAATCTATTCCCTGAATGAAGAGGATCATGTCACTCACGTCAAGAGTGTTCTTTCCAAGCTTCTCAATCACCAACTCTATGTCAAGACTGAAAAATGTGAGTTTCATGTGAAGCAGACAACATTCCTGGGGTACAACATCAGCCACCAGGGTGTTGAAATGGATGCTTCTAAGGTAACCACCGTCACTGAGTGGCCGCAGCCCTCCACGTTGAAAGAATTGCAGAGGTTCCTGGGCTTTGCTAACTTCTATCGACGCTTCATTAGGAACTACAGCTCTATTGCTGCACCTCTCACCTCATTACTCAAGGGAAAACCCAAGAGGTTGTCATGGGCAACTTCCGCCAATGCAGCCTTCCAAAAGCTCAAGACCAGCTTCACGACGGCCCCCATCCTTAAACATCCAGAACTCCCCTTCATTGTGGAGGTCGATGCTTCTGACTGCGGGATTGGAGCTGTGCTCTCTCAACGTCACGGACAACCTCCCAAGCTTTTCCCGTGTGCCTTCTTCTCTCGGAAGCTAACCCCCGCTGAGTTTAATTATGATGTGGGAAACAAAGAGCTTCTGTCAATGAAGGCTGCCATGGAAGAGTGGAGACATTGGCTCGAGGGGGCAGCTCATCCTTTTCAAGTTATCACGGAGCATAAGAACCTTAAGTATGTCAAGTCTGCTCGACGTCTGAATTCACGCCAGGCAAGATGGTCTCTGTTCTTTTCACGATTCCATTTTACAGTCACTTATCGTCCAGGCTCCAAGAATAGCAAGGCAGATGCACTATCCAGGCGCCATGATCCCCCACGACAGAACTACAATCCTGAACCTATCCTAAGTCCAGCCTTGTTTGTTGCTCCGGTCAACTGGGACATAATGGAGGAAATTCACCAGGCCGTCGTCACAGAACCATCACCAATGAACTGCCCCCCTTCCGAACAATATGTTCCCCAGACACTACGTCACCGGGTCATCCAGTGGGTCCACACATCACTCAGCACGGGACATCCCGGCATTTCACGAACCCTTAAACTTGTGCAGAATTCCTTCTGGTGGCCTTCAATGACCAAAGATGTGGCCAATTATGTCAAGTCTTGCTCCATCTGTGCCCAGTCCAAGACTCCCAGGGACCTGCCGACGGGACTTCTACAGCCTCTCCCGATTCCCCAACGACCTTGGTCTCACCTCTCCATCGACTTCATCACTGACTTACCCCTGTCTGATGGTTACACCACAATCCTGGTCATCATCGACCGCTTCTCCAAAGCCTGTCGTCTGGTTCCATTAAAAGGATTACCTACTGCCATGGAGACTGCTCAAGCCATGTTCCACCATGTCTTTCGAAACTATGGTCTACCTGAAGACATTGTATCAGATCGAGGAACTCGGTTCACCTCTCAGGTTTGGAAATCCTTTTGTAACCTTTTAGATATCAATGTGGGTTTAACCTCTGGCTATCATCCGCAGTCAAACGGTCAGGTGGAGAGGCTGAACCAAGAGATCGGCAGGTACCTGCGGACTTACTGCAGCCGCGAACAACATCGCTGGGCTGAATTTCTCCCTTGGACCGAGTATGCCCAGAACTCACGCACTCCTCTACAGGACTCACACCATTTTAATGTGTGCTGGGTTACCAGCCTCCCCTGTTCCCGTGGTCAGGAGAACCATCGTCTGTGCCTGCTGTTAACGACTGGATTCGTAACAGTGAGAGGGTGTGGGACAGTGCCCATGTACGGCTTCAACGCGCTGTGAGGAGGCAGGAGATTAACGCTAACCGTCACCGTCGCCCACACCCTCCATACCAACCTGGACAAAGGGTCTGGCTCTCCACGAGGGATCTCAAGCTACGTCTGCCGAGCAGGAAGCTCTCTCCCAGGTATGTTGGCCCATTTAAAATCATAAGACAGATTAATGAGGTCACTTACCAATTAGAGCTTCCTGCTGACTACCGCATCTCTCCTTCTTTCCATGTGTCACTCCTCAAACCTTTCCACCGGGACGCTGACCCCGAGGCCATATTGCAGGAGCCACCGCCACCGCTGGACATTGGCGGAATGCCGGCCTACAAGGTGAACGTCTTGCTTGACTCACGGCGAAGAGGGGGTCAGTTACAATACCTGGTGGATTGGGAGGGATACGGCCCAGAGGAGAGATCGTGGGTAGCGGCAGTGGACATTCTGGATCCCTCGCTCACGGAGGAGTTTAATCGAGCCAGACCTGACCGTCCAGCACCACGTCCACGGGGACGCCCACGTAGAGCACCTGGAGGTGCTCCTAGAGGGTAGGGGATCTGTAACATCACGCCAGCAGAGGGAGCCCTCACCGGAATACTGACTGCTCATGCTCCCTCTGCTGAACTCTGAACTTTGAACTCTGAACTTACTTCCTGTTTGGCATCTATATAAACCTTGCTGCCACATGGCCACGTTGCGAAGTATTGCCAGCTTAACACCTGACTACTAAGCATTCTCTTTTACTGCCTGATTTCCTGTGTTACCTATTGTTTGGTTCTCGTTTTCTGATTTTTGCCTAGCCCCTTTGTTTGACACCTGGATCGGACTGTCTATGTTTATTACGACCCTTTGCCTGTACTTTCGACTTTGATTATGGATAACCCCAATAAACATCTGCAACTGGATCCTGCTTCAGCTTCTGCCTCAGCCCCCTTACAGACACGTGCATTTAAAATGCAAAATCATGGTTAAAGCAAATTTATGAAAACTCCTTTTAATAAAAAAAAGATGAATGTTCTCTTAATCCAGTGTGTAATAATTCCACTGTTGTAGTATCTGTCATGATTCATCTGACAGCAGCCACTTAGTTAAACAATGAATTTACAGTGACTGTGTGGATCATTTTTTGATGGTTGGTTGTGATTTTCATACACCTGAGATTCAGTTTGGTGTCATGCATCATTATGGGCTGTAACAGAATGACACTCACCAATGTTTCCTGAGCTAGTTTTATAAATCCAATTAGCATATAAAATGTGTAACATGAACTTAACTTATTACAACTCAGCAGGACAGGTGAGATGGAGATGGCTGAGTGTTTATTTTCAGCATCTCTGCTGTGTTCTTTTATCATCCCTGTTTTTGATGTAATCCATCATCGCTGAGAGACAGACAGACCCTTGGGATGGATGAAACAATCGAGCAAGATCTAAGTACAACAAATCAACAGCTGACTCTGGTCCTTTAATAAGACAAATAAAAAGCCATTTTCATTTCACAGCACATGCCAGATTTCACAGAAGTTACTGAGTTGATAAACCACACTGCCCCTTTCCATCCCCAAGCGTGTGGAACACAGACTGAATCAAAAGGGCTGTGTTTTCCCATTTTGAGCAGGTTATCTGTGCAGTGTGTAAAATTTACTCCCTGATCTCTGGAGGAGCTCCAGCGGTAGAAGTCTAACTGCTCCAGTGCAGGGTAACAGGAACTGCTGATGATACGAGATGAAGCACATGTAGGTCATTACAGAGACAAGAGCCGCATGCTGCCTGTGGTTTAAATAATATACCAGAAAATTATTTCCCTGCTGCTCCAAAGATTTAAAGAAAATGACATTTAATTCGGCCTTTTGGGTTCGACCTCAATCACCTAATTTTCCTTCATCTTTTACATGCTATGAAAACAAGACCATATTCTGCAATATATAGTACTGCAACACATGTTCATTGTGTGCCTGGATGACCTCATATGTAGAGTAAATGAAAAAATGTAGAGTAAATGACAGCAGTAAATGTAATCGCAGGAGTCTTGGGACACTGACGACACCAGTGAAGGTTGCTACCTTCTACATATCTACCTGACACCAACCAGGAACCTCCATACAGAGGCTTTTGTAGGTATAGCGTCAGGCAGTCTTAATTCAGTTTATGTAGACAAAACATGTTTATAGCAGACCTGTACATTTTTACTGTTTTCATTTTAATAACTCAGTTTCTTATCAGTGTGTGTGTGTGTGTGTGTGTCTGTGTGATGGGTGGAGTTCACTTCGGTTTGGCGATGCCCTTCAGATGAGCCAGTGAAACTTAGATAACTGCCGTGGACTTACCTGCGTTTTTATTACATCTAGGCAGTCTTTGAATCCTCTGTCTCTGACAGCTAGCGAACAGACGTTATATTCCTGCAATCACATGTGACTGAGTTTGTACAATAGTGTGAAGATCGTGTGAAGGTTTCTGCAGGATGGATGAATTTCTACGATTGAGATTGTCCTGCACGCTGCTCTTCTGCACGACAGCCTTTGCTCGAGGTAAAACATAAACATATAAACCTAAATATATAAAACATCGCTATATCTGTTGCAGTCAGTGTAGCGGATGAGAGCAGACCGTGAAGTCAACAGATCACCGCGCGTCTGTGCGGTTATTAATCACTATCCGTGTGTGCAGGTCCAGTTTGTGGAGCTGGATGTCAGAACCGGGTTTGTGAGAGCAACAATGCAGGTGTCACGTGTGCGAGCTTTAGTCTGATACTGCAGTCACCGTCCACATCACTTCATCATGTAAGATGAGCAGATCAGACATTGTAACTGCAGATGTCGCTGTAAATCACAGGTGCAGGGCCGGTTGGCGGGGAGAGACGTGACGAATGCGTCCCGTTACCGGGCTGCGCGCGCGGATCATGTGCGGAACCGGGACAGTGTGTGTGTGAACGCGGCTGGACGGGAGCGCGCTGTGATCGAGGTTCTTTACGTGATTACTTGTGGTTTAGCAACAATGATGAAATGAAGTGTAATTCTGTAAATATGTCTATTTTTAATCATTTACTTTGAGATCATTGTCTTTGCTGTTTGATATCAAATTCTGTTTGTTCTGCTTCATGAGCAGCATCATACAGTGACAGTAATGATTTGTAATTGTTGTTCTCTCAGACATTTGTTTGTGCTCATCACATCCCTGCTTGGCAAATTCCAGCTGTGTGGAGGTGGGAGATGGATACATCTGTCTCTGTCCTGCTGGATACACGGGCAAACACTGTCAAATGAGGAATGAATCATGTTCAGTTTATAGGTACAGTAACACTGATGCTGCTTCAAGCTTATTAAACATGAAAACCTTTGAAATTCCAGATTATAAGACACCATGAATACAGTAGCATAAGTATCAAACACATGTTTGTCTTTTCTTTTCATTCAGCATTGTAATTGTTGTAAGGATTAAGGAGTTAGCAGGTCTCTTTGATTTGAGCTTCACGTCCTACTGTAACTTTTACATATGCAAGAGCAAAAGAAAAACATGCCAAAAACGTATATAACCTATATTAATACTAAAGGATACTAAAGATCCAAAACTGTGATTTAACCATTGATCAGTTTCATATAACTTCAACAGAGAAATCAACAGATCAGTAATGAAAATAACGTGTACACCTCTTGAATAGATAAACTGAACAAAATGTGTCCTGAAAGCATTGCATTGTTACTCATACACAGGGTTAATGTTGATCCATGTATTTGAAATGACATGTTCTTGAACTGTTATTTCATTAGTGCAGCTGATTTATGGTACACATGCCTCTGAGGCTTCAAGATCTTATATTTATTTATTTAACCAGAGAGGTTTACACCTGCAGACAGGAAGGAGGATATTGAAGGATATCAATAATACAACAATGTGCAATAAATGACATCAGAACACAAAAGATTTACACAGTTTTAATACAACTGTCCATTAAGATGACTGGTTGTGTTAAAGTACTGAAGCATGTCTTGTCATTCGCAGCTCTCCATGCCAGAACGGAGGAACATGTGTGGACAACAATGGCTTTGACAACCGCTCCTGCCTCTGTCCATCTGGATTGACTGGAAGTTTCTGTGAGATTAAGGTGGACGTCTGTAATCCTAATCCGTGTGAGAATGACGGTGTTTGCACCCGTCATGATCTGTCATTCACCTGCGTCTGTCTGCCGCCTTTCTCTGGCCCTGTTTGCAACATCAAACTGTGTTCTAGAAGTCTGTGCAGTAATGGAGGAACCTGTTTTAATCAAACAAATGGGCGGACTGGCTGCTTTTGCCCACCTGGATTTAATGGCTCATCTTGTGAACTTTATACCAACAAATTCAAGGCCAACTCTAGGTTTAAAGCTGCAGGTCATCTAAATATACCAGCTCATACTTTTCACAAGTTGCCTTCTGAGCATGAGCTTCTAAAAATCACCATGAAGAAGACAGTTCGGGCATCTAGTTCACTGGTTGCACAGAGCCAGGTCATCTGCTTGGCTGTTCTCGGTTTTCTTACTTGTCTGGTGGTACTTGTCACAACAGGCATTATTTTTTTTTAATCAATATGAGACATGGATGGCTAACATAAAGTACAGTCAGCTGGTGCATCAACAGAGGGATTTTGTCCTGAGAGCTGTCGACCATGATGACCACATGACCGTGAATGTCATCCTGCCAGAGAAAATCCAGCTGAATTATTATGGGAAGCATTATACAAGCATATGAAGCTGTGGATATGTTTGAAAAATAATACAAAAATAAAGAAAAGAGGTAATGTTTGTGCCATAAATTATATTAGTATTATTATCATGGGTTTTTGGAATACATTTTTGTACTATAGAAATATAAAACCTATAAAGGAAACTCTCCAACTCTCTTTAATTTAAGTGAAATACTTCAGAAATACATTTTTTAAGACAACATTGCAAAAAATGTTATCTTTATATTTCTCTCCATTATGTAACATGAAATGTAATAATATCACTAGTTGCAATCAGTCATTGAATTCTGTGTTTTGTGATGTGTCTTTTGAAAGAATTATTTCAACATTGAGTAGTTAAAACTGTCAGACTTTCTGTGTGTGTTGCGTGTTTTGATGCAAATTCTGCCAAGGAGCCTAACGTTATATACAGTTAAATACATGCTGTTATTAGTTCTTATCCAACTATTTTGTAAATATTTCGCATTTAAGACACATATTAAGATGTGAAACACACAAACATTCGATTAATGTAGCACTAATGTGGGCCAGTCAACTCCATTAACTATAAGGCCTACTAAAACATACCAGGAATTTCACATGCCGTCTTTGCAGTGTGGTAATCAGTATGAATATTGATTTAGTTTTTTTACTGGTCTAATGATTGTAAAACATTTTGTCTCACAGCACTTAACATGTAACATGTTATGATAGATTGTGCTGTTTTAACCTGTTTGCTGTCACTCATGACATGTAAACAGACACTGATGAAGTATGTACCTGCGTGTTTGACAAGTTATGCCATACACACGTCTTTATGTAAATGCGACTTTTGATGCAGCTACATCTTGAAACAACCTCTATTAAAATGTCTTTTCACGTAACCCATTAGCACATGTTGGATGTGATTCTCTGAGTGTCCAGCAGGCGGCAGCAACATTAACGCATGCGCGAATGAAGGTTTGTGATGGATGTCCATCCGTCTCTCCAGCCCTCAATGAACCTGCACAGGATTTAACAGTATCTACAAACTACTGTAGAAAAGGACGCTTTAAACTGTTGCTGCCCACAAAATGTTTGTGTTTGGAAAGACATCACATGGTAGGTTTTGTTTTTACTTGTAGCTTTGGAAGTAAATAGACTGTTTTCACACTGATTTGTTCAGCCAAGTTTTGTCTGCGTTTGTGTTAGTCTGAGAAACTATATCGCACTTCATTGACTTTAAACACGATCAAACGTGTTGCCTCAGAAAATTGTACATAGCAATTAAAGTTCATAATTGTGATTATTCTGATTGACTTGCACCGATGATTTAATGACAGACAAAATAAAGGCAAAAGTATTTACATGTAACTGCAATACGAAGATGCCGAACCCGTAAGAACTTCACCGCGACGGGCAACACCTGCGTACGTCATCACGTGACGCTCCGTTCTCCGTGAACCGCAAGATGGCGGTCATAGATTGTGACCGAGTGAGAAAATGTATGTAGCTACTGAAAAAGATACACTGCTTTAAAAGTAACTGAGCTACTGTGAAGGCTATGAAAAATGTAGTTAAATTAGTTGGGTCGCTACTTGTAGTACTAGTCCCTGACATCCCAATGTTAGTATTTGAGCATTGATTAATACCTAAAAGTTCATAAGCCAAGACGAATAAATATTAAATTAGGTGCAGAACATAGGAAAAACATCACAAGCCGTCAATAACAAATATTCATCAACAACTTGCATTATGTTTTAACCCCAAGCTTTGACAGAGAGCTAAAAATGATGTAGTGCTTGTGTAGTGCTGAGATGATCTGGGTCATGTTAGGTAATGAGTTAACGACGATTTGCACTGATCTGATGAAATCTTCAATCTGCTTAAAAAATAATCACTGGCAGTAAAGCTAAACACAATGAAACAAAAGTCATCAAGGAAGACGGCATGTTTAAACAGTGTTAGATGTAAAGACACTACTACATGCTAATCGAGGATTATCAGACCTTGTAACCATTATCATCAGGATGATAACATTTAAAAATGAGACCTATCGTGTCTGATCTTTTAGAAAACATTGATACTAATTGTTTAATTCTTTCTATTGTTTGTTTTCTATGGAAAGAATGGTTGAGATTTCACTGCAAATGTCCAAACCAAGATTTATTTTATTACAACCAATCAAATGTAAACAAATTAATGATCAACATTCTCAGATTTCAGTTATTATAGGTGAAGTTGCTTAATGTGACATGGGTCATGCTGTGTCAAATTAACTTCCCTGTCTTAAATTTTTTATTTTTAAAATATTTTTACAAAAGCAAGACTGACATGACTAGTGATGAAAGGCAAAACTGTGTGTATGAATAGTTACTAAGTAATCCACTAATTTGTGGATTATATATTTTAAATACAAATCATGTTGTCTTTGACTGATTTCATAAAATTTATCTTAATATTTATCTCTGTAGAGGGGCAAAGTGATTATAAGAAAACTATTAAAAGCCACTATAAAGTCTTGATAGTATGATAGTATAAACATGGAAATTTGGAGTGTGTGTGTATTGTTAGTTTTGTGTTCTGACAGCTTAAATACAGATCCTTACGGACAGATAGTCAGACAGTCAGGAAAGCTGTCTGGTTATAATATTTGTGAGTGCTTTATGACACATGAAATGCAGAGATACTTTAGACATATTACAGTAAACCTGCTCAGTATGTACAGACTCAATTATGAATGATTTGTTTACATAATAGTATGAGTGAGTTCAGCAGAAATGTGGCGCGATCAAATACTGACACACTTCATTCAGAGGTTATTGAACACTTACAAACAATCAGGATGCATCAGGATGGAATTTCTTTTAGAGGAAACTGTTGCTTATTTATTATTATTAGAATGTTTTTACAGTTATTTAGACTATACTGTACTAATATGTATCTGTATTGAATAATTTGTTAAATAAAATTATTTTCTCAGAGTATTTCACATCAAATGCTTGAAGAATGTTTTAAACTGTAGACTGTAGTCAGAGTTTCTGTTGCTGACAATATTTAGTTAATTCCATTGTGATGTTTGTGTTTCAACTGGTAATATTTGTTCATCTGAATGACTAATTGTTTTATTTTCTCTGATATGGAGTGCTGATAATTAGTAGCCAAATGCAGAAGATCAATCAATAATGTTTCAATTCTTCTTTATTGACCTGTAGGACTGTGTGGTATGAAGAAATTTGGTTGTGTCTAAAGAATTCTTTAGCCAACTGAAATCTTCTCGCCCAGTTAAAGTTTTAAAAAAACGGAGACATAATAATTTTGATTAGGGTTAGTAATTGTGGCCTACTGGGGGCAGTTGTGGCCTACTGGTTAGTAAGTCTGGCTTGTAATCAGAAGGTTGCTAGTTCAATTCCAGTGCTGGCAGGGGTGCAGTAGTGTGCTGCCCACTGCTCCTGGTGTGTGTGTGTGTTCACTCCTCACCAGTGATGGGTTAAATGCAGAGGTCACATTTTGGGTATTGGTTACCATATCCGACATTTTTAGTAAAATATCAAAAAACAAATGATTGAACAGCTACTGAACACTGCAGTGAGCTAAGAAACACTTGGTAATGTTTAATATTACAAAAAGACATGTTGCTTGTGGAGATCACAAATGGTATTGTTTACTGGATAGTTTCTCTCATGGATGATTTAAAAACAATGTTGAACATTGTTGTTGTTTTAATCAAATTCATTGCTTTTAATCATAACCCTTTTGTCAAATAATCTAAAACCCTTATTTTTACTCTAAACATCATTGTAACTTGTCAGACAAGTTTCAGCTGTTAGTTTACAGAATCAGCTGTAGGTATATTAAGGTCCTGAGTGCACCCTTCATGTGTCAGTTTACTGTTACTAAAGTCTAACTTCTAAATGACTTTAGAAGCAAATAATTGCAGAAATGTTTTCAAGTTAAGAGTTACATTCTGTACATCCTCATTCAGTTACAGTGTGTGCTTCAGTGGAAAACCAGAACAATCTGCACTTCACAGTCTTGTGTGTTTGTGTCTGGTAGAGTTTGTACCTAACACAATACAGTCTATCTAACACAGATAGGCACAACTTAGTTTATGTTATCACAAAATATAACAATATAATTTAACAATAGAGATTTTTAAACCCTTGCTATATGTCCCAGTATACAATCTTCACTCCAGTGATTAAGCAGAACTTCCCGCTTAAACCACAGCAGGCTTTATTTCAGCAGTAATCTTTAGATACTTATCTAAATTATCTATAAATCTTTACTCTTAATATGATCAGTCAGATTCTCATAGATCCCTCTGCTGTGGGGTGAGAACCAATAGTTAGGCTCAGCCCGATGATCTTTCTGCCTCCTGGCAGTGTTTCTGCTTTTTGCATCATTTTTTAAGGAATCACTGAATTTCAGTTTAGACTGAAGGAGTGTGTGTGCCTCTCACACACACACACACATTTACTTATCTGTCTTAATGGGGACATATAGCCTTTTTACAAATGCGGATGTCCGCTGGCAGAGGTTTTGCTCAGATTTGCTAGGTTCTGCTCACTTTTAGGTGCAATTGCATTTGTCCCCAGTATATGGTTAAGTAAACCCCCAACACACAGATTTTCCTTCTCAACAAAGATGCAAAATATCTGGCCAAAATTGCCCTTCTAAGATTAAATCCTGGTATAAAGGATTCATCCTGGTCAAATAAGCTTTGTATATAAGACAATGTCATTTGATAGATGTCAGGTACTGCGGCTATATACAAACAGTCCTTCATTCAAATTTCACATGAATTTAGCTGTCAACATCTTTAAATGTTCTCTGATGTTCTCTGGAAATTAGCTGAAGTAAAATAATCTTACAGGTTATTTCACCATAAATGCTCCTCTTACCAGACATTGAGAAACTGTGATTCATCTCTGTGTATCAGCAGTGGAGCAGCCTCAGTATGACAGAGACTCTGTTCTGGAAATGAGTTGGTGGTAAAGCTCAGATAAGCGCTCCCTTATCTGTTCACGCAGTGAAATCACAACCAGAGATCATCCCTCAACACTTCACTACAGTGGTGTTTTATCAAAAGAAGATCAGAATCAGAAATTGCCTAATGCAGCAGGAGGGGCTGGGGATGGACCCTTTTGTCATTTTTAACTCTGTATAGTTCCATTTATGCCAACAGGATTTTAAAGTTATTTAAGTGAATACTGTGATCAGTAGTGTCAAAGGCTGCACTGAGGTCAGGTAGCACTAGAAAAGAAATGCAACCACGATCAGCTGACAGGAGCAAATCATTTGTCACTTTGATGAGAGGAGTCTCTGTACTATGATATGGTGATACCATTTCTTCCCAACAAAGAACATATTTGTGAGGACTTTTCAAATGTTTTTGAAATAAAAGGTAGATTTGAGATGGGTCTGTAATTTACTTGTTCCCTAGGATCAAGATGTGTTTTTTTATAAGAGGTCTGATAACAGCCAGCTTATAGGTTTTCATCACAACACCAATGATGAATTAATACTACTACTATGTAGGGGATCAATAATTTCAGGAAGCATCTTGTCCAGCAGCCCAGTAGGTATAGGATCTAGCGAACATTTTGTTGATTTAGATGATTTATTTATTTTTGACAGTTATCCTATACTAGCCTTTGGTACCTATAGTGTGATATTTGTATGTGTAATTGTGTAGCAGGCAATTCCATGTTTATGATTTAACAGTACCTATTTTGTTATTGAAGAAATTCATAAAATCATCCCTGCTATGATGTTGGCAGCTGTCAGAAGCAGTTGACACTTTATTTATTGTTAATTTAGCCACTGTCAAATAAATATCTAGGGTTGTGTTTTTCTTCTAAAATATTTGAAAAGTAGGCAGATTTAAAGGCCTTTCAGATTAAAAGTAATATGAAACACTCTCCTTTCATACTGTTCAGAATACCTCTAGTTTTTCCGGGCTGCTCTTTTTAGGCTGTGAGTATAAGCTCATTATACCACAGCGTTGGGCTGCTGTCCTTTATCTTCTTTAAGCAAAGAGGAGCAGGAGCTTGTCAAGGTTGTAAAAGTTACCTGTTGATAAAGCAATCTTTAGTGGCAGAAGTTATCCACATGGATGTTAAAATCACCAACAATTAGGACTTGATCTGTGGCCAAAAGTACTACTGATAAAAAGTCAGCAAATTCTTTGATAAAGTCTGTGTGGTGTCTTGGTGGCCTGTATACAGTAGAAATGATAAACTCGATTTATCATTTACACCAGATGAAGTTATATTAAGCACCATCATTTCAAAAGAATTGTGTCTGAAATCAGATCTCTGGGTAACCTGAAGCTAATATTCTTATAAAGTGCAGCAACACCTCCCCCTTTGCCTTTTGAACATGCCCATTCATAACAGTAATTTTGGGGTATAGACTAATTTAACAATGTAATCGGCTAATTTTAGCCCTGTTAGCACAGAGCACATCTAGTTTATAATCTGTGATCATATCATTAACAAAAAGTGCTTTTGTAGAGAGATCTGTAATATTCATTAAACCTTAGTAATTGTTTGTCTGTATTATGTATCAATGTTCAACATTGATTAAATTGCCATTGAATTGTTTACAGTTTTTTGTATTTACCAGTATGGGCACAGACACAGTCTCTATATTATGATATTTAGGTGATTTTGTGAGTTGTAAATTATGTGATGTGTGACGACTAGCAGACAGTTGGTTAAGCCAGTCTGCTTCCTGACCTGGGCCCCAATTAGTCAAGTATTAGTAGTATTAATAGCAAGAATGTGTCAGATTTCTAGATAGAACAGGTCAGGTCTACCCTAAAAACTTCACCAATTATCTATGACACCTATATTATTATATGCGAACACAGACATCCAGCCGTTTAGTGATATGTCTGTTATATATTTCATCAACCACGATAAGCAGGGAGGGGGCAAGAGCATATTACAAAGCATACCTTTGGTATGTTTAAACAAGCTGTCTTTGAAAATGACTGTGCCATCTTGAGTCTGTCAGTGTTGATATTTACTGTTGTGTATTTGATTGGCTATTTACTATTGACCATAGTGATCATTTTGTGATGTAACCATTGGTTTTATTAGTTATTGTGTATATGTTGTTGTACTGATAATTGTATTTCCTTTATGTTTGTGATTTATGTTAAGGGTCCCTTGGAAACGGAAGACCTAACTCAAAGGAATTTATCCTTTATCCTAATACATTTTTAATAATAAATCAAAATGTACATTTTATTACATGACTACATTTGAAATACATATACTGATAGACATGCATTTTATTGATTTTATTTGATTTATTTAAATGTTATCAGCCTAGCTAATTCAACCATTTACACTTTTTATTCATTTACATATTACTATATTGCACTGCAAATCATTTTCTACTCTTCTCACATCTGATCTTATTCAAACACAGTAAAGCACCAAACAGGCTGATCACTCCAGCCACATTACATTGGAAATCTTCATTTGGAGAGTGTGTGTGTGTGTGTGGTGTGTAAAAGGAAGGCGAGACAAAGTATTTTTACATGAACATTTATATACTCACGTAGGACATGAATGTGTTAAAAAAAGTTATATGGCGCCAGCAAACATACAGAAGTTCAAACAGTTTCCAGGAAGTGCTTCTATGTAATTCAAAAAAACAACAGGAACGCACCCAAAATGAATTGAGGAACAATCAGTATGTTGACTTCATGCAACTGTTTCTCCATTTAAAACAGACTGAACGCTCCAGTTAGTTGTCTGAAGTTACTGACCCTTCTGGAAATGACCTGAGTGTTTCCAGGTTCTCAGAGGAGAGAATCCACACAGGAGCATCAGAACAACAGCGGGATCTTCATGATGTTTTCTACAGCCCCTTGGGTCCATGACGAACAAATTCATTTGTTCTTATTCAGCAGAATCAGCTAATGACAGAAACTGATGCAGCAGCCACATACAGACTGCTATTAAATAAACACACACACTCATACACACTTGACCCTCGCAAACAAAAATGCACACACACTCATTCAGACTGTAAATCAAATCTCACACACACACTAATCCTAACAGAAACGTTCTGCTTTTTCTCAATTAAAAAAAAATGTATTTACTATATGTTATAGCATTTTTACAATTAGGACGTCCCCGAATGGAGGTTTTGCTCAGATTTGTCAGGTTTTGCTGACTTGAATACAAATCTGTCCCCAATATATGGTTAAGCAAACCCACAAACACAGTGGACAGGCCTTTGCACTTAAGTCAGTGAGAGTAAAACAGAGGGATATTGTTGTGTGGTTTGAACTCCACTATGAGTGGCAGATATTGTCTAATAAAAGACAATGTTTAACTCATATAAAGAACACATTATGGCACAGATGTGTAATAACACATTTAAATATTAAATAAATGTGAGAAGAGTTCAGCATATCACACAGATTTAGTCTAAAACACCACTACTGAGATTAAACAGTAAGTTATTAAAGGTGAAAGCATTGGCTATCTGGCTTATCTGATAAGAAAACCTCCTTTAAAAATGAATGAACGAACACAGGAAGGTCTGTCAGCTGTCTTTGCATGTATTCCTGTCTGTCTCAATCATCACCCACATCCAGACAGAAGTGCAGGAACAAAACCCAACCTCCAAAATAAACACCTGAGGATCAGACTCATTCAGGCGAAGTTGCTGCATTAGTGGCCGTTGTGCTTGAGCATGTTGTCAGTGTGCCGATGTGACTCCAAGGCCTTTGTGGTGTATAAGTCCTGAGGCAGATCAGATGTATGTCTGATGCGTGTACGATCTTCCCTCTGTTCTCTCTGCATTCACACGCACACGCACACATGCACGCACACACACATGCACGCACACACACACACACACACACACACACACTTGTAGAAATCTGTGTTCGATCACATTTAGAGTCATTTCTATAAATCAATGTATGAATCAGGGTTCTGCAGTGTGTATCAGAAGTCACTCGCACTCATCTAGAGAGCTGAGTGATTTTTTTTTTTTTTAGACGGGTTGATCACACTTCTCTTTACAGTGGGCAGGCGTGAAACTCACCTGTGTGTTTGACTTGGCCAGATTCTCAATCCTAACCCAAGCCTCCTCTCTCTCTTTTAACTTCAGCTTCTCTCTGAAACCATAACCACCATAAGTGTTTGTATGAATACACTCAATTCATTTCAGGTGAATGAGAGATGTGGTGGTCAGACTCACCTGTTCTTCTCGGCTCTGAACTGTTGTGTGCAGTCATCAAACAGCTTCTGATTCATCTCCATAAAAAGCTTTAGTGCGTTGTAGATCAAACCATGAATGGTCCTACAAAGCAGGTTAGGAAATCATTTTATAAACATGTTAATTTTATGTTCAAAACATGTTCAAAATCATTTTATGGCCTTTAGTTTGACAACACAGCTGGTGATTGATGTATTCAAACACACTATCTGTATTATTTGTAAAGTCAAATAATATTGAATACAGCAGCACAGTAGGTCTAAGCTAAGATCTAACCTCATATATTCTCATACTGTTACACTTTACACCAGCATCAAAACAAAACATTTCTATAGGTTACAGGTATTCCTGTAGCTCAGTAGGTAGAGAAGCACAGAGGTCATAGAGGTCAGCATATTGACTTTACTGTTTACTGACATAAACATGAAACAAAATCCAACTATTACAAAATCAGGAAGTGTTTAAAGTAAATTGTGTTGATGTACTTGTTCCAGTGACTCTTGGAGTTGCGGTATAGCGCGGGGAACATGATGGGTAAGATCCTGGCCGTGTTGTCACTAATCAGACTCATGATGTATTCATTATTCCAGTAATACAGTGCTCGCTCAGCCACCTGTCAGCACCACAAACCAAAGACTCACAACCAGTAGTTCTCTTCTTACAAACTGACATGTAGCATGTAGTAACCTATCATTCTGCATGTCATGCAATGACTTTATCAGCTCACCTGAAAGTGAGGGCTGGAAACACACTTGGCTAACTGTCTGAACAGCGGCTCCATCACTGTCACAAACTCTGAGGGCTCGATGACGTCCAGAATCTCCTCCAGTTCATTCAGGAACATCACTTCTTTTGGACTGTGAGTCTTGGGCCAGTACTTCAAAAGAGCCATGACCACCTGCACACACATCACAACACTCATCCAGATGTGAACGTCAACTCTTCTAGAGCCGGAATCTCTCAGCATGGTGCCTGACAGCTCTTTACATCATCAGCTGTAATACTGTTCTTCAAAATAAGAGCATGAAGTCTTACTGGTTCTGTGAGCGTACTGTCCTTCTCCAAGAACTGAACCACACAATACGCCAGCTAGAGAGAGCAGATGGGCAGACTGACAGTGTGCTCAGAAGATGAACAATATAAAAACAATCAAGCAGAGATGTTGCCAGAGTCTGACAGTGGATCAGGTGTGCAATGTTATTCACCTGAGGGTGATAGACGCTCAGACACTTCACTTTGTGTAATGGCAATAAAACCTTCAGCAAAAATATTTTGTGTTCTTCTTTTAATGGTAAAGCAAAGCCATTGATGATGCTGTCAGACAGAAGAAAGATCATAGTAGCTCTTTGAAATGACATTTCACACCGCACACAAGTTTAGGAAATAATTTAATGTTTTACCTTCCCAGGATCTCCAGTAACTCAGCAATTCCATTGTGATGCTCTGTCTCATATATAAACCTACAAGCACACAAGAAACATGAGAACAGCTCAATAAAATGTTTTTAAAAAGTACAAATGATTAAGAATCAATAATGCTTGCTAAGCTAAAGACGACCACACATTGTACAAATTTTAATAGTTACTTCCAACTGTTACTTGTTAGACTGTACAAATATGATCACAGCTAAAGTTAGTCAGACCCTACAGATTTTGGTCTAGAATCAACTTTTAATCTTTCAAGATTCTCAAAATTTGTCTCAGATGCCCAAAATCGAGTGTGTCAAATACAGAAACAATAATGAACCATAAAGGCAAGACTCACCTATAAAATATGTTATTGATTTGCTTTCTAATATAGGCCCGCAGCCCGAGAAACTTCCCATAGATGCGGTGCAGTGTGGTTTTCAGAAAGTCTCTTTCTCGTGGATCTTCACTGTCAAACAGCTCCAGAAGCTGAAATTTCACACAGAAACAGCATTTCACACAACTCAACTAATATTTGTTTTACTAACACTTAATATTTACAGTTAATTAAAAGAGAATTACCTGCATTACAAACTTTTGGTCAATGTATTTCTTTGCAACATTTGGCTGAAAGTCTGGAGATTCTAAAAATCTCAGGAAAAACTCATACACCAACTGCAAGATAAAGAAAAAAATCTGTATTAAGCAACAGGTTAAGTGAAACTTTATTCTTGTGAAATTTTCAGTGGTAAAATATCAACTTGTTAGCATTTAGTGGTAATACTTACAGTCATGTGAAAAAATTAGGACACCCTGTGAAAGCATGTGTATTTTGTAACATTTTTTAATATATGGTTATTTAGTCTCAATTTTAACAATACAGAGAGATTAAAGTAATATAACTAAACAATTAAAACTGAAGAAAAGTCTTTTCAAGATTGCCTGTAAATGTAATTCTACAAAAATGCCTATTTTAACTGAGGAAAAAGATAGGACACCCTAGCCCCTAATAGCTAGTGTTACCTCCTTTGGCTGAAATAACTGCAGTGAGACGCTTCTTGTAGTCATCTACCAGTCACTGACATCGGTCTGAGGAAATTTTACCCCACTCCTCAATGCAGAATTTTTTCAGCTGTGAGATGTTTGAGGGGTTTCTAGCATGTATAGCCCTTTTCAAGTCACCCCACAGCATCTCAATGGGATTCAGATCTGGACTTTGACTTGGCCATTCCATGACTCTCCATTTCTGCCTTTTCAGCCAGTCTTGGTTGATTTACTAGTATGTTTTGGGTCATTGTCATGTTGCATGGTCCAGTTCCGCTTCAGCTTTAATTTTCTAACAGATGGTCTCACATGTTCTTCAAGCAGCTTCTGATACACAGTAGAATTCATGGTGGATCCTATGATGGTGAGCTGACCAGGTCCTGCTACAGCAAAGCAGCCCCAAACCATGACACTTCCACCTCCATGCTTCACAGTTGGTATAAGGGTCTTTTCCTGGAATGCTGTCTTTAATTTACGCCAAACATGTCCTCTGCTCTGATGTCCAAATAATTCAGTTTTGGACTCATCTGTCCAAAGAACATTATTCCAGAAGTCCAGGTCTTTGTCAACATTCTCTCTGGCAAATGTCAGTCTGGCCTTGATGTTTCTCTCAGAGAACGAAGAGTGTCTCAGAGAGACACCTCCCATGCAAGTTAAGCTTGTGCAGTCTCTTTCTGATTGTAGAGGCATGAACTTTTACATCAACAGTAGCCAGAGCCTGCTGTAGGTCCCGAGATGACATTTTAGGGTTTTTGGAGACCTCTTTTAGCATCTTGCAGTCTACTCTTGGGGTGAACTTGCTGGGGCGACCAGACCTAGGCATATTGGCAGACAATCCTCCGGACAGTGGAATGGCTGATTACAAAATCTTTTGAGATCTTTTTAAATCCCTTACCAGACTCATAGGATGCTACAATTTTTTTCTGAAGGCCTCTGACAGCTCTTTTTCTCTCACCATGGTGCTCACTCTCACTTCAACAGTCAGGAGCACACCAGACTAAATGTCTGAGGTTTAGATAGGGCAAGCCTCATTCAAAATGCTGAGTAACGATCTACTATTATGTGAACCTGGTGTGATACACCTGTGTATGATTTGAGCCATTTTAAAAGGGAATACATGTGAGGGTGTTCTAACTTTTGCCTCAGTTACAATTTGCATTTTGTGGAAATTTTACAGAAAATCCCCTCTTCAGTTTTAATTACAATTAAATATCCAATATCCATATATCTAATCATATATATCTATATATTTAAATATCCATATATCCAAAATGTTGCAAAAATGTTACAAAAATACACAGGCTTTCATAGGGTGTCCTAATTTTTTCACATGACTGTATGTTAGCAATATTATTATTAGGATGGTTGCTGTTTTAAAGTTTGTTTAAATTAGGGTGATGTGAAGTCACAAGCAACTTAAAGTTCTGTCTTTCATGACTACCTGTCATTTTGTTGTAACCAGCTGCAACAACAACAAACAACAATTTTGCTGGTAGGGTTAGGGTTTATGTCTTCAGCGTGGACAGACAAATTGCTGGTTGGCCATTAACTGGCATGTTTAGTGAAGAGATGGGAGAAACTGTCATAATGTAAAGGGCATGAGGCAGTTTGAGGGAGTGTGAAGACCTGCAGATGAGGCCACGCTGCTTCAAGAGTGGGTTCATCTTCCTCTGGGTCAAATTCTGCCCCTGTTGGGTTGGACGAGGGTGGAAGAGTCCTGAACATGTTCACAGCAAACTGGAATGGAAAATAAACACAAGCTTTAATATGTGTATATGAACCTGAATTATGAAAACTGTTCAAAAGTGACGTTTATTATAGTTACATTAAGATTTAACTGCATAATTCTTGTTGACACCTTAAAATGACTGTCTGCTAAACAGAAATCAGTTTACACCTTCACTGTAATGATGCTAAGCTCTGTGTAAATTTATATAAAATATTAAAGAATTATGTTGGTCTCTGCAGTGGTTTGAAGTGATGAGGGTTTAGGTTTTATGTCAGTAATGACCCGAATGAGACAGGTTCAAAAGGGAAATGGAACCCTGACCTTAGAAGCACTGTAGCTCTTAATGACTGCAATGAAATAGAGCACATGCAGATAAGTAAACAATTGACTGTCAACCAGCTATGAGTGTCGCACCAATCGCACAGCCTGTTTATGTGAGAGATTAATCGACTGGACGCTTGCTCTGGTCACAATCCAAACCACAGTTTTTTAGCTAATGCACTTTTGGGAATTAGAGTCTTCTAAAATAAAACTTGAATGTGTCAGTAAAACACAAGACCTCAGTAAAATGATCACAGCCGCTGAGTCGCCACACTGACTCCAGATCAGGCAAAAGAACAGAAAGATCATTGTGTAGAGCTAACATTCAACATCAAAGCAGGAGGCTCATATGAGACTAACAGATGCTGCAGGGGCCATGGGGCCCACAGTAGGCCCTGAACCCATGTGATTTACCATGTGCACCACCTCTGGGTAAATGGGCTCTGTGATGACATTGCGATTGTGGGTGATGTACTCCACCATCTCGCTGAGTGCCGCCCGCTTCACCTCCTTCCATTTCAGGTCACTGAGGGGATCCGAGACAAAATCGAAGAGAACACAGCACTGTCGCAACTTCTGAACAAAAAGTTTCTCCTGTTCAGCTGGAGCTGCGTCTAAAACACACCAATATGAATAAAGTACAGTAAGTCAAACACAACAGAGGCATCTGATAAAACACTGACTGGATTTCTGTTTCAACCTTTTAAACTCCCTGTTTAATTTGACAAACGCTCCTCACAACTGTACAGCTCTGAGTTGTTATAACATCACACTGTTTACCTTTAATTATAGCATATATTATTTCAATATTGTCCTCATACACAAAAACACACATCAATGCAAAGTGCTCTATGAAGATGAGTTCATTATTATTTCAGATGATTTTACCTTATCACCAAAATAAACCTCAAATAACTGACCAGAATCTGATGCTCACGTATGTATTACTAGAACATTTGTGTATTTTATACAGAAATCTGTACTTGATGAATAACAATAATTATAAATAAACACAGTGTTGTGATTGACCCTTGAAGAATAATAAACCCGCATTCTGTTTCATTTGATCTTTGCAGGGATAAAAATCACCAATGCATTAAAATGATTGATATATATTGATATATATAAAAGAGATATATATTGATATATATAAAAGAGAGAGATTGATATATATTGATATATCTATACACACACACACACACACATATGAAGTAGGGTTACTAACTTTAAATTATACATAAAGACTTTAAATATATAAATAAAATCAGCAAAATAAATAGTGTGTTTATATCTATGTATATATTGCCTTTAAAATAGACACTGTAAACCTTCACAAGACATTTCAAAAGTTGTGTTATTCTTAAACATGATCTGACAGTTTCATTTACTACATTTAAGATATGATGAGAATGATAGAAACAGAGCCAACCACCCTTGCTACCTCACTTCCTGTGACATCACTGCTGGAATTGAGGGGGGATGGGTAGAAGGCACTAAAACTAAGGCTCGCTCGCTCTCTCTTTCACTCTCAGTGTAGCGTTTCGTTGGCACAATATAAACCCTCAAAATGAGACAATTACTCACAGTTGACCAACAAACACAGTGAATAACAAATGATAAATGACATTTGATAAAATTTCACAGATGATTCCAGTATGATCGAGATCACTCACCTCTGAAGTGCATTAGAGCCACAGGCGGAAACAGCCCGTTGGAATTAGGAGCATCTACAACCATCCTTCCTCAGATTGCCTGCATGTCAGAACGCTGCACAGCTTGAATCTAAAACCCTTCCAGCAGGAGAGACGCCTCCATTTGAACACAAAAGCTGAACAGAAAATCAAGCTGCTGCTGGAGGAATCAACTGCTCAGTGATGTCAGAAGGCAGGAGGAAGAAGATTGGTCCACTGTATCCAAGTGTGGTGACATCATAAGACTGCATGTGAAAGCAGACTACTATTGGTTAGAAAGAAAAAGGAGGCGGGACTAATAGCCTACAAAGCACTCATATAAAGCTGTCATGCCCCTTTCACTGTCTGATTTATACAGACTGATTCAAGAATATTGAAACTTTTTACAGATGGAAAAACATGTCTTAAATCTGAATATTTCTGTCCAGTTCTGTTAAGATCAAACATTAAGTTCAAACCCTGATTATGTTTTGCTCTGGTGTATAAATACACTGCATGATAAAGTTTCACAAATTATATTTTAGCTCAAATCGCATTTATGTTTGTTTACTTCAGCGCAACACAATGACACTGAAGATCTTTTTTATTTGTATGCATGTGATGCACACTCACTGTTCATTCCATGTGTATTTGCCTTTGTAATTAAACCCATAACATTGGTGTGGCTAGCACTATGTTGTTGAGCTACAAGAGGAAACCATACAGCACGCAGGTACAATCAATAATACAGAATATGAGCCAAGTTCAATGACTCAATCACAAACAGCACTCTACACATTTAAACGACCCAGAAGTGTGAAATACTGTGAGAGCAAGATTGTCCAATCTCACCAGAAGATGGAAGCATCTCAACACAGACATGACAATGCAAAATAATTTTCTCAGTTTCAATAGGGATTATGTTCACGATGACTGTTTCTGTGGTCAGAAGTAACAAAGTGATTCTAATTCTGACATCTTCTAGATTTCTGGTTTTAACTATCTTTAATTTAATAATATTGGACCAATTACATTGTTTGTGAAACACAAGCACTGCTGGTGTGTTGTGATGAGTGGGAGGATAATGTATCATTAAGATTCAGGGTCAACATTCATTAGTATCCACAGAGGTCTAAATTATGCATCACTCTACATCCTGTTCATTAAGACAAAGCCATAAATCCACATAAAGCATAAATTCTTAATTTAAGGCACAAACTGCTTCTTAAAATAGACAAAAATCATGCAGAATCCAGCAGAAAATGATTATCATCATGTTTAAAATTTGTCATCACTTTATCAGAAACCCACAGAATATGCTCTGTAACCTGCAGAAATGTTATAAAATCCACAGAATGTGCTAAATAATCCACAGAATCTACTACATCAGTTGTCTTTGTATAGGTAAACCTTGACTTTGAAGGGTCTGATGATGTCGGACTTTCTCTGCACATATACCTTTCAGAGAGGAGAAAGTTCTCTGTTATTATTGATAGGGAAGCAGGAAGTGCTCAGCCTTCTGAGTGGAAGCATACTTTGCGTGCAGCAGTTGCATGGTGGGGGTGCTGCCTCTCTTCTTTGAACTCTGTGCAAATTAATTCACACAACAGGTTTCTTTTACAGCCCTGATAATTGCTGATAATTACCAATAATTGTGTTGGTAATTGTATGAAGTAAACGTCTTTCTTTGGCAATGAGCATTTCATAAAAACCTGATAATAACATCTGTAGTGTTCACCTCAATTACATATATTAATATTTATAGACATGTTGTGGCTGCTGATTGTATCTACAAAATCTCAAGGTAAATAACGCAGATTCTCTTAAGATTATATCCCATTATAGCTAACAGACTACTTTATGTATATAGTATTATGTCACATAGCATTAAAACATAAGATTTACTACATTTTCAGAATTCTGCTTGTCTACATGATAATTTAAACAAATGTTATCAAATAACATCATTCTGACAGATAGATCTGATAGATGGATCAGATAGACATCTAAACAGAAAATGACAGACGAGTAAACTGAATTTTTTTCCTTGTCTTTTTTATTTATTCTCCATTGTGTCTGACAAGAACTGTAATCTGTCCTGTAAGGATCACACACACGTTTGTACAGCTATCTTTGTGATGACATTCAATGACACAATAGAATTTCTAGCCCCTTACCTTAACCTTAATCATCACAACTAATTGCCTAACTCTTACCCTAAACCTAACCTTAACCCAGTTCTAACCCTTACCCTAAAACCAAGTATTTACCCTCAAACAGCCCTTTAAAGGACGGGCGGGGGTTGGGGGGGAGTTAGGACCGGCCAAAATGACCTCACTTTACTCTCTTTGTCCTCAGTCTGGTCACATTGGTTTTTACAAAGATACATGTACAAGTATACACACTCCATAGAGCAGATTGTAGTTAAGAGGTAGTCTGTAGCTCAGTTTCTAGACCATTGTTTTAGCGGCACAACAGTTGTGAGTTCTACTCCCTCTGTTCTCTACTCTGTAAGTTATTATCATGTCTTGACATTGTCTTGAATGTGTGTACAAGCACGCTTTGTATTTATTTATTTACCTTTCTGATATTTATTTTGATTCTGCCATACCACTTAACATACATACAACAAATGACGTATTGCAACAGAGACGGGCTGACGCTAGCGCCTGCGCTCTTTCGGTTGTTTGGGTAACGTAGTTTACTCGTCATGGTCATAAATGACGTACATCTTGTGAAAAACTACATGTCCCAAAATCCTTTGAACAATATAGTTCGCGGCTGCGCTGGGCGGCGTTCATTACGACGAGTGGGAGACCGTGGTGCAGCACGCGCTCTTAGTCATCAGTTTGTGCGAATCACTCGAAATGTCTGACGGGGGCGGAGGAGACGACGGCGGCGGCGGAGCGGAAGTTTCTGCAGCCGTGCAGACGGTAGCGGACGCGTCGGTCCTGCAGAAACACATTCGTAAACTCGTACCGCTGCTGCTGGAGGACGGCGGGGACGCGCCCGCGGCGCTCGAGAGCGCGTTGGAGGAGAAGAGCGCGCTCGAGCAGATGAGAAAATTCCTCTCAGACCCTCAAATACTGTCGCTTCTGATCGAGCGAAGCGCGCTTAAAGGTGAAAACTTTAAAAACGGCCAATTAAACGCACCTAATTAAGCACATATTACCAATAAACGCGATTACAAATGTGCGACTTTAATGACGTTTTCTGCAGTTGTAGTAATAAGGCAATGTTATATCTTTTAAAAGGGTTTGTCTTGCCCCGTCCCGTTTGTGGTGTTGGTTACGTATGTCGAGATAACAGTTCAGTGGTGTGTTGTGTTAAACGAGGACCATAAACCTGCTGTGTTGTGTCGGGGCGGGTTTACTGCACTGCGGAGCAGATGGATGACGTCACACGGCATTCAGGCTTCAGTTCTGGATGGGGTTCTGCGTTGGGAGTTCAGTTCTGATTGAATTATGATTACGGCTTTATTTCTTCGTACATGGCTCCAGGAAACAACACAAACAGAGCGCTTGATTCTCTCTGTTTATCTGCGTTCTGTGACTCACGTTTTACGGTTTAATTTTCACTGACCCGCTGTCAGTCGTTTGACATAATGTTAGATGTGTAAATGACAAGCCTACCAGTCAGTAGTTTTTAAAACAGAGACTTCTGTTGTAAATGGCAGAGGATGTTGGTGATGAAGGAGAGGAGGAGAGAGAGGCCATTTCATATAGCATCAGCATTGACATCCACTACGGGCTCAAATCTAACAGGTAAAGCTTCATGAAGAGACCTCTCTGTATTCTCCCTCTCTCTGTCTGCTTACTTTACTGTTCTGATTAATGTGAAGTGATCATATGTGTTGTAATAGTCATGTGACTTGCCATGCCTCACTGTCTGAATTTTTTTACTGTGGTGTTTCTGGACCTCTGTGAAAATTGTATTATTCTGACACCCCTAAAATAGTGTTTAGTATAAAAAAAAATCTTGTTGTGTAATATATTCATTTTTTTTTATCAAAAGTAGATCTTTTACATCTTTTTACATGTTAGTTTAAATCTGGATTTTGCCATGAAAATAGCCACAAAAACAGACAAGATTTTTTTTGTTTTTTTTGTGTGTTTTTCAGTTTGGCTTTGATCAAGAGGACAGGAGTTATTGATGCAGATAAACCCATCTCAACTCAGGTGCGAGTTCTGACACTGAGTGAGGATTCTCCGTATGAGACACTACATTCTTTCATCAGTAATGCTGTTGCTCCGTACTTCAAGTCCTACATCCGAGAGTCTGGCAAAGCTGACAGGTAACATCACCTCTGACTGTATGGATGAAGCTTGGTGAAAACTGTGTGTGTATATCCATGATGCTAACTAAAATATGTATGATGTTTCCTGTGTAAATGTAAACGTATACCTATGTGTGTATATTAGGGATGGAGATAAGATGGCTCCCTCAGTGGAAAAGAAGATTGCAGAGCTGGAGATGGGGTTATTGCACCTCCAACAGAATATCGAGATCCCGGAGATAAGTCTGCTCATACACCCCATCATCACAAACGTGGCCAAGCAGTGCTACGAGCGTGGAGAGAAACCCAAGGTTACTGACTTTGGTGATAAAGTGGAGGACCCAACCTTCCTGAACCAGCTGCAGTCTGGAGTTAATCGCTGGATCAGAGAAATCCAGAAGGTGTGAGCTTTGATCTCATTCATACACATTCCGATGTTACCAATGTGCAGGACATAAATTTGGACTAATAGCTGCTACCGATCAGACTTTAATCTAGGGCTGGATGCCATTGAATCTCAGCTCAGTTTTACTTTAGTAAATATGAATCCATACATAAAAATACATACATACAAAAATATAAATGTAACATCATTAGAAAAAGATTCTTAATATGTTTGAGGTTGCATCAGCACAACCCTACAAACATCTGAATCCTGACATCATTTGCTGTCTTAACTTGCACCACTAATGATCAGGAGATTTGGTTTGTTTTCCTGTTTCTGACCTCTGAACCCTGTTTCCTCAGGTCACTAAACTAGACCGTGACCCGGCCTCTGGAACTGCTCTACAGGAGATCAGCTTCTGGCTGAACCTTGAACGTGCCCTCAACCGCATTCAGGAGAAGCGGGAAAGTCCAGAGGTCTTGCTCACCTTGGACATCCTAAAGCACGGCAAGCGTTTCCATGCAACAGTCAGCTTTGACACAGACACAGGTGAGACGTCATTATGTGAATCATCTTAGTTGTTACTTAAATTATGTTGCTTGTGTAATATTTTCAAACCGTCACTGTGTGTTTCTCTCAGGGCTAAAGCAGGCTGTGGAGACCGTAAACGATTACAACCCTCTTATGAAGGATTTTCCCCTCAATGATCTCTTGTCAGCCACTGAACTTGACAAGATCCGCCAGGCGTTGGTGGCCATCTTCACTCACCTTCGCAAGATCCGAAACACTAAGTATCCCATTCAGCGTGCTTTACGTTTGGTGGAGGCCATCTCAAGGGACCTCAGCTCTCAGCTTCTCAAAGTTCTGGGCACTCGCAAGCTCATGCATGTGGCCTATGAAGAATTTGAGAAGGTACTGATGATTTTCCATAGCTTATTTAGTAGAGCGTTGCAATAGCAGGGCAAAGATTGTGGGTTTGATTCCCAAGGAACACAAGGACTAATTAAAATGTATAAGTTGAATGCACTGTAAGTTGCTTTGGATAAAAGCGTCTGTCAAATGGATAAATGTAATTGTTTTCTGGCAGAAGTCAGAACATTATTTTGCTCAACGGATCTATAGGTTGCACTTCATGCTCCTCTGTCCTCTGCAGGTGATGGTGGCATGTTTTGAAGTGTTCCAGACATGGGAGGATGAGTATGAGAAACTGCAGGTGCTACTGAGGGACATTGTGAAAAGGAAGAGGGAGGAGAATCTGAAGATGGTGTGGCGCCTCAGCCCCGCCCACCGTAAGCTTCAGGCCCGTTTGGATCACATGCGGCGTTTTAGACGCCAACACGAGCAGCTAAGAGCGGTCATTGTTCGTGTGCTGAGACCTCAGGTATTAAAGATATATCTTGTAGACCATTGGAGTTCTGATCTTGTGAACTTCAGTTCTGATCTTAATACTTTCATACCACAATTTTCTTTCCTGTGTTGACTTATTTCCTGTTCTGAAGTTGGGTGGGGCATGTCAAAGGGTTGGACAGTAATCTTTAGTTTAGGTCTCAGGTTCCTAAGCAAGACAATGTGCTATAGCTAGTCCCGGGATGGGATATTTTTATTCTAAAGAACTAAATAGAAAATTTCTTGCGAGCAGGCGGAATATTTTTATTTTAGCTAACAGACATGGACTTTAATGTAAATGTAATAGACTTTAATTAATGTTAATAAAACATAAAATCTGCATGTTTTAGCAGTTGTGTAAATGGATATATTGTTTGAATGTCTGTTTCTGTTTTCAGTTGTCTGCTGTTTCTCAGCATGCTCAGGGTGAGACAGCCGAGCCCCCTGATATCAAAGTGGCGGAGGTTTTGTTTGATGCTGCAGATGCTAATGCCATTGAGGAGGTCAATCTGGCCTATGAGAATGTGAAAGAGGTTGATGGATTGGACGTCTCAAAGGAAGGAATGGAGGCCTGGGAAGCCGCAATGAAGCGTTATGACGAACGCATCGATCGTGTTGAGACCCGCATCACGGCGCGTCTGCGTGACCAGCTGGGCACTGCCAAGAATGCCAATGAGATGTTCCGCATTTTCTCTCGCTTTAATGCCCTCTTTGTACGGCCACACATTCGTGGAGCCATCCGAGAGTACCAGACTCAGCTCATCCAGCGCGTCAAAGACGACATTGAGTCTCTGCACGATAAGTTTAAGGTTCAGTACCCTCAGAGTCAGTCATGTAAGATGAGTCATGTGCGAGATCTCCCTCCTATCTCCGGCTCCATTATCTGGGCCAAACAGATTGATCGGCAGCTGACAGCATACATGAAACGTGTGGAGGATGTTCTTGGAAAGGGCTGGGAAAACCACGTTGAGGGTCTTAAACTCAAGCAGGATGGTGACAGTTTCCGTGCAAAGCTTAACACGCAGGAGATTTTTGATGATTGGGCTCGAAAAGTGCAGCAGCGCAATCTCGGTGTCTCTGGCCGCATTTTTACTATTGAGAACACTCGCGCCCGTGGCCGCACGGGAACTGCGCTGAAGCTGAAAGTCAACTTCCTGCCAGAGATCATCACTCTCTCAAAGGAAGTGCGAAACTTAAAGTGGCTGAGTTTCCGCGTACCGCTGGCCATTGTCAACAAAGCCCATCAGGCCAATCAGCTGTATCCGTTTGCTATCTCTCTGATCGAGAGCGTGCGCACGTACGAGCGCACCTGTGAGAAGGTGGAGGAGAGGACATCCATCTCACTGCTGGTGGCTGGTCTGAAGAAAGAGGTTCAGGCACTTATCACTGAGGGCATTTCTCTGGTCTGGGAATCCTACAAACTCGACCCTTACGTCCAGCGTCTGGCTGAAACAGTCTTCAATTTCCAAGAAAAGGTTGACCAACCAAAAAACACACAGTACAATCAAAAGTTTGCACACACCTACTCACTCTTTACTGTTATTCTGTAATCAAGTTCTAAAAGCTGTGACGTAAAAGGCATGGCACTATGGACTTTTGTTTACTACTTAATTTCCATACTCCTAATGTGATACTTTAAAAATCTTAAATTAACTTTAGTTGTAGCTTTTTTGTGTAGGATGGCGATCAGCATTCAAGAAAGCTTTGTGTGAGATGTAAACATAAGCATATGTTACTGGGCACAAAACTGGCTTCAAGCATTTAAGTAGAAACTCTTAGACCAGAAACTTTTAAACGTGTAATTTCAGTCAAGTGTGGTAAAACATTTGAGTGTTTATATGTTGTTTGTCTCTTTCTGCTGATAGTAACAGTGTTGGTTTTTCAGGTGGATGATCTTTTACTGATCGAGGAGAAGATTGATTTGGAGGTGCGCTCTCTTGAGACCTGCATGTATGACAACAAGACCTTCACAGAGATCCTCAACCGCATTCAGAAGGCTGTTGATGACCTGAACTTGCACTCTTACTCCAATCTGCCTATCTGGGTCAATAAACTGGACATTGAGGTGATTTCCTCTTACTAGAAGTGTTGGGGATACGTCCTGCTGGAGAGTTGTGTTTCAAATGTAAAGACTAAACCTGTCTGAATGATCTACATGTCATTTTTGTTCCTCCATAGATTGAGCGCATCCTGGGTGTGCGTCTGCAGGCGGGACTGAAGGCCTGGACACAGGTTCTCAGGGGACAGATGGAGGACAAGGCTGATGTGGACATGGACACTGAAACTCCTCAAGTCAGCCACAAGCCTGGAGGAGAACCAAAGATCAAGGCAAGATTAGTCAATGTAGAGACGTCACTACATGAAGCCTGTTAAACAGACAAATCTGAGACTAGGGGTGTCACAAATGGAATCGCATTACAAAAAACAGTTTTCTAAGGTTTTCTGTAAAATTACAATACACAATCAAGTTAAATATTTGTATTCAGTATTATTCTCTGTATCATTTATGTAAAATATCTTGAAGGTAAGGACTTAAATTGATCAGTCACAATTCAACACTGAATTTTCTGTCCAAACAAGCAGAACATCATCCATGAGTTACGAATCACAAACCAAGTCATTTACCTGAACCCACCGATTGAAGACTGCCGCTACAGACTCTACCAGGAGATGTTTGCCTGGAAGACTGTCATTCTCTCTCTGCCCAGAATCCAGAGTCAGAGATATCAGGTCTGAGTGTAGACATGTTTACTGCATCATCCCGTCTTTGTGTGTGGATAGGTTTTAACTTGTACTTTTGTAACAGGTTGGTGTTCATTATGAGTTATCTGAAGAAGAGAAGTTCTACAGAAACGCTCTGACCAGAATGCCTGATGGTCCTGCTGCACTGGAGGATGCTTACAATGCTGTGAAGGAAAACATCTCAGAGGTGGAGCAATATGTCAAGGTAACATTTCTTTCCTCTGATCGGACCTTTCCTTATTGTCTGAGGTATGTGTTCCATACTCAGACTCATGTTCAGACTGACCGATTCTGATTGGTCCATCAGGTGTGGCTGCAGTATCAGTGTCTGTGGGACATGCAGCCCGAGAACATTTACAACCGTCTGGGAGAAGATCTCAACAAGTGGCAGGCGCTGCTTGTGCAGATACGAAAGGCTCGTGGCACATTTGACAATGCAGAAACCAGGAAAGAGTTTGGACCCGTCATTATAGACTACGGCAAGGTTAGACTGCGATCCCTTTATAATCTTCCGGGTTTGTATAGGTAATTGAAATTCTTGAAAATGCTTGATTTTTAATTTAGTTGTTTCAAGTTTTGAAAAGTGCTGGAATTTTGGTTGAAGTGTTTGAAACTGCTTGAATTTAGAATTCCTTTGCTAATAATTCGCAGACTGACTGAATAGTCGCATTTTACATAAAGTCAGAAATATCGTAATTTCACCAAAAAGTAAAATGAGGAGGACTCTGCTCGAGCTTCAGTGCTCACTCTGAGTTTGGGCATACTGTGTAAGCTGCTGGTCTGTTTTCATGTGTGTTCCTTCCCACTGAACTCTGTTGTCTGCAAAAAGAATGCACGGCCAGTTAACCTGGTGCCAAAACTTTGCAAAGTAATTTGGTCACTCATGAGCACTAGTAATCGTGTATGATGTAATTTAACAGTGTAGTTGCTGTTCTTTCATGTGTCCAGAAGTTACACCATACACAACAGAGCTTTGCTTTCTGTGTCTGTGCACAGTTTATGCCTGTTTTTTTTTCTTTTTTCTTATTCTTGCTCCAGTACAGCTGTCTGTAACTGCAGTGCAGTTAATTTCCATATCACAATCCAAACCTTTAACTGCTACACATTCAGTTATAGATTCAGGAATTAAGCAACATCTATCTGTTTTTCCAGAATAGCAGCATGATTGCAAATGTGTTCAATAAATAAGAAGAGTCGCCACTGAATCAGGATTTTCCTAGTCAACTGGTAGTCATTCATTTAAGCCATTAGTGGAATAGTTGTTTGTGATGTTTATGATGTTAATTTAATAACTCAAATATGTACTAGGGAGGGGTATTCGATAATGGTTTGAGTTTCGGGGATGAAAAAAGTAGAACAATGTTAGTAATGTTACTTATTACAGAGATATACTAAACCATAATAATGAGCTTTTAAAATATAAATTAAATGCACAAAAATCAATCTGCGTGACACTGGTAAAAGTAATTATTATAAATGTTAGAACGCAAGCAAAATAAATAGTCTATACATGATATAAAAATGAATAACTGAAAGATAGCAAACGCTACATAATATCCAACTCGCATCACAATTCTTTCTCCGTTCTCAGTCTTGTATGAGAAATGAACACTGGACATTCTGAAATGCTGAACATGCTATTTAGTGCTTTGCATTCATGTTTTTGCATTTCTGTACATAGCATGCTGTATGAATAAGCTCCATCATGAATCCTTTTCATTTGGTTGTCATTTAATGGATTAAGCCACATGAAGTGTTTTAGAACACGAGTTCACCTGCAGGAAGAAGTGAGCTCCTCGTCCCGCTCACAATGAAGCCGGTGCATCGGCTGGTGATGTTTGAGGTCCATGATTTTTAAGTAAACATTTTCCTTTCTGGGTCATCTGTTTCCTTCTCAAAATGAACACTTGATGTCCTTTGGTTTCTTTATGGCCACATATCTGTCCATCACAGATCAGGTCTTTCATTTATTTCTGCGACTAATAGACTAATTAGAATTTCGACTTAAAGTGTGTGTATATGTATGAATAGCTGTTTACTACAGCTGAAAGCTGCTGGAAAAGCTTAAAAATGCACCTTGTACGAACCCTGAATCATGACGTTTATTTAAATGATCATGTCAGCAGCTGAACAGTTTCAGTAACTGGTTAATGTTGCTGTCTGATGTTCATTTCTAGGTTCAGTCAAAGGTGAATCTGAAGTACGACTCATGGCATAAGGAGGTGCTGAGTAAGTTTGGACAAATGCTGGGTAACAACATGCAAGACTTCCACTCTCAGATCTCTAAGGTGGGTGAGGAGCTGATGAAACACACTGTGGTTGTTTGTCCATTTGAGTTTGTCTGAACTTCTGTGTGATCTTTAAGTCCCGTCAAGAACTGGAGCAGCATTCGGTGGACACAGCAAGCACCTCTGATGCTGTGACCTTCATCACGTATGTGCAGGCCCTCAAACGCAAGATCAAACAATTTGAGAAGCAAGTAGATGTGAGTCCAATCCACCCTGTTAGATTCTCATAATTATTTCACTTAAGGGAACAAGATTAACATCATCTCATCCCATGTAGCTGTTCCGCAATGGCCAGCGTCTACTGGAAAAGCAGCGATTCCAGTTCCCCCCCTCCTGGCTGTACATTGACAACATCGAGGGTGAGTGGGGGGCCTTCAGTGACATCATGAAGCGCAAAGACACGGCCATCCAACAGCAGGTCGCTAATCTACAGATGAAAATCATCCAAGAGGACCGTGCTGTGGAGAACCGCACCACAGACCTGCTCTCAGACTGGGAGAAAACCAAACCAGTGGCTGTACGTTCAGATGGCCACAGTCAGCTTGTACAGTCTGACCACAGCTGTTAACAGTTGGTTTAGGTTTTTACAGAGTTCTCTGCTGTTTGTCACTGTAGGGCAGTCTGCGTCCAGAGGAGGCGTTACAGTCTCTCACCATATATGAGGGCAAATTTGGCCGTCTAAAGGATGATCGAGAGAAATGTGCAAAGGCCAAAGAAGCATTAGAGCTGACTGACACTGGCCTGCTGAGCAGCAGTGAGGAGAGAGTACAGGTGGGTCTGTTCTGCATGTACCCTGGATGTGTCTTATACATGTTAACACCATGTCTTGTAATTAAAGGGGACTAGCATGTAAGGCCACAGGCAAGCAGATGAACACAGTATAAAGCTTCTAAATTAATTGTAAGGTTTTGATGTAAACATCCATTCATGTGTTTCTTTAGGTTGCTCTGGAGGAGCTTCAGGACCTTAAAGGCGTTTGGTCTGAGCTGTCAAAAGTCTGGGAGCAGATCGACCAGATGAAAGAGCAGCCATGGGTGTCTGTGCAGCCACGCAAGGTAAGTGATGCACCTGCTGTCTCATCTCACCAAAATGTTCCTGTCACTGACAGCGTGATTGTGTTCTGTACAGCTGCGTCAAAGTTTAGACGCCCTCCTTAACCAGCTGAAGAATTTCCCAGCCCGTCTGCGGCAGTATGCATCATATGAGTATGTGCAGAGACTGTTGAAAGGATACATGAAGGTGAGTCCTACAGAATGTCGGTCAGACTCGCTGATCATTAAAACTGGCTGGTTTGAATGATCAGTCATGTGCGTTTGCGCTGATCTCCAGGTGAACATGCTGGTGATTGAGTTGAAGTCTGAGGCACTGAAGGACCGTCACTGGAAGCAGTTGATGAAGCGTCTCCATGTGAACTGGATTCTGTCAGAACTGAGCCTGGGCCAAATCTGGGACGTTGACCTACAGAAAAATGAGTTGGTGGTTAAAGATGTGCTGCTGGTGGCCCAGGGAGAGATGGCACTTGAGGAGTTCCTCAAACAGGTTCTCTGAGCTGTAGAAACATCTCTCACATTTGTGAAGGCTTCAGTGTGGAACAGTTCTTTATAGAAGATTCTTTTGAACACATTTGTGTGACATTCAAACTATGTTCTCTAAACTGCAGATTCGTGAAGTTTGGAACTCGTATGAGCTGGATCTGGTCAACTATCAGAACAAGTGTCGTCTGATCCGGGGTTGGGACGATCTGTTTAACAAAGTCAAGGAGCACATCAACAGTGTTTCTGCCATGAAACTCTCTCCTTACTACAAGGTCCACAATGTTTCTTTGACACAAATAAATAACAAATAAATTTAAATAGCTCATAACAATTTAGCCAAACTTTATAGATATAGTAAAATATCAATACATTTTTACTGAATATTTTACAAAAATAGTCCAGATATACTGGCCCTCCAGTGTTTGAGCACTGCTGTTTTCTCTGCAGGTGTTTGAGGAAGATGCCCTGAGCTGGGAGGACAAGCTGAACCGCATTATGGCTCTGTTTGACGTGTGGATTGACGTGCAGCGACGCTGGGTTTATCTTGAAGGCATTTTCACAGGAAGTGCAGACATCAAACACCTCCTTCCAGTGGAGACACAGCGCTTTCAAAGGTCAGCGCTATAATGCTTTCATTAAAAACACAGGCCTGCGTGCTGGAAACTAACCTGTATATTTGATTGTACAGCATCAGCACAGAGTTTCTGGCTCTGATGAAAAAGGTCACAAAGTCTCCACTGGTCATGGATGTCCTGAATATTCAAGGTGTTCAGAGATCATTGGAAAGACTTGCTGATCTGTTGGGGAAAATTCAGAAAGCTCTGGGAGAATATCTGGAGAGAGAGCGCTCGTCTTTCCCCAGGTTAGAGCAAATGCTGGACTTAAGATGCTGGATCCACAATCCAGCTGTGTTTGTTTTTTTCAAAACACTTATGTGCAACACATCTGACTGTGTAATTTGCACTGAATATAGCTACAGTTAAAAGCTTCTGTATTTTATTTTAAGATTGGCTTAGACTACAGGATTTTTAAAATCCTGAGTGCTGACACAAGGAGAACCTTGACAGATTTAGGGTTAAGGTTTAGGGTAAGATAGGGTTTTCCCTATCTTAACTATGCATAGACTATAAGATTTTACAATTGTGTTGCATCACGCACTACAGGATAATTACAATACACTACACTACAATACAAGATTATCATGCCGGAGGGAGACATTTTGTCCACATTTTGTTGCACGTAGACAAAATAAACAAAAAATAGGTTGTGACACATTTTTATTAACGTTTATGTTTGCTGGCTAGTGCAATAACACTCAGCCGCAGTACTTTGAAACTGAGGCATTTTCTCTTTGGCTCCTGTCTTTGACGGAATAGTCGTGATACGTTTTCCTGTGCAGGTAAAAAAGGCAGTCATGTCGCCACACAACAAAACGCTTCTCCATCTCCACTGATTGTAAATTAGCTTGTTTCACAATCAAAACATATTTGAAACATGTTTGGGGCTACTCCGATCATATCAATGTTTCTCAGAGCAGATTGGAAGGTGTAGGATTTGATCTGTAAACATTACAACATAATCTGGACTGAACATCAGACCCGATATTAAATTTTTCTTCTAAGATTCTCGGGAGGGGAAAGTCGGAGTAAAATCGGCCAAAGAGTCCTGTATTCTAAGCCAGGCCTTAGTCTGTAAGCATTGTGTTTTAATGACGGAGAAACATGGTAGGCTGAACTGAGACCATCAGTTTGAGACTTGAGGGTCTTTTCTACAGGTTCTACTTTGTTGGTGATGAAGATCTTCTTGAGATTATTGGCAACAGTAAGAATGTGGCTAAATTGCAGAAACACTTCAAAAAAATGTTTGCTGGAGTTTCCAGCATCCTGCTAAATGATGACAACACAGTGGTGCTGGGCATTTCCTCTCGAGAGGGAGAAGAGGTATAGTAGAGAGGGTTTGTACAGAGACCTCTCTTTAAATTTAAATTTGATCAGAAATGGGCATGAATCAGATGGAAGGTCTTTATTTGCCTGTGATTTTTTTGTATTGGCAGGTGCTTTTCAAAACTCCAGTGTCCATCACAGAACATCCAAAGATCAATGAGTGGCTGACGCTGGTGGAGCGTGAGATGAGAGTGACGCTGGCCAAACTGCTGGCCGAGTCTGTCACTGAGGTGGGCGCCTTCAACAAGGGCACTGCCATTGATCTGAACACCTATATCAACTGGATTGACAGATACCAGGTGATCTGACAACTTGGGACAGTATATCTAGAACAGAACCAGTATCTTTTTGACAATAATAATTAATTCTATCTGTTGTATTCAGGCTCAGCTGGTGGCTCTGTCCACCCAGATTGACTGGTCAGAGAATGTGGAGAATGCTCTGACCACAATTGCAGGTGGGGGGAACATGGCTCCGCTCCAGGCTGTGCTGGCCAACGTCGAGGTAACCCTCAACCTGCTGGCCGACACAGTTTTAATGGAGCAACCGCCACTAAGGAGGAAGAAACTGGAACAGCTGGTCAGAACCTTATTGTGCACATAATGAATATAAACATTTCAGTTGGGCCTTATCCAGTACAGCTTTCACGACTAATTGCTTTTATTAGACAGTTTGCTTGTTTCCGACGTGTTTGTCCGATGAGTGCTAGTTTCAGATGTGTCTGCTGTTTTGTTATGGCCTGTTTTTGTTTAGATCACTGAGATGGTCCACCAGAGAGACGTGACCAGAACTCTGATCAAGAACAAGATTGACAACCCCAAATCCTTTGAGTGGCTCAGTCAGATGCGGTTCTACTTTGACCCCAAGCAGATGGACGTTCTTCAGCAGCTTTCCATTCAGATGGCCAATGCCAAGTTCAACTATGGCTTTGAGTACCTGGGTGTTCAGGAGAAACTTGTGCAAACGCCTCTGACTGACCGCTGCTACCTCACCATGACACAGGCACTGGAGGCCCGTCTTGGAGGGTCACCCTTCGGTCAGTTTTGTTTGGTGGTGTTATTTTCTCTTAGAATTTTAGAAAAGTAGATGTTTATGGGTGTGGGGTGACCATGGTTATCGTTCTGCAGGTCCTGCTGGAACAGGAAAGACAGAATCTGTCAAAGCTCTCGGTCACCAGCTGGGCCGATTTGTGCTGGTCTTCAATTGTGATGAGACATTTGACTTTCAGGTACAGAGAAATGTGATGAATGTGATTGACTGCAGAGGAACCTGCTCTGTGTTTAAAGAATGTAAAGATCTGTTTAGTTTACCTGGAGTTCACTGCTGTCACGCATTGTCATTATTATTTGCCCTTAATGAACATCTGTCTGTGTTTGTGTTTAGTGCTAAACAGGATGTTATTCTGTCTTTCAGGCGATGGGCCGGATTTTTGTGGGTCTGTGCCAGGTGGGTGCATGGGGCTGTTTTGATGAGTTTAATCGTCTGGAGGAGCGTATGCTGTCTGCGGTGTCGCAGCAGGTGCAGTACATTCAGGTGGCGCTGAGAGAACACAGCAACCCCAACAGAGACCGCAGTAAGTACTGATGAACAGGAGATAATCTGTCATATAGAACAGCCTGCTTCAGTTCATAAGAGAAGTGTTGATGGTCATCTCTATTTCTAAACATTAATGATTAACCCTAAAGACAACTGACCGCTTCAGTGTTCTGATGTCAGATTGTAGAAGCACATTTCTGACAGACAAAATAATTTGCATAACTGCTTTTAAATTAGCTTAAAATGTTTAGAGAGAAGTGAGCTCCTTTAAGAGGAATTCATTTAATTTTGCTTGTTTTTCAGGTGAAGGTTTGGGTGTTTAAACAGCCACATTCACACCATAAGATATGTGTTAGCTGGCCACAAAAACTGCATTATACATTTGAGCCAGTTTGTTTGGTCTGTAATTTTAGTAGTTTAGCATTAGCAGTAGTACTGACTTTGGATTTGTGTGTGTGTGTGTGATGTCATGTCAGGTGTACCCATCACCACAGAGCTGCTGAACAAACAGGTAAAGGTCAGTCCTGAGATGGCCATCTTCATCACCATGAACCCTGGTTATGCCGGACGCTCCAACCTGCCTGACAATCTGAAGAAGCTCTTCAGAAGTTTAGCCATGACCAAACCTGACCGTCAGCTCATTGCTCAGGTCATGCTGTACTCGCAGGGCTTCCGCACCGCAGAGATTCTCGCCAAGAAGATTGTCCCCTTCTTTAAGTATGTCACGTACTGAGATATTGCCGATGTGTGTGAGAATAGTTCTGCGTGCGTGTGCGAACTCTGACTGTGTTCTGCTGCTCGTGTGCGTGTGCGAACTCTGACTGTGTTCTGCTGCTCGTGTGCGTGTGAACTCTGTTCTGCTGTGTGTGAACTTTCTCGTAGAAACATTCTTTTGCTGTTTCAGGTTGTGTGATGAGCAGCTATCATCTCAATCTCACTATGACTTCGGTCTGCGTGCTCTCAAGAGCGTACTGATCAGTGCTGGTAACGTGAAAAGGGAACGCATCCAGAAAATCAAAAGAGAGAAGGGGGAGCGGGGAGAAGATGTGGATGAAAATGAGATCGCAGAGAACCTTCCAGAGCAGGAGGTAAAAATCACCTGCTGAACACAAGCAGAATTACTTTTGTTACTTCTGAAATGAAATCAGGATATTCAGCCCATGCAGTACTGATCAGATGATGGTGTCTTGAGGTATGCTGATGGTAGATGTGCTCTGACTCTCCTTACACAGATTCTGATTCAGAGTGTCTGTGAGACGATGGTGCCCAAGCTGGTGGCTGAAGACATTCCTCTGCTCTTCAGTTTGCTGTCAGATGTGTTTCCTGGCGTGCAGTACATGCGAGGAGAGATGATGGCCCTGCGAGAGGAACTGAAGAAGGTCTGTGCAGAGATGTACCTCACGTATGGAGATGGTGATGATGTGGGCAGCATGTGGGTGGAGAAGGTAAGAAGTTTCTCAGCGCTTTGGATTTGACCTGTTTTCAACCACTTGCTCTCGGCCTTCAGCCTGCTGTGATTGGTTTTGTTATTAAGAGCAGATGTGTTGTCATCTCCAGGTTCTGCAGCTGTTTCAGATCACACAGATCAATCATGGTCTGATGATGGTTGGCCCGTCTGGCAGTGGTAAGACAATGGCCTGGAGGGTTCTGCTCAAAGCTCTGGAGAGGCTGGAAGGGGTGGAGGGTGTTGCTCACATCATCGACCCCAAAGCCATCAGCAAAGACCACTTGTATGGGACACTGGACCCCAACACGCGCGAGTGGACTGATGGGCTCTTCACACATGTGCTCAGAAAGTGAGTGCTGTGAAGCATCTGTCACATTTCTATCTGTGTGCTTTTACTTAAATGATTACATGATCACCTGTGTTTTCAGACATGGCTGCGTGCAGTGAGACATTGTCAAGTCAAATTATAGTGCAAATGAACAAGTAACATGAACAAATGAAATATTGCCAGAAATCCTTGTGACTGGATTTTTGTGCATGACTTCAATTTGTAGAGAGCACACAGAGAACGAAAATTGTTTCTTTTTTAGAAGAATTATATTACTGTTATAGGACTAGAGATTAGCTGATTAGGTGAGAAGGTCCGTGAGGGAGTCAAACAGTCTCAGCTCTGACTGTGTGTGTGTTTCCTTCAGGATTATTGATAATGTTCGTGGAGAGCTGCAGAAGAGGCAGTGGATCATCTTTGATGGTGATGTGGATCCTGAATGGGTGGAGAATCTGAACTCTGTGCTGGATGACAACAAGCTCCTGACGCTGCCCAACGGCGAACGTCTCAGCCTGCCACCAAACGTATGGAAGTGCTTCATCTCAAGAGCGTGGCCTGCTGCAGTAGTGTGATGGATGATGATGTCACTGTTTACATCACACAGGTGCGCGTCATGTTTGAGGTACAGGACCTGAAATATGCCACACTGGCCACAGTTTCTCGCTGTGGGATGGTTTGGTTCAGCGAGGATGTTCTCAGCACGGACATGATCTTTAACAACTTCCTGGCACGTCTGCGGAGTATTCCGCTGGATGAGGGAGAGGATGAGGCCCAGCGCATGAGGAAGAGTATGGAGGATGAGAGCGAAGAGTCTGCCACGCCAATGCTGCAGGTACATGAGAACTGGATTTGGAGTGTAATGTTTATTAAGCCTGTTCAGATCAGCTTGATATCACTATCTCTTAAAACAATTCGTAATTAAATGCTTTCTGATGCACCACCATATCATAAGTGGTGATATGTTTATCAGCGTTTAAAGCTCTGTGTGTTTAATGCACAGATCCAGAGAGACGCAGCTGCAGTACTGCAGCCGTATTTCACCTCCACAGGGCTGGTGATCAAAGCTCTTGAACATGCCTCAAAGATGGAGCACATCATGGACTTCACACGCCTGCGCTCGCTGGGCTCACTCTTCTCCATGCTGCATCAGGCCTGCCGCAACATCGCCCTTTACAACAACAACCACCCTGATTTCCCCATGCCTATTGAGCAGCTGGAGAAATACATGCAGGTATGCAGGACCGTAACCCTAACTGCAATGCCTGCTGTGGCTCTGTATGTAACATGGACTTGTTGATTAAAAAAAACCCATCATACACTATAGAGAGTAACTGTTAGCAACATATCAGTTAACATCATCATTTAACTTGTTTCATGCCACAGAAATATCTGATCTATGCAGTCCTGTGGTCCTTCTCGGGTGACAGCAGACTGAAGATGAGGGCAGAGCTTGGAGAATACATTCGCCGTATCACAACAGTGTCACTTCCATCTGCACCAAATGTGCCGATTATCGACTATGAGGTGTGAAGGAACGGTCTTGTGGCTTTGATTATTCAGGCCTCATCATGTGTTACATAGTTTTATAACTGTGAGAAAATATGAGCCACTAACTGTAAAATCTGTCAGGTGTCCATCACAGGCGAGTGGCAGTCCTGGCAGGGAAAGGTGCCCCAGATCGAGGTGGAGACGCACAAGGTCGCTTCACCTGATGTGGTTGTGCCCACTTTAGACACAGTGCGCCATGAAGCTCTTTTGTACACATGGCTGGCTGAGCACAAGCCTCTGGTGCTGTGTGGCCCACCAGGCTCTGGTAAAACCATGACCCTCTTTAGCGCCCTTAGAGCCCTGCCTGACATGGAGGTAAGAACATGTGAACTTGTGTAGAAACAGTATATGATCACATTCTCTCCAGTCCGGGCAGTTTGAAGAATGTACGTCTTGTTGACTTTCATCGTATTTGTTTGTCTACCAGGTTGTGGGTTTGAACTTTTCTAGTGCCACGACCCCAGAGCTGCTCCTGAAGACATTTGATCATTACTGTGAGTACCGCAGGACTCCTAACGGGGTTGTCCTTGCTCCAGTGCAACTTGGCAAATGGCTCGTGCTCTTCTGTGATGAAATCAACCTGCCTGACATGGACAAATACGGCACACAGCGCGTGATCTCCTTTATCAGACAGGTACAGTCAGAGCAGTTCAGTGTCTTTTGCTTTGTCTGTTTGTAATTAAAGATTAATAGATTTTTGTTTGGCTGTAGATGGTGGAACACGGCGGCTTCTATCGCACCTCAGATCAGACATGGGTGAAACTGGAGCGGATCCAGTTTGTTGGAGCCTGTAACCCCCCCACAGACCCTGGAAGGAAGCCTCTCTCTCACAGGTTCACCTGTCATGTGATCTTCACTGATTAAAACCATGCCTTTATCAGGATGGAGTTCAAGCGACATGGTGTCTGTCATGTGACTGTGCAGGTTTTTGCGTCATGTGCCAGTGGTGTATGTGGACTATCCTGGCCCGGCCTCCCTCACCCAGATCTATGGCACCTTCAACCGGGCCATGTTGAGACTGATCCCTTCACTGCGGACCTTTGCCGAGCCGCTCACTGCTGCCATGGTGGAGTTCTACACCATGTCTCAGGTCTGTGTTTGTATAGAAGGACAGTTTACTTGAGCAACATTCTGCCAACTGCTGAGTTTTGTGAAATGCACAGTTCTGTTTGTGCACCTGAAAGGTTGGTTATGATGTGCATGTTTGTGCTTATTATATGTAACTCCAAAATGCCAAACATTCACACTTATGATATTTGGAAGTGAATAAATGCATGTCATGCCTGTCAAAATAAGAAAATTATTAGTATAGTTGAATCAATACCTTGTGTGAACAGGAGCGGTTCACTCAGGACACGCAGCCTCACTACATCTACTCCCCACGAGAGATGACCCGTTGGGTCCGGGGAATTTTTGAGGCCTTACGGCCACTGGAGACATTACCTGTAGAAGGTCTGATTCGCATCTGGGCCCATGAAGCGCTGCGGCTCTTCCAGGATCGGTGAGTATAAAATCAGTCTGCGTCTTATTGCTGTAGTGAAACTCTATGGTGGTTGAACTAACTCTTCTGATAGGCTGGTGGAGGACGAGGAGAGACGATGGACTGATGAGAACATTGACACTGTGGCCCTCAAACACTTTCCCAACATTGACCGTGAGAAAGCCCTCAGTCGACCAATCCTGTACAGCAACTGGCTCTCAAAGGTCAGAGAGAATAAGGCCCATGTGAAGAACTCCTGAAGATCACCAGTCAACTCAACTAACCTATTTTTCTTCTGTTCTCCTGTAGGACTATGTTCCTGTGGAGCAGGAGGAACTGCGGGACTATGTAAAGGCTCGATTAAAGGTGTTCTATGAGGAGGAGCTGGATGTTCCTCTGGTGCTCTTTAATGAGGTTCTGGACCATGTGCTGAGAATTGATAGGTGTGGAAAGCTAGAAGTAATGCTGCTAAATTTGTCCACCCTATTAACGTCAGTAACACTTGGCTGATGTTCTCTGTAGAATCTTCCGTCAGCCACAGGGCCATCTGCTCCTCATTGGTGTCAGTGGTGCTGGGAAGACCACGCTCTCCCGATTCGTGGCTTGGATGAATGGACTGAGTGTCTATCAGATTAAGGTTAACCTAACTATAGTTAACCTAACCTTACAGCTGATTGGCATTCAGACACAGTCTTCAGGGGTTTTAGGGTTATGTATGTTTTTTACAGGTTCACAGGAAATACACTGGTGAGGACTTTGATGAAGACCTGCGTACAGTCCTGCGACGGTCTGGATGCAAGAATGAGAAGATTGCTTTCATTATGGACGAGTCTAACGTGCTGGACTCTGGCTTCCTGGAGCGCATGAACACGCTGCTGGCCAATGGAGAGGTGCACTGCATTAATTCAGAATAATCCACCATTGGCATGTTTTGTTATGAGTTCTGAAGATGTTCTTCTGCAGGTGCCTGGCCTGTTCGAGGGCGATGAATATGCTACCCTGATGACCCAGTGCAAGGAAGGAGCTCAGAAAGAGGGGCTGATGTTGGACACTCATGAGGAGCTTTACAAATGGTTCACGAGTCAGGTGATCCGGAACCTTCATGTGGTTTTCACCATGAATCCATCATCAGAAGGGCTGAAGGACCGTGCGGCCACTTCGCCTGCTCTCTTCAACAGGTTGGCTGCACCATTCCTCTTAATTGGTTAAATGTTCCAGTCCACAGACCTAGGGAGTCACATGACTTAGCCTGTAGGGCTGTGTGTGATTGTGGTGTGATGTCTCCTGCAGAGTTGATTTACTGAGTCAGTTTTGCTGCATGTCTGTATGTTGTTGTTTGAGGTCTTGGTAGGACTAATAGTTTTTCTGCAGGTGTGTGTTGAATTGGTTTGGTGATTGGTCTACTGAGGCGCTGTACCAGGTGGGCAAAGAGTTTACCAGCAAGATGGACCTAGAGAAACCCAACTACAAAGTTCCTGACTACATGCCCTTAGTATATGACAAACTACCCCAGCCACCCACCCACCGAGAGGCCATTGTCAACGGCTGTGTGTTTGTTCACCAGACACTGCACCAGGTCTGAAATGCTGTGTGATGAGTATTCAGTAACCTCAGTAAAGCTACATAGCAATAAACATCTCTTTTTATTGAACTGTAAGGATGAATTGTGTGTGTGGGGGGGGGGTTTTCTGTGTGTGTCAGGCCAACAACCGTTTGGCTAAGCGTGGAGGACGCACCATGGCCATCACCCCACGTCATTACCTGGACTTCATCAACCACTATGCCAACCTGTTCAACGAGAAGCGCAGCGAGCTGGAGGAGCAGCAGATGCACCTCAATGTTGGTCTGCGTAAAATCAAAGAGACTGTAGATCAGGTACGTACACACACTCGCTCACACATTAGCATGTCAGAAAGCATCAGTGTTTGCCAGAAAGCATCAGTGTTTGCCAGAACGCATCACCGCTCGCGTGTGTTATTGTGTGTCTGTGTGAGAGAACACATCAGAATTTGAGTGTGTTTGTCAGGTGGAGGAGCTGCGGCGTGACCTGCGCATCAAGAGTCAAGAGCTGGAGGTGAAAAACGCTGCAGCCAATGACAAACTGAAGAAGATGGTGAAAGATCAGCAGGAAGCTGAGAAGAAGAAGGCAAGACTGTGAAATTATCTTGTGCTCCTCACCTAGTTACACTGCTCCTGTAATTTACTGCTGATGGTTCTGGTTAACAGGTCATGAGTCAAGAGATACAGGAAGCAGTTTACAAGCAGCAGGAGGTGATTAAAGACAAACAGCTGAGTGTAAAGCAGGATCTGGACCAGGTGGAGCCAGCCGTCATAGAGGCTCAGAATGGTACAAGTCGTGTTTCTCTGTCTGCCTCCTGTGTTTGTCTGCTTTACGTTAGTGGGAATCTGATCTCAGTAAATGACAAGTTCAGTTTTCTGTTTAAAATCATGTTGGCTGTCATACTGTAATTTTCTGCTTCTAAGGAAACATTCACCTTGTTTTTTCTGTTGAGACATCAGTGTTTACACTCCATGTCTGACCCTGATGCATTTGTCTTACCCCACCAAATTGAAATGTAAAAAATGAACATTGTTAGTGACTCAAGCTAGTAATATATAGCAGGTGTAAGTGCATGAGATAAGCAGCTCTTGATTCTGTCCTGTGCTCAGTGTCTTTATTATCTGACCAGGCCAATTCAGGTCATCAGTCTCTGTGAAGATAAGCTCATGATCTGAATAAGGTGGTTCATCCACTGACAGCCCCAGTAAATAAACTCTATTTGGTAGGGTTTATTATTTTACTTTCAGTGTTGTTAACTGCATAAAAATGCCTAAAGAAATGCTAAAATACTGTATGAAAAACAAATGCACGCCAGAGTAATGTTCTGTAAAGTACAGAGTCCCAAAGGGAATTATAAATCTCATTCCATCTGACAGAAATGACACTGGTCTAATTACATCAGTATTCAGTGTTGACGCACGGTTCAGCGTGCACAAAATCTGACCGGTTCTGTTCACAGGTTCTCCAGTTAATGTGGACACAGGTATTGTGTCTCTAGGTCCAGCATAAAGACGCTCTGCATTACAACATTGAAGAACTGAGTGAATGTTTCCTCCTTTTGGACTCTTTCTGCTCTGAACTCTTTCTGCTCTGGACGTTTGGTGTTCACTCACTTCTCTGCTCTCTTCCTCTGTCACTCTTTTCTCTGCTTGCGGCTTGTGTCTGTTTTAGCTGTTAAATCTATAAAGAAGCAGCACTTAGTGGAGGTGCGATCCATGGCCAACCCGCCAGCTGCAGTCAAGCTGGCTTTGGAGTCCATCTGCCTGCTGCTGGGCGAGAGCACTACCGACTGGAAACAGATTCGCTCCATCATAATGCGCGAGAACTTCATCCCCACTATTGTGAACTTTTCTGCTGATGAGATCAGGTGACTGACATGTTTGGTGTGGAGCAACAGCTGTGGTGTTTAAAAGGGGTCGGGGGTGTGGCAGTGTAGGGTTAGGAGATAAAGTTGTGAGGAGAGTAACTGCTGAGTTTCTAAATCCAGAACTGGGCCAAGACCTCTGCTCAGGTGACACAGTCCCTCTTTTCAGCACTGCACCTGTCCTGCTCCCACCACATGAACCGTTTATCCTTCATGGTCCTAAACCCCCCCCCACCCTTAATTTCCTCTCTAGCGGTCAGCTCTATAAAGAAGCAACATCTTGTTGAAGTGCGTGCTATGGCCAACCCCCCCGCAGCAGTTAAACTGGCTCTAGAGTCGATCTGCCTCTTGCTGGGGGAGGAAACCAGTGACTGGAAAAAGATCAGACAAGTTATTATCAGAGACAATTTCATCTCCAGCATAGTCAACTTTGTCTCAGAGGACATGAGGTATAATTTCTTCACACACACAATAAAAGGGCTCTTCACATATCACTTCAGCTTCTGTTTAGTTGTGGTATATCAGTGAAGGCCATGACTAACATTGCACAGACACATCTGTGATGTCACAATCTAGTAAAATATGTGTAGAGGAGATAGTTTAGGTCATTGTGTCAGTCCTAACTTAAAGCTGCATTGATTCGGACTCATTCTGGTGTTCTGGTGTTCAGTGACTCCATCCGTGAGAAGATGAAGAAGAACTACATGTCCAACCCCAGTTACAACTATGAGCAGGTGAACCGGGCATCTCTGGCCTGTGGGCCCATGGTGAAGTGGGCGATTGCTCAGGTATGGGCTCAAATAAGTGTGGCTACAGCGTTTTCCTTGCAGCCGCTGTCTGTCTGCTCTAATCAGTAAATGTGTGTGCAGCTGAATTACGCAGACATGCTGAAGCGTGTGGAACCTCTGAGGAATGAGCTGCAGAAACTGGAGGATGATGCTAAAGACAATAAGACAAAGGCGGAGGAGGTGGAGCAGATGATCAGGGATCTGGAGGCCAGCATTGCACGCTATAAGGAGGAGTACGCTGTTCTTATCTCTGAAGCTCAGGCCATCAAAGCTGATCTGGCAGCTGTGGAGGCAAAGGTACGACAGGACAGACACGTCAGGCACTGCTACTCTTACAGATTTCATTGCTGTTTTCTGTGGACCACAGATGTGTGCGCACTAACCCTAACTGTAGTCAGTCACTGTTGTGTGTTACTTTGTAGGTGAATCGCAGTACAGCCCTGCTCAAGAGTTTATCTGCTGAGAGGGAGCGTTGGGAGAAGACCAGCGAGACCTTCAAGAACCAGATGTCAACCATTGCTGGAGACTGTCTTCTTTCTGCTGCCTTCATTGCTTACGCTGGTTATTTCGACCAGCAGATGAGACAGAATCTCTTCACCACCTGGTCTCATCACCTCCAGCAAGCCAACATTCAGGTACAGACAGGAATGAAATAACCCACCTCATACAAGTCAAACTATATCTTATCAAATGATACAGATGCAGAAACACAGAATCTCAATGTGGTCTTGAAATTGTAACACTTGGATTAAACATAATCCAGGAATATCTTGTTCCATGTTTCACAATGTTCATATTAGTGTCACCTGTCAACTGGTCAACACAAACTGAGGCCGTTTATGATCGGTTGTCTGTTGCTACACAACTCTAACATTGTAGCGGCACATTATTTCATACTGTGCACCTCTGCTGTTCTGGGTTAACCCCACAACCCTTCTCTAAAGCAGAGTTTTATAACCCAGGGTTAAAAGTTGTGCTTAACCCAACCTTAAAATTAAAAGTGAAACACTGCTTTACCCATAATTAAACCCCAGGTTTAGAAAGTACATATTCTCTAAAGAAAGAGCTAACCTTAACTTTGACTTATACTGTAGAAGGATGATTTAAACTTTTCTGTATGGTTTAATCTGTAACGTGTTTTTTAAACCAGTTCCGCACAGACATTGCCCGGACTGAGTATCTGTCTAATGCTGATGAGAGACTGCGCTGGCAGGCCAACTCTCTGCCTGCCGATGATCTGTGCACAGAGAATGCCATCATGCTAAAGAGATTCAACAGGTGAGTGTCAGTATGTACCTGAGGAAGATCACAAGCATCTGCCTTGATACAAATCTGGTGATTTGGTGTGTTGTTGTTGAGAGTAATGTTTTATGTTTTGGAGGTATCCGCTGATCATTGATCCATCAGGCCAGGCCACTGAGTTCATCATGAATGAATATAAAGATAGAAAGATTACTCGCACAAGCTTTTTGGATGATGCCTTCCGGAAGAATTTGGAGAGTGCTTTAAGATTTGGCAACCCACTGCTGGTGCAGGTATGGAGACGATCTTTCACTTATCTGCTCTGGACATTAATGTACCACACTAAACAGTTTATTTTATAAAACTTAATATATCAGTGTCAACAATCACACACATCAATGTCCTACTACTTGTCAGCATTTGAATCAGACACAAATTCTTTCTGATTCACTCTCACAGGATGTGGAGAGCTACGACCCCATATTGAACCCAGTTCTGAACAGAGAGGTGCGCAGAACAGGCGGGCGAGTTCTTATTACCCTTGGAGATCAGGACATTGATTTGTCTCCTTCCTTCGTCATCTTCCTCTCTACACGGGACCCAACAGTACATGTTCTTACTACCTCGACCAACTTCCAGATTGTCTATCAGTTAAGTCACGTGTTTATCACTTGTAATGATTGAATCATAATGTGGCATTTCAGGTTGAATTCCCTCCAGACCTTTGCTCACGTGTGACCTTTGTGAACTTCACCGTGACCCGTAGCAGTCTTCAGAGTCAGTGTCTGAATGAGGTTCTGAAGGCTGAGCGCCCAGATGTAGACGAAAAACGGTCCGACCTTCTGAAACTGCAGGGTGAGTGACGGATGGCACTGCGGAGTGGAGATGTCAGAGTAGATTTATTGATAATTCGTTTGCAGGTGGTTAGTTAAAAAAGGTGTTTTTAAATTCTCAGGTGAATTTCAGCTTCGCTTGCGGCAGCTGGAGAAATCTCTACTACAGGCCCTGAATGAGGTCAAGGGTCGTATTCTGGACGATGACACCATTATAACCACCCTGGAGAACCTGAAAAAGGAAGCAGCAGAAGTGACCAGGAAGGTGGAGGAAACCGATATCGTTATGCAGGAAGTGGAGACTGTATCCCAGCAGTATCTGTCTCTATCTTCAGCTTGCAGCAGTATCTACTTCACCATGGAAACTCTGAACCAGGTCTTGCTCATGTTGACCTGATTTTAATATGCAAATGTCTGTCTAATACTGTTATTGAAACACTTGTCATTCTGTTTCTTTATTGTCTCTGTGTGTCTGTCTCTCATTCTCAACGGTTCTGTTTTCAGATGCATTTCCTGTATCAGTACTCGTTGCATTTCTTCCTGGATATCTACCACACTGTGTTATATGAGAACTCCAATCTAAAGAGTGTGAGCGACCACACGCAGCGTCTGTCTCTCATCACCAAAGATCTGTTCCAGGTGAGAAACTGCCTGGATTTGTGTGGCCTGGAGACTTGTTCAGGAAATTACGTAGTGTTTTTCTTGTGTTCAGGTTGCCTTTAATAGAGTTGCTCGTGGAATGCTGCATCAAGATCACATCACGTTTGCAATGCTGCTCGCCAGGATTAACCTGAAGGGCTTGACCAGGTATTAACTATAAAGAACTTTAAGATCTAAAACTTTAACAAATGCACCTAATTCATGAGCAGTATTAAAGACTGTCAGTGTTCACGCTGGTTCCTCTTTGTTTCTGTGGTTTGCAGTGAACCATCATATGATACAGAGTTCCAGCACTTTCTGCGTGGGAAAGAAATTGTTTTAAGTGGTATGGCTGTGCCGAAGGTTAAAGGTCTAAGCAGTGAGCAGTCAGAGGCCATGGTCCGCCTCAGCTGTCTTCCTGCCTTCAAAGATCTGGTGGCCAAAGTCCAGGCTGATGAGGTGACGTATCAAATATTGAACCAGAAGAGAGAGAGAGAGAGAGAGAGAGAGAGAGAGAGAGAGAGAGAGAGAGAGAGAGAGAGATAGAGAGAGAGAGAGAGAGAGAGATCGAGAGAGAGAGAAAAAGAGAGAGGGAGAGAGAGAGAAAAAAAAGAAGAAAAAAAAGAAAAAAAAGGGGAAAAAAGAGAGAAAAAAAGAAAGAAAGAAAAAAAAAAAAGAAAAAGAAAAAAAAAAAAAAAAAAAAAAAAAAAAAAAAGAAAAAAAAAAAAAAAAAAAAAGAAAAAAAAAAAAAAAAAAAAAAGGAAAAAAAAAAAGAAAAAAAAAAAAAAAAAAGAAAGAAAAAAAAAAAGAGAAAGAGAGAGGGAGAAAAAAAAAAAAAAAAAAAAAAAAAAAAAAAAAAAAAAAAAGATCATATGGTTCTAAATATTAAAACATGCTTTCTGTGTTCTAGCAATTTTTCATGTGGCTGGAAAGTAACTCTCCAGAGCTGTCTGTGCCATACCTGTGGACAGAGGAGAAGACGTCCAGTGAGTATTAACCCTTTCTCCCACAGAACTTCCTGTGAAAGTGTCCAGAAGTAATTAGTGATGTTTGTTTTCAGGTCTGATTAATCAGGCCATCCACCAGCTGCTGTTGATCCAGGCATTTAGACCAGATCGTCTGTTGGCCATGTCACACATCTTTGTGTCTAAAGTCATGGGAGAAAACTTCATGGCCATCATAGAACAACCTCTTGACCTGGCAAACATCGTGGACAGTGAGGTGAAGATCTTCTGTCCTTCACTGCAGCCAGTGCTGATGTTTTGAGAATTGGCAGTTGTTGTTTGATGCAAGTCCTGCTTTTATCTCCAGGTGAAGCCTGGGACTCCAGTGCTGATGTGTTCTGTGCCGGGTTATGATGCAAGTGGACTGGTCAGAGATCTTGCTGCTGAGCAGAACAAACACATCACCTCCATTTCCATCGGTAAGGCCATTCAGCACACCCATAGTCACTTAATCAGCCTGCTTTCATGAGCACATCAATCAACACTCCCTCTTGTCTGCAGGATCTGCTGAGGGCTTCAATAAAGCTGACAGAGACATCAACACAGCTGTGAAGTCTGGCAGGTAAGAGGAACCGACACACCTCTGATGATGATGACGGTGATAGTGGTGACGTTGATAGTGGTGATGATAATATGCCATTTTGTTGAAGATGGGTGATGTTGGAGAATGTTCATTTGGCTCCTGGTTGGCTCATGCAGTTAGAGAAGAAACTTCACTCCATGCAGCCGCACACCAGTTTTCGTCTTTTCCTCACCATGGAGATCAACCCAAAGGTCAAATGTCATTTTGTTTGATGTTTGGTACAATGAGACTGGGAAATGTCAATCATTAGTCAACATTTACTCTGACCGTATCTCCCCCAGGTCCCTGTGAACCTGTTGCGTGCTGGCCGCATCTTTGTTTTTGAGCCGCCTCCTGGCGTGAAGGCCAACATGTTGCGAACATTTAGCAGTATTCCTGTGGCCCGCATGTGTAAGGTAAGCAATGGCTTTAACTCGGAGAAACTTCATTTGTTATTCACACATTTAACATAGAGTTTTACTGTTTAAAGATATAATCCATTATTATTCTGGGAGCACATGGAGGACAGACTCACTGCTAATTAGCCATTTTTCTTGCATGATTCTTGTCCTTGACCATTCAGCATGGCCAGTAGCTGTGGTTTATTTGATAAATTTCATGTGAGCTCTTTGAGCTTCTAAAAGTATCACAGAGCAGCAGGTGTTGCTGATAGCGTTTTGTTATTGGTTCTGCAGTATGATGACGGTGTTCAAAATGCAGCACAACCTCTCTTATCGTATGGCTTTAATTGTCTGCATTCTTTCACAGTCTCCAAACGAACGCGCTCGCCTGTACTTCCTCTTGGCTTGGTTTCATGCAGTCATCCAGGAACGTCTGCGTTACGCCCCACTGGGCTGGTCTAAGAAATATGAATTTGGCGAGTCTGATCTGCGCTCTGCCTGTGACACCGTGGACACGTGGCTGGATGACACAGCCAAGGTTTAAATGCAGTTTTACCATGAATGGATGTGTGTTGCTGTGATGCAAGGCTTTTTTTGATTTGTTATGGTGAACCACAGAAAAACATAAAACAACACCTGAACTTCATGTTCCTTTCCACAGGGTCGTCAGAACATCTCTCCAGATAAGATTCCCTGGGCGGCGCTGAAGACTCTGATGGCTCAGTCCATCTATGGTGGCCGCATCGATAATGAGTTTGACCAGCGGCTGCTCATCACCTTCCTGGAGCGTCTGTTTACCACCAGCAGCTTCGACAGCGAGTTCAAACTGGCACTGAAAGTGGACGGTCACAAGGACATCAAAATGCCTGACGGCATTCGGTCAGAAAAGAGATTTGTTTAGTCTCAGTGTTTGGTTGCTATACTTTAGTCACTCTCTCGTGTATTTCCTGTTGTCTGTGTATTTGTCAGACGGGAGGAGTTCATTCACTGGGTGGAGATGCTGCCTGACACTCAAACACCATCTTGGCTTGGGTTGCCAAGCAATGCAGAGAAGGTCCTGCTCACCACTCAGGGTACGAGTGTCAGTCTCTCTCTAGAGTTGTCATTCTCTGTTTCTGCAGACTTTCATCATTTTCAGTGTGCAGAACACCGGCTCTGTTGTTTGCTGTTTTTATAGCACTTGATCTGCTTCTTAATGTAGTGCTTGAACATGCAAGTTTGTCCAGCAGTTAATTTGATCTCTCTCCTTCACTTCCTGTGGGCGGAAACCCCTGATTCAACTGCACCTCCTCCTGCTCCCCCCTCCCACCTGCTCTACCCTCTCAGGCACTGACATGATGGGAAAGCTGTTAAAAATGCAGATGATGGAGGATGAGGACGATCTGGCTTATGAAGCAGAGAAGAAGCAGCGCACAACATCTTCGTCTGACACACAGCCGGCCTGGATGAGGACGCTTCACACCACGGCCTGCAACTGGCTCCAGCTCATCCCACATTCTGTCAGTCCCCTCAAACGCACTGTGGAGAATATCAAGGTACACCCGAGCATGCTGCTGTGGACTCGTTTTCTGATGGATTGAGGGTTTTGGTTTATCTTGTGCTGTTTGTTGTGTTTGTAGGACCCTCTGTTCCGTTTCTTTGAACGGGAGGTGAAGATGGGTGTCCGGATGCTGCAGGATGTCCGTCAGGACCTCACAGATGTAGTGCAGGTGTGTGAGGGCAAGAAGAAACAGACCAATAACCTGCGCACCCTAATTAATGATCTCGTCAAAGGTAGTAACAGCACTGATTGTGTTGCTGATATTGTTTCATGTAAATACAAATACAAAGCAGTTACACTGAGTCATGAGTGTTCATTTTTAATGACATCGTCAAAACTGATTATCATTGTATATTGCCACCAAAGTCATTGTGTTTTCTACAGGTATTTTACCCCGTAGCTGGTGTCGCTACACTGTTCCTTCGGCCATGACAGTCATCCAGTGGATCGGAGATTTCAGTGAGAGAATTAAACAGCTGCAGCAGATCTCACAGGGAGCAGCCAGCGGGGGTGCTAAAGAGCTCAAGGTTTCCCTCTGATCATATAAAGCTATTAAACCAGACTGAACATTAGTGTCTATGTAGAATTCTGTTTGAACAATTAGAGTAGATGTTTCTGAGGAAAACCTTGGAGGTTTACTTTGCTGTTTACTATCGTTTCTACCGTGATGTTGATCTTTAGAACATCCATGTAAATCTGGGTCGCCTGTTTGTGCCAGAGGCATACGTCACTGCCACACGTCAGTATGTGGCTCAGGCCAACAGTTGGTCTCTTGAGGAACTGTATCTGGAGGTCACTGTCGCATCTGTGCAGGAAGCTGCGCTTGACGCGTGCAGCTTTGGCATCAAAGGTGAGCCCTGTGAAGAGTGATTGTCTAAAAGTAATTTTAATGCTCGATTCTGATTTCATTGTGTCTTTCTGCTGGAATAGGTCTGAAGCTGCAGGGAGCGAAATGTGGTAACAACAAGCTGTCGCTGTCTACGGACATCTCCACCGAACTGCCCCTGACGCAGCTGCGCTGGATGAAACAGAGCAACACCGAGAAGAGGAACATGGTCAGTCCTAATACACAAACACTCATGTTGCATATTACATTTTGTTTTGTAAACTCTTTCTCTCTCGCTGTTTCTGTCAAGGTCACTCTGCCAGTGTATCTGAACTTCACGCGTGCTGATCTTATATTCACTGTTGATTTTGACATATCTGCCAAGGAAGACCCGCATCACTTCTACGAGCGTGGAGTCGCCATTCTCTGTACTGAGTAGAGGAAAAATTTGATCAACCAATAATGACCTACATTCAAGTCAACTTTTCCTTACTAACCATTCCTAATAGGTTAGCAAATACCTAAATGTAGTTAAATATGTAACTTTGCATGCAATATGTAATGTTTGTCTTGGGTAAGTTTAGAAAGTCAGAAGCATGTTGGGTGAAGGATTGTGTTTGGATTTCTGAGACATTTTAGAAGTAGAGATGTGGATGTGTTTTAGATCAGTGGATTTCAATATAGCTCATGTCACAACTGATTACACTTGCAGTGTGATGGAATATTCATTCCACAAATGTAGGATGTTAAATGAATAAACTTCCAATAAATAAATAAATTAAATTAAATAAATTAAAATTTATCTCCAGAATTCTTGTTAAAATTGAGCATTAAAGGAATTGAAATATAAAGACAAATTATGAAAGTAGGTAAAACTTTCCCACAATTTCACAGTAAATCTGAAAATGGATTAAAAGAACTTCAGTAGTCAAAGTTTCTGTCTAGCAGGAGCGGCACAAATTTCTGAGATGAGACAAACTAAATTGATATAAATCACTTTTTTTTTTTTGAGTTTTGAGCACTTTTATAAGAGCAGATAGGGATGGGGTCACAATTTTCTGTATTCCATATGTTTACTGTAAGTTTGAAGCTTGTAATACCCTATTTAATGCAAAGATACGCTGACATGAAGGGCAAGCTTTATTTGATAAAGGCACCGTCTTGCACATGCGTTAGAATATGTGACTGTTTCAGTTTTACATCCAGTAAGCGTTAACTAATACTGTTTGATGTGGTTATCTGAGTCATGGCTGAAAACAATACAAACTTCAACACACAGAATCAAATAATGAATGCAATAGATGAACAAACTCTGTAAACAGTCTTTGTATTTTCATTTTTCCATAATCTCTTCATATTCCTCTGTACTGCATTAAAAAATTCCAAGAACCACCACATAATAGTGAGACAAACAGATTCCATTGATGTTTTGATTGTATATCTTTGCTTTAATGACACCAGCAAACTATTCCTAATATGTGGTGTTTGCAGTCATTTTTGGGAGGAGCTGTATTCATTAAGCTGGTTCTGTAGTAATGTTTGGTTCAGGGTAATCTTGTGGTTCTAAATCCATCCTAATTTCTTAAATGGAACACAAAAGATGCTGCGCAGAATGTTAATGTCTGGCAGCTTCAGGTGTTATTGTAAAAGCAGAATTTGAGTTTTATTAAGGTTGCCAGTTCGATTCCCAGTTCTGGCAGGAAACAACTGAGGTGCATTTGAGCCTTCCCTCGTTTCCAGCTTGATCTTGATTTCTCCGCTTCTTTCATCTGTTGACCTTTAGTAAAGGAATTCAAGAAGTCTTCAGAACTTCCATCTTGGGCTTCAGACACTGAAAGCATCAGTTAAATCAATGTAACGAAAGTATAAAAGGAATAACACATGATTTTAACTGAAAAAATGAGACAAGTGACCATTAATCGCTCTTTAAACAACAGTCCTTATGTTTACCTGGCGGTAAGTTTGTCCACTGAAGCGCTGCTTTCAAAACCCTGAATTAAAAAAAACAATTGATCAAACGATCACAACATTTCATGTGAAATCTTCTAACATCAGGCTATCTCGGGTTTGTTTCTAAATCAGAGGCGGAACATGACATGGCAGACAAAAACAGTCACGTCTTATGTGCTACACACCGAAGACGATAAAAAACATTAAACGCGTGTAAAATCTGGGGGAGTCTTGACTATGTATTTATATGCCACTATACCAACATTTGACTGGCCTGTTTTGATAATTTCTTCCATACCGGATCAGTGTAAATAAATCTCATTAATCATCTCGGTGAATGTAACGTGCACGAGTATCGCAGCGTCTTCTGAGCTTTACTGATGTGCGTTTGCGCATGCGCTCGGGCTTCGTTCCTCGAACATTAACCAGAATTGAACATGCAGAACAACTGGCATCCACACGAATAAAGACTAATTATAATACAGACTTTATACATTGTACTAATTAATTAATACATCTCCACACAGCAGTAGATGGTGCTATTTTATTATATCTATCTATCTATCTATCTATCTATCTATCTATCTATCTATCTATCTATCTATCTATCTATCTATCTATCTATATACACATTACTAACCCTGACCCTTACATCATAACAATAATAACTGGATAATAATAATAACAATTACAACAATAATAACTGGAGTGAATCCTGATCCCGTGCGCATGCACTGCGCGTCAGATCCGGGCCTGCGGAAGGATGAACGTAAAAGTCAAAGATGGCGGCGGAGGGAGGAGTGAAGGAGATGAACGACATCAAGAGTCAGTTCAGCACGCGGGAAGGCGCGTATAAACTCCTCACACACTCCGAGTACAGCCGGCCGAACCGCGTGCCCTTTAACTCTCAGGGCTCGAACCCGGTCCGAGTCTCGTTCGTCAACGTCAACGACCAGTCCGGTAACGGCGACAGAATCTGCTTTAATGTGGGCCGGGAGCTTTACTTTTACATCTACAAAGGCGTTAGGAAGGTGAGAACTCTGCTCATTCTTAAAAACACTATGAAATATTAATATCGCGTGAAACACACACACACAAAGAAAGTGGTGCACATCAAAGTAATCTGCCTGCCTGCCTGTCTTTCTCTGTGTCTGTCTGCCTGTCTTTCTCTGTGTCTGTCTGCCTGTCTTTCTCTGTGTCTGTCCTGTCTTTCTCTGTGTCTGTCTGTCTCTCTTTCTCTGTGTCTGTCTGTCTCTCTTTCTCTGTGTCTGTCTGTCTCTCTTTCTCTGTGTCTGTCTGTCTTTCTCTGTGTCTGTCTCTCTGTCTGATGTGTTTATGCTGTGTCACCTGTGTCAGAGTTGATGAGGTGTGAATGTTTATTGTGTGTGTTTAGTATGTTTAATACTGGCACTACTTACAATTGTTTTATTTTTTTAATTATCGGCTTGACTCTTATTCAGTCACTCTATATGAAAGTTTCTGCTGATTGAAGTATTTTGTTAATATGCAAGCACTAATGTATCATTTATGTGCCTTAAAATATGATAAAAAAGTATTGTAGTACGTCGCTTCATTATTTCTCTCTCTAAATAGTCTCATTAAAAACAATGTTTTGTTAATATTTCTAATTACAGATCCATATTTACACCCAAATTGCATTAAAAGAATAATGAACGTCTTGCAGTTTGTAAACTTTAAGGCTCAATCAGATTTTAAAAGGTCCTGACTGATAAGGTGTATTTGCATTAATAATTAACATTTTTCTTAGAACGATTCCTGTGTTTATTTGGTGCAATGAATTAATAAATTATAAAGTAAAAACAAAATAAAACAGATCAAAATTAATCAGGCCCCATGACCTTTATGTAACTTCCATATTTTTCTCAAGTACTTCATAACACATAACATGATATTGCAGATAATTCATCCACAATGTTTTGATTGATAATGATTCTGATGTGTTTCACAGCATTTTCACTTTTAATGTGAACAGAAAGATTATGTATCACTGTCATCTTGTTATATCTCTCTAACTTCATAAGTGTCTCTGTTGTGCAGTTGCTGGAATAGTTGTTTAGTGACAGTCATGGTTTCTGTTTCTGCAGGCTGCTGATTTGAGCAAGCCAATAGACAAAAGGATATACAAGGGAACACAGCCCACGTGTCATGATTTCAACCATCTGACAGCCACGGCAGAGAGCGTTTCACTGCTGGTGGGTTTCTCAGCTGGGCAAGTCCAGCTCATCGACCCCATCAAGAAGGAGACAAGTAAACTCTTCAATGAGGAAGTAAGTGCATCATTAAAGTGAAGCTCAGAATCAGCTGTTGTCGATCGTAGTTAGTCTCAAATTTCATTTTTTGAAATGAGATGCTGGATACATTCATTATAACCTTCATCTGTAACAGATCTGCTCTGCTTTTCTCCCTGTCTTATGAATCATCTCTAAACACTCAGAGACTCATAGATAAATCCAGAGTAACGTGTGTGAAGTGGGTTCCAGGCTCTGAGAGTCTTTTTCTAGTAGCTCATTCCAGTGGAAACATGTACCTGTATAATGTGGAGCACACATGCGGAACCACGGCGCCTCATTACCAGCTCCTCAAACAGGGTGAGAATTATGCCGTTCATACATGCAAGAGCAAGTCTACGCGTAACCCTCTCCTGAAGTGGATGGTAGGGGAGGGGGCATTAAATGAGTTTGCCTTTTCCCCTGATGGAAAGTTCCTTGCCTGCGTCAGTCAGGACGGTTTTCTTCGGGTCTTTAACTTCGACGCAGTAGAATTGCACGGGACCATGAAAAGTTACTTTGGGGGACTCCTCTGTGTTTGCTGGAGCCCGGACGGGAAGTACATCGTTGCGGGCGGCGAGGATGATTTGGTGACCGTGTGGTCATTTGCGGACTGTCGGGTGATCGCGCGTGGGCATGGACACAAGTCTTGGGTAAGCGTAGTGGCTTTTGACCACTACACCACTAGTGTGGAGGAGAGCGACCCTATGGAGTTCAGTGGCAGCGATGAGGACTTTCAGGATCAAATTCACTTCGGCCGTGACAGGGCTAACAGCACACAGTCACGACTCTCCAAACGCAACTCCACAGACAGTCGGCCAGTAAGCGTGACGTACCGCTTTGGCTCAGTAGGACAGGACACTCAGCTTTGCCTGTGGGACCTTACAGAGGATATCCTGTTTCCCCACCTTCCCCTGTCTCGCACCAGAACGCACACCAATGTCATGAATACCAGCGCTCCACCCACTACAGTAAGTGGAGGTGGTGGAAGCAGCATGGTCATCACGATGACCAATAATCCTGGCACTAACGACAGTAACAACAGCAGCGTAGACACACCGGGCGATTCGCTGCCTGCGCCGCTGCCACGCTCCAACAGCCTGCCACACTCAGCTGCCAGCACCCCTAACAGTAAGAGCAGCGGGACAGACAATCCCATCGCCACTGGCGTCAGCAAGTTTGCCACGCTCTCGTTGCATGACCGCAAAGATCGGCATCCTGACAAAGACCACAAGCGCAATCACAGCATTGGTCACATCAGTAGTAAGAGCAGTGATAAACTCAACCTGCTTACCAAAACCAAAATGGACCCGGCCAAGACACTGGGCACAGTGCTCTGCCCGCGTATGGAGGACGTGCCCCTGCTGGAGCCACTCATCTGTAAAAAGATAGCACACGAGAGACTCACTGTTCTCATCTTTCTTGAAGACTGTGTTGTCACCGCTTGTCAGGAGGGATTTATTTGCACGTGGGCAAGGCCTGGCAAAGTGGTGAGTTCTTTTTGAGTTCAGATTATTTAGCATTAGAATTCCAAGTCTTTTGGTTAACCTTGGATGCAGGGACATACATGCTTTAAAGCATAAGCTACTGCTCACACCAAGAATTGTTTAACTTGTATTGCATCCTGTGTTGTGTAAATGTGTGTTGTCATGGTGTGTGTTTGCGCGGGAGCGCGCGTGGCTGTTTGCGCGGGAGCGCGCGTGGCTGTTTGGGCTGTTTGGGCTGTTTGGGCTGTTTGTTTGGGCTGTTTGCGTGGGAGCGTGTGGCTGTTTGGGCTGTTTGCGTGGGAGCGCGTGGCTGTTTGGGCTGTTTGCGTGGAAGCGCGTGGCTGTTTGCGTGGGAGCGCGTGGCTGTTTGGGCTGTTTGCGTGGGAGCGCCCGTCTGTTTGCGTGGGAGCGCCCGTCTGTTTGCGTGGGAGCGCCCGTCTGTGTGCGCGTGGGAGCGCCCGTCTGTGTGGGGCCCCGTCTGTGTGGTGGGGCGCCGTTTTGCGTGGAGCGCCTTGTTGCGTGGGAGCGCCCGTCTGTGTGCGTGGGAGCGCCTGTTGTGTGGTGGGAGCGTGTAGGAGTTTGAGCTGTTTTTGGGAGCGTGTGAGTGTGTGTCTGTTTGCGTGGGAGCGTGTAGGAGGTGTGTCTGTTTGCGTGGGAGCGCGTGGCTGTTTGGGCTGTTTGCGTGGGAGCGCCCGTCTGTTTGCGTGGGAGTGTGTGTGTCTGCTTGCGTGGGAGTGTGTGTGTCTGTTTGCGTTGTTTGCGTGGGAGTGTGTGTGTCTGTTTGCGTGGGAGTGTGTGTGTCTGTTTGCGTTGTTTGCGTGGGAGTGTGTGTGTCTGTTTGCGTGGGAGTGCGTGGGAGTTTGCGTGGGAGCGCCCGTCTGATTTTGCAAAATTGTACTGTGTGTCAGTGAGTCATTTTGGTCGAGTTTTAGCTTTTGCTAAGATCATGTTCCTGTTAAAGATTCTGTTTTGCATGACATGATTTACTTCATGACAGTCAGTACTAATAATCTTCAGTCATGTTTTCATACTCAGATTTCATCAATATTGACATTTGGCAACTTAATGTGGATGCATTTTATTACAGGAAGAATTTATTACAGGAGCGTGTGTCTGTTTGCGTGGGAGCGTGTGTCTGTTTGCGTTGTTTGCGTGTGGTTCTTTGCGTTGTTTGCGTGTGTCTGTTTGCGTGGGAGCGTGTGTCTGTTTGCGTGGGAGCGTGTGTCTGTTTGCGTGGGAGCGTGTGTCTGTTTGCGTTGTTTGTGTGGGAGCGTGTGTCTGTTTGCGTTGTTTGTGTGGGAGCGTGTGTCTGTTTGCGTTGTTTGTGTGGGAGCGTGTGTCTGTTTGCGTTGTTTGCGTGGGAGCGTGTGTCTGTTTGCGTTGTTTGCGTGGGAGCGTGTGTCTGTTTGCGTTGTTTGTGTGGGAGCGTGTGTCTGTTTGCGTTGTTTGTGTGGGAGCGTGTGTCTGTTTGCTTGTTTGTGTGGGAGCTGTGTCTTTGTGGAGCGTGTGTCTGTTTGCGTGGGAGCTGTGTCTGTTTGAGCTGTCTGTTGCGTGGGAGCGTGTGGAGTTTGAGCTGTTTTGCGTGGGAGCGTGTGGGAGTTTGAGCTGTTTGCGTGGGAGCGTGTGGGAGTTTGAGCTGTTTGCGTGGAGTGTGTGTCTGTTTGAGCTGTTTGCGTGGACGTGTCTGTTTGAGCGTGTGTCTGTTTGCGTGGGAGCGTGTGTCTGTTTGGAGCTGTTTGCGTGGGAGCGTGTCTTTCTGGGAGCGTGTGGAGTTTGAGCTGTTTGCGTGGGAGCGTGTGGGAGTTTGAGCTGTTTGCGTGGGAGCGTGTGGGAGTTTGAGCTGTTTGCGTGGGAGCGTGTGGGAGTTTGAGCTGGTTTGCGTGGAGTGTGTCTGTTTGAGCTGTTTGCGTGGGAGCGTGTGTCTGTTTGGAGGTGTGTCTGTTTCGTGGAGTGTGTGTCTTTGCGTGGAGTGTGTGTCTGTTTCGTGGGAGTGTGTGTCTGTTTGCGTGGGAGCGCGTGGGAGCGCCCGTCTGTTTGCGTGGGAGCGCGTGGGAGCGCCCGTCTGTGTGCGTGGGAGCGCCCGTCTGTGTGCGTGGGAGCGTGTAGGAGTTTGAGCTGTTTGTGTGGGAGCGTGTAGGAGTGTGTGTCTGTTTGCGTGGGAGTGTGTAGGAGTTTGAGCTGTTTGCGTGGGAGTGTGTGTGTCTGTTTGCGTGGGAGTGTGTGTGTCTGTTTGCGTGGGAGTGTGTGTGTCTGTTTGCGTTGTTTGCGTGGGAGTGTGTGTGTCTGTTTGCGTGGGTGTTGTGTCTGTTTGCGTTGTTTGGTGGGAGTGTTGTGTCTGTTTGGTGGGGTCGTGGGAGTTTGGGGCCGCCGTCTGATTTTGCAAAATTTACTGTGTGTCAGTGAGTCATTTTGGTCGAGGTTTTAGCTTTTGCTAAGATCATGTTCCTGTTAAAGATTCTGTTTTGCATGACATGATTTACTTCATGACAGTCATACTAATAATCTTCAGTCATGTTTTCATACTCAGATTTCATCAATATTGACATTTGGCAACTTAATGTGGATGCATTTTATTACAGGAAGAATTTATTACAGGAGCGTGTGTCTGTTTGCGTGGGAGCGTGTGTCTGTTTGCGTTTTTTCGTGTTCTGTTGCGTTGTTTGCGTGTGTCTGTGGGAGCGTGTGTCTGTTTGCGTGGGAGCGTGTGTCTGTTTGTTGTTTGTGTGGGAGCGTGTGTCTGTTTCGTTTTTTGGGGTGTGTCTGTTTGCGTTGTTTGTGTGGGAGCGTGTGTCTGTTTGCGTTGTTTGTGTGGGAGCGTGTGTCTGTTTGCGTTGTTTGCGTGGGAGCGTGTGTCTGTTTGCGTTGTTTGCGTGGGAGCGTGTGTCTGTTTGCGTGGGAGCGTGTTTTGCGTGGGAGCGTGTGTCTGTTTTTGAGCGTGTGTCTGTTTGCGTGGGAGCGTGTGTCTGTTTGCTGGGTGGGGGCGTGTGTCTGTTTGCGTTGTTTGTGTGGGGCGGTGTCTGTTTGCGTTGTTTGTGTGGGAGCGTGTGTCTGTTTGTGTGGGAGCGTGTGTCTGTTTGCGTTGTTTTGTGGGAGCGTGTGTCTGTTTGCGTTGTTTGTGTGGGGGGGGCGTGTGTCTGTTTGAGCTGTTTGCGTGGGAGCGTGTGTCTGTTTGAGCTGTTTGCGTGGGAGCGTGTGTCTGTTTGAGCTGTTTGCGTGGGAGCGTGTGTCTGTTTGAGCTGTTTGCGTGGGAGCGTGTGTCTGTTTGAGCTGTTTGCGTGGGAGCGTGTGTCTGTTTGCGTGGGAGCGTGTGTCTGTTTGGGTGTGAGCTGTGTCTGTTTGCGTGGGAGCGTGTGTCTGTTTGCGTTGTTTGTGTGGGAGCGTGTGTCTGTTTCGTTGTTTTGGGAGCTGTCTGTTTGTGTGGGAGCGTGTGTCTGTTTGCGTTGTTTGCGTGGGAGCGTGTGGGAGTTTGAGCTGTTTGCGTGGGAGCGTGTGGGAGTTTGAGCTGTTTGCGTGGAGTGTGTGTCTGTTTGAGCTGTTTGCGTGGAGTGTGTGTCTGTTTGCGTGGAGTGTGTGTCTGTTTGCGTGGGAGTGTGTGTCTGTTTGCGTGGAGTGTGTGTCTGTTTGCGTGGGAGTGTGTGTCTGTTTGCGTGGGAGTTTGAGCTGTTTGCGTGGGAGTGTGTGTCTGTTTGAGCTGTTTGCGTGGAGTGTGTGTCTGTTTGCGTGGAGTGTGTGTCTGTTTGCGTGGAGTGTGTGTCTGTTTGCGTGGGAGTGTGTGGGAGTTTGAGCTGTGTGTGTGGGAGTTTGAGCTGTGTGTGTGGGAGTGTGTGTCTGTTTGCGTGGAGTGTGTGTCTGTTTGCGTGGAGTGTGTGTCTGTTTGCGTGGGAGTGTGTGGCAGTTTGAGCTGTTTGTGTGAGAGTGTGTAGGGGTTTGTGTCTGTTTGTGTGACGTGGAGTCTCTGCTTAGAAAGTAGACTTTGAGGGCAATAGACAGCATGGCAGCTCACTAGGCTTATGTGCTCTTCTGCAGTGTAGTCACCTGAATACAATAAATAATGTATGTTTGCTGTATGGTGTCAGATGATTTTGCAAAATTGTACTGTGTGTCAGTGAGTCATTTTGGTCGAGTTTTAGCTTTTGCTAAGATCATGTTCCTGTTAAAGATTCTGTTTTGCATGACATGATTTACTTCATGACAGTCTGTACTAATACTCTTCAGTCATGTTTTCATACTCAGATTTCATCAATATTGACATTTGGCAACTTAATGTGGATGCATTTTATTACAGGAAGAAAACCTGAAAACGTATTGATGTTTTAGTCTTGAGCAATGCAGTTCCAGCACTCCAGTTAAATTTGCATTACTGTAGTTGTTCATCCACAAATAAGAATTTTGTCATTTCCTCATGTTGTTTCAAACTCGCATGATGTTTAGGGGGACAAATAATTTTTTTTCTGAGGTTATACAAATTTAACAACTGCATATATTAAAATAAGGCGCAACGTCAGACATCAACATTTTAAGTTGAATTGAAATAGAATTTATTGGTCTAAATGAATGTGATGAATCTGTTTCTAATAACAGTGTTAGTTTCAGTCTGTTTCCCGAATCATCTCATGGTTAAAGGGATGGTTCACCAAAAAATGAAGTTGTTTACCCACCCAGGTGTGCTGTATACTAACCCTAAAAATGCATTTGTAATGTATTGTCACCTTTAATGGTGTTGTTTATTTTTGTCCTTTTTGGGAATTTGACAGTAATGACCTTGACTAACAAACAGTATTGCATTTGGAGAAGTCAGGTTTGACGACTAACCATTCATAGAGGTCAGCATTGACTGTTTCTCTGAACTGTTAAATCTGTATAGTTAGATCAACAAACTGACATTTTCCCTTGTTTATGGCAAAATTGTTGTCCTTCTTTATTTTAGGGTTTATCGTCTTCACAAAATCAAGCCAACTCTCCTGGTGGAACAGTCGTATAGCTGCTCATACCCTGAAATCACACCACGCTGCTGAAACATTGTTGATTTTACCCTCTGCCCTCTTGGTTCTTTGTTTTTTATTCTGGTGGCCTGTATGTGCCGTGAACATTTGTGCATCAGTGGATCGGCTGTACTGGCTTTCTTGTGAGTATTTGTTTGTATTTTCACTCTCAAACACACCTCACTTTATTATTTGTTTTCCTGTCTGTATTCAAAGCTTGGCTTGCGTGTAGGAACACATTTAATCAGGGTGGAAAAGCATTTGTTCCTGACCTCATTGTACAGAGACATCTAGTGGACAAAACCAGAGGCAATGAATCCAAGACTTACCTCCATCCCTGTTCCTTTTTAATCAGGTTTCATATGAAATAGATTCTACCCCCATTGTTGAAAACTCTGCACTGATTTTATTTTGGTAATTTCTTTTGTAACTATTATAAAGACAAAAATAGAAAGAAATGTTTGAGGATGGCCTTGATGCACTTGGCTTTAATATCCTTTGTCTTGAAATTTGAATCTATAAAGCTGGATGATGCAATCATAGTTTTTTTTAAACAAAAATTTGTTTGCACTTAATAGTTTATTAAAAGTGAATGGCTTTACATTTGTGTGTGAAGACTCAGACTGGTGTAATATGGAGAATTATGATTAAAACTTTGTATCTATTAAGCATTTATTTTAATATTGTTTCAGATAAAATCTGCTTTGTATTATATGTATAATATTGTAATTCAGTGATTGAGGCAAACGCAAAATGACCATTAGTGGAATTTTTTTGTCATCAGTATAGGAAAATAGTGAAATGTCTGAAGCAGAACAATACATATTAACATTTAAACAATCTTCAATATGCAGGTTTTTTCTGGTCTCTTGTACAAAACTCATACAAATACCGTTTGATATAGCAGCTTTATGTATAAGGAACTGAAACATTTACCTGTTGTTACAAATTCACAAAATGTTTTGTCGTCTGACAGCAGTCACACTCTGCTAACAAAACGAATGATGCTCAGGAAGTTTAGCAGATGAAGAAAGAGATTCAAGAGTTCATATTTTGCTTACCAACAGCAAAGGTATTCTATGTAATAATAAAATATCCACTAGAAACAACTAGGTTTAAAGTGGATCAGTAGGATCCCGACAGTGTGACTATTAAATGTTATAATGTAGCCCTTTTCTGTGACTACCAATCATTGTTATTAAAATATACACTAACTGGGGAAGGTGACATGTAAGTGATCATAATTTTGATTCATGTGACTAACATTTTACGTTTAACATGAATTAAAAAACGCTACAGATATCTGGTTTCATGTGTTACTCTCCTTTTGATCTGATGTTTAGTTAGCTGTTATTAAAAGCATAACACCAGTGTTGCTTTTATTGAAGAGCTTGTACCTTCAAATGATGGTCTAGTCCAAAGGTGTTTTGTCCTATTTCATCACAGTTAGTTTGATCAGCTGCAGGTGTAAACAGCAGAACATTCCTGACCTTCAAAACGAAGACCTTGTATCAGTGGTTTTTTTTTAATTATTTATGCTGATCTTTAAGAGGTAAATGCAACAAAACTATCTGTATTGTGCACTATTTGAGAACATTCAACCCAACTGTAGTGTAGTCATGACAGAAGCGGATCATTACAGATCTGTTATTTGTGCTTTGAAATCTCAGTGTACAGTAGTAACTATAAGAAATCATTTAATCAAATGTTAGATGACTACAGTGTAACACTGTTAATTTACATTACATTAATGTAAACCCCATTCTAAAGGCGTCACAGTGACTATTAATAACACAGCAGAATTGCTGAGGAAAATATTTCTGATAACAGTCATCAAGAAACAAAGGGCCCATAGGATCTATTGAAACATAAAATGTGTAATAACACGAAGAACCAGCAGTTTTTGAGGTGATTAAAAAATACACATGGACCTTGCCGTTCCTGGGCTTGTACATTACAATCATTCAGTCAAATAACTTTTTGGTGAAAATAATGTTCTAATTTAGAATCAACGTCTGCCCTAACATCTCTATATCCATTTCTATAAAACTGAGACCTGAAACAATCTCTGCAATACAATGCAAGTATTGGACAGAGTGAGATGTTAGAAATATGTTTGAGAATTCGCACAGGAGTCTCATGCAGATCTTAGCTTGCATTGTTTTGAAAATTGTAGGTGTCTGTGTGCACGGACATTAGCATAATTAAATTATGGAACAGATTCTAGTCCATTTACAGTGTTACTAAACAAAGTGTTGAAACAAAACTAAATCTCTTTAATTGGTGTGAGCAAATGCACAAATTGTAGAATGCAGCAATGGCCTTTGAAAGGCAGTTGTTACTTAAATTTGCTGTTTATTACAGGTGGCATAATCTAATGTTTACAGACTTTAGTAGTCGTCTTGATTGCGTTCTAGCAGAGGCATGTAGTAGCTCTTGAAACGGTATGACTGCTCCTTGGGCTTTTCAGATAAGGACAGAGAAAGACATTTACATGACAAAAACAAAATCAGACCTGACTTCTGTAATTCACTCTTCAAGATGTAGTAAGTGATTTCTGAGAAACGCTGTTGAAAATAAAAAAAACACCAAGACTTTTGTGAATATTTGCTAGATGTCTGTTGTGTGTTGAAAAAAACTGTTTGCACAGTGTGTGCAAATAGGATAGAAAACAAAGTGGATTGGACCAATCCACACAAAACCATAACACTGTTGTACCCAATGAGCAATAGGGAGCTTGTGCACCAGATGGTAGTCATTGCCTGTAATAGTGTGTTTATGTTGATGGTGGAGCAATGAAAAGTGAGGTGTGTTTGTTTGGGTGTTGATTTCAAATATCAATAGCATTTGTCAAAAATTGCTTACTGCACCTTTAACACATCTACATATATAACTACATCACATCAGATGGATTAAACTGAAACTGTCTAGATATGTTCAGTAATTACTTTAGTCAGACGTGAGTGGCACTTTTTGGAGATGGCAGGCAGAGAGCCGCGGTGTGAAATGGTCAGAGTTGGGAAAGTGGACACTGGGTAGGGGATTTTTGGAGTTGGGACCACAACGTTGAGTTTTGGAAGCTCCAAAGGAAAATGAGAGCCGTTTCGTCTACTAAGAGGGTCGCTGGTGTGCTTCAGATGCTGCAGAGAGAATTTGATCAATAATGTTTTGTTTAAAGATGAAAACATCTTTACATTTAAATATTAACACATCGACATTTAAAGTGTGTGGTATGGTACCTGTCTTCTGCCATGTCGTGCGATTCTCCAAAGCTGATCGACAGATGGCGGCGTCCTGCTGGACTCTCCCTCTACAGCTCCAAAGACCTTCCGCAGACTTTCTGCTTTTCTTTCTGCCATTCTACAAGAAACCATGCAAAGCAAACAACTGCAACACATTAGCAGTTGGGTGTTTTAGATGGCAGAGGGTATCAACTTTGCAGATGAGCCAGACAAAATCTGCCCTTCTCTCCTCAAGATTGAGTTCTGCTTGTTTTGTCTGTTTGTTGCAGCTTACCTCAGTTCTCTAAAGCACGGGTGCAGCAGTGCTGTGCGGGCACTGATGCGTTCCTCTGGATCATAGGTCAACATCTGGTGTAGCACAGACAGGGTGGCTGCAGAACAGTGAGGAATAAGCTGAGAAATTCCGCAGCCTTTGCGAGGTGGGAAATCGAAGCGCATCGCACGAGACCTTTGTAAAGATCAACCAAAAAACAAACCACAGTATTGTAAACAAACCCAACAAAACAGCCTCAAATCATGTTCATGTTTCTACTTGGCTATGATGATGTTGTATGGGAATCATTTTCATTAGCAGAATTTAAAATGTAGTATGTAGCAATTGGAAATACTGGCCCCATTTACACCTGGTATTTCAATGATCTGGTCACAAGTGGTCAGGGCTAAATACCCTGTGTGATCGGATTACCTGCAGTCCATATTAATACCAAACATAAACCGGCCCATTGCTCTATGTGTGAGACAGTGAAATAAATTGATTCTCACTGTTTAAACTTCTGCAGCAGAGTGTTGTCTGGTGTGCCCAAAACATCATGGATTTTGTTCACCTGGTCCAACTCATTCAGCCCAGGGAATAGAGGACTCAGACTGTAAGACATAACTGAAAATGACTGATCAGAATACCATGACAACGACAAATAAAAAACACCTCTGATGGTCAAATACCTGAGGATTTCAAAGAAGACACATCCAGCACTCCAGATGTCCATCTTCTCGGAGTAGTATCCATCTGTGAGCAAACATTCAGGTGCTCTGTACCAGCGTGTGGAGATGTATTCTGTGTGAGGAGGTTTGGAGTAGATGCTTCTGCAGGAACCAAAGTCTGCCAGCTTTACCACATCATTCTATAAACAAAAGACATTAAATGTTTTAAATGGAAGTAATTTTCTCATAGTGTAGAGTTTTCAGGTGCACATATATTTAACATTTAACTTGCTTTGATCAAGATGTTTTCTGGCTTCACATCTCTGTGGAATATTCCATTGCTGGAAAACAAATTGAACAGATGCACATAAATGAACAGCTTGTGTAAGGGTGTAATGTCACACGCAGTAGATGCTATTGAGTGCATTCATGTTAGACTCACCTGTGCATGTGATCTAGAGACCTGCACAACTGATACATGTAATGTTTAACTTTACCCTCAGGTAAAGGACACTGCCGCCCTGCAAAATGTAATATTATTAAATATAATATAAATATAATATTATTAAAAAACATAAAAATCATTTTCTCTGTTAATTCACGGTTCAGTTCCACATTTTTAACAAGTGTTTCTCAACCTTTTTGACTTCAAGTCCCCCAATATTTGAACCTTCACTCACAATTTATACCCAATGAAATATTCTAGTGCTTAGCATAGGTAAAAGATATATATATTCATTATAAAAATAACCAAACACTATTAAATAATTTGATTTTTAGCTCATTTGAATGCTTTTTCTGTTTTATTTTAAATGATTTTGAATTATTATTTTAAACCTGTTTTTGTTATCTTGAGGCCCCCTTGGAAGTTTGTTGAGTCCCCCTGCTGGGCCCGACCCCCTGGTTGAGAAACACTATTCTAAACACATATTGTCTGTATCATCTTAATGTTTGATTCAGAGCACTGTTAGGGTGAAATAAACACACAATACCTTTAATAAATTCATATATGTTCATTTCCATAAGTTCACATATTAATGACAGAGTTCCAGAGTCCTGATCACTATAAAACAAGAGTCTCTGATCAATTCAACCTGTCACACCTTAGTAGACTTAAAAGTATATACATATTCAAAAATGCATTTACATATGTAGTGTGATTCAGTTTCGAACTACTCACTAAATGAGCTCATGAAGCTGGAGGATGTTGAGATGTGGACTAAGTCTCTTCATTGCTTGAACTTCTCTCAGACTGTGTGCCTGATCCACACTTACAATTCATGTCATTAATATCAATAATCATAAAACACTCATTCATTATATTTGTGAATCATCATTAACTGTAGCAGATAAGTAAAGATCAGTAGAAACCCTTACAAAAATTAACCATGGTTTTATTATATTTATAACATGTACAAAGTTTTACTACAAATACCATGGTTAAATTATGGTTGCTGTAGCAAAACGTTGGCTACCTATAATAACCATTTTTGTGTAAACTGTAGGTTAATATGGTTAATTTTCACGAGGGAACATGAACACATAAGATCATTTCAGAAGAATGTAAAGCCACATTTACACATGAACAGGGCTTAAACATTTGACCTCAGTGACCAAGTTCATGTTCAGTGTCTGATGACGTCACACCTCTGGATGGTCTGCTTCATGGTTTTACAGGCGTAATATTTCCCGTCCTTCAAACTCTGAACCTTCATCACCTCGGAGAAAGTTCCCTCTCCGATCTTCTTGATAATTCTATAATCTACAGCAAATCAACGACAAATAAAAATGAAACATGAGCAACAACGACCAAATAAAACAATGAACGTGTCGGTGTGACTCACGGTTCATTCCAGACAGCCGCACCGCATGTCAGAAACACGATCTTTGCTCGTGTTAAATGAATAAACACACGGCTTTAGGTCCAGTCGTGTAATAATTGCAGAACGATTTACTCAAAACATTAAACCGATCGCAGAACTTAACCGCGAGTCACGCAGCCAGCAGTCGCCATGGCAACGGCGCGCGATTGAACTCTGACCTGCAGCCAGAGGCCAACATCCCGCAGGTTGTTCACACTGATTACAGTTTTAATCATGAACAAATCATCCGATATTATTAGTGTATGAATATTAACGCATGCCTCTCACCTCTGCTCGTCAGATGATTCCTGCGCTCCATCACTCGCTCCGTCCGCTCATGCGGATGTTTTAATCCGATAGTGTTTCACAATGTCACTTCATTTCCACACATTTAAACACACATTTAGTTTTTCTTTTAAAAGCGTTTGAAAGCGTTATAGTGTAGAATTAATAGCGAATAAATGGCCCGTTTGCTAAACACAATTACCAGTTCATATTGGCCGATATCGAGCTGTAGCATCAATGCGTCGCATTTATGAATGTGTTAGATTATGATTATCAATTATTGATTATTGTTATTTATTTTAAAAGTCTTTGTCTTTGATTTGTTTAAATCGTCCTACAATATTATTTTATTTTACTCTCCGCTCCAGTAAAAACACCAACAGGCCACCATACCCAGACAGAAGCGCATGCGCAGTTCGTCAGCGCAGAGACGTCGTGTGTCAGATGTTAGGACTTAGTAAGTGTTTATTACTATCATTAATAATCATTAACGTTCAATAATGAAGAGCAGGTTTAACACAGTGGATATCAGGGCTGTAATTGCAGAAATCAGTGCCAGGTAAGAGCTGGTCTTTTTAATATAAGTGTGCAGTAATAAAGTGTGGGATTGCTGTTATTGTAAATGAGTTTGTGTGATTGTTTGTACAGTTGTGTCGGAATGAGAGTAAACAACATCTATGACATCGATAATAAAACATACCTGATCAAACTGCAGAAGTGAGTGACCCATCACACACACACACATGTAATGTGTAAAGGTGTGGAAGAAATGTATGCTGTTACGATAAGAATTGTGTATTTTCAGGCCGGACACTAAAGCTGTTCTGCTGATCGAGTCTGGTATCAGAGTTCACTGCACAGAATTTGACTGGCCCAAGAATGTCATGCCATCTGGATTTGCTATGAAAGTAAAGATTCATTCTGAACGGTAATATTCTGTGAGATCTTAAATGTTCGGATTTCCCTGAGGACTTGTGTCATTTCCTCAGTGTCGAAAGCATCTGAAGTCGAGGAGGCTAGTGCATGTGAAGCAGCTCGGTGCGGACAGAATTGTGGACATTCAGTTTGGATCAGACGAGGCTGCATATCATCTGGTTCTGGAGCTGTATGATCGTGTAAGAACTTCATCAACACACTCATTCAGATGTTTGATACATTCACAACATTATTCCTCTGGAGGATGTACAGTTCATATGGATTTTTTTGTTCTAAGGGTAACATTATTCTGACAGACCACGAGTTCACCATCCTAAATCTGCTTCGGTTCCGCACAGCAGAGGCTGAGGATGTGAAGATCGCTGTGAGGGAGAGGTATCCAGTGGAGAAGGCCAGACCTGCAGAGTCCCTCATCAATCTTGAGAGGTAGACGCATCACATCAGTGTGTTTTGATACACTGTTTATTATCTGTTGCCTGACTCTACTAATGTTCAAGGTGTTATTTCTCCTCTTAGACTCACTGAGATCTTGTCTAAATCTCAGAATGGAGAACAAGTGAAAAGAATTCTAAATCCTCACCTCCGTATGTTACCTGTCATATTATTCATTATTGTTATCTGTTATATCATTTCTCAAACCTTCACCGTATAAACAGTCTATATTGATGTGTTTGTGCAGCGTATGGAGGAACTCTAATTGAACACAGTCTTTTGGCTGTTGGACTGCCAGGACTCATTAAAGCCGACAGCCAGTTTGATGTCACTCAGGGTAAAAATCATCCGGATTCATCAAGACTAATGGCAGTTATTTGTTAGTTAATAGTGTGTCATTATAAACAAAAAGAAAATATGTTTTTGTCATTTACAGAAAGTCCAAAAATCCTGGAGGCATTGCAGATTGCTGAAGATTATATGGAGAAAACCACTAACTTCAGTGGAAAGGTGGACAAGCGTTATGAATGATCAAGAATATTTTTTCAACTTTTTTTTTTTTTTACAACTGTCTAAATGATTGTACATTTTGATGTGTCCACTTTAAGGGGTACATCATACAAAAAAGTGAAAAGAAGCGAAGCTTGTGTTCCGATAAACCAGAGGAAGAGTTTCTCACGTATGGTGGATTTAGTTACTCGTATTTCTCTTCGGTCATGTTGGAACTTTTCTAGCAATAAACTGTGTTTTTAACAGGTATGAAGAATTTCATCCCTTTCTCTTCTGTCAACATGAAAAAAGCCCGTACATTGAGTTTGAGTCTTTCAACAAGGTTTGTAATGGGTTGGTTAGTTTCTCTGTAGGCTGCAGGGAAAGATTCAGGTTTGACAATTATAAATCTGATTGATTGCAGGCGGTAGATGAGTTCTTCTCTAAAATGGAGGGCCAGAAGTTGGACCTGAAAGCACTTCAGCAGGAGAAACAAGCTCTGAAGAAACTGGAGAATGTCAGACGAGATCATGAGCAACGTCTGGAGGCGCTTCATCAGGCACAGGTCAGATCTTTATCTTCAGTGATACAATTCATCAGACCTGCTGTTTTCTTCTTATAGCAGATCCAGTAGGTGATTGATTATCACGCATGTTGTTCTGCAGGAGGTGGAGCGGCTGAAGGGCGAGTTGGTGGAGATGAATCTTCATACGGTGGACAGAGCTCTACAGGTGGTGCGCAGTGCACTGGCCAATCAGGTGGACTGGGCTGAAATCGGTCAGATTGTTAAAGAAGCTCAGACAGCTGGTGACCCTGTGGCCTGTGCCATTAAAGAACTCAAACTACACAGCAATCAAATCACAATGCTGCTCATGTAAGAAACATTCCACATCAGAACCTGTAAATGAATCTGCATACGATACGACTTCAAGTGTAATTTCATTTTCAGGAATCCGTATGTTTGTCCAGAAGATGGAGAGGCAGAAGATGCAGATGTGGTTTCACCTGTGATGGCATCTGAACCGCTGAAGGGGAAAAAAAATAAAAACAAGGATAAAGGAAAGATTCAGAAAAACAAACCTGTTCTAGTGGATGTGGATCTGAATCTCTCTGCTTATGCTAATGCTAAGAAGTGAGGCATCAACAATTTTACTGTGATCCATGATCACGTGTTTGATCTTTACTTTATGAAGGAAAGACAAAATGAGATTCTGTGTAATAAAATGTGAATGTCTCACCAGATATTATGACAGCAAGAGAAGCGCAGCCAAAAAAGAGCAGAAAACTGTGGAGGCAGCACAGAAGGTAAATCAGAGATGTGACTGTAGAGAACAACAATATTCACTGCAGTATTTGTTGAACATACACTGTGTGTTTGTCTTGACACAAAGGCCTTCAAATCTGCTGAGAAGAAGACCAAACAAACACTTAAAGAAGTGCAGACTGTGACCAGCATTCAGAAAGCCAGAAAGGTTTACTGGTAAGAACGGGTTTGTGTGCTCTGACCTTCTGTCAGCATGGTACAACCAAATGTGTTTGTTTCTGACTTTTGTATGCAGGTTTGAGAAGTTTTTGTGGTTTATAAGCTCAGAGAACTATCTGATCATCGCTGGACGAGACCAGCAGCAAAATGAGATGATAGTCAAGCGTTACCTGAGAACAGGTCTGACAGGAGCCTCATCTGGTGGCATATACACACTTTCCCCATGTTGGTGTGTCTCTGAATTGTGTGCTTTGTTTTCTCAGGGGACGTTTATGTTCATGCAGATCTGCATGGAGCCACAAGCTGCGTGATCAAGAACCCATCTGGTGTGGAACATCACATAACCATAAAAATATCAGATATCACGGATTGTAGTGATTTTTAAATTAAAAATAATTATGAATTCAGATGATAAGCACTGATTATGCATAAAATACATAGAATTGTCCCGAAAGCCAAAGAGAGGGTGTCATATATATGTAAACACATAAGTACAAATGTTTGTAGAATAGAAATGAGGTTTATAATGAGCAGGCGATTTCAATTCATCTCTTGTCTTTGACTCTGATTTAAACACACAATCATAATTTGCTCTTAAATGTTTTAATGTCTCAGGTGAGCCTGTTCCTCCACGGACGTTAACTGAGGCTGGTACAATGGCTGTTTGCTACAGTGCAGCCTGGGACGCTAAAGTGATCACCAGTGCGTGGTGGGTTTATCATCACCAGGTTAGTTTCTGTTGCACTATTATACATACACTCATGTCTGTTTCTTGTCTTTATAAAGTACCTGTTCAATTGCAAAGTTCATACAAATGTCTATTGAGCCAATCACATGGCAGCAACCTACTGCATTCAGGCTTGTAGATAAGGAGGACCAAGAGTTATTTAGACTCTGCTGATTTTACTGGGAATTTTTCCTTCTGTTGTTTAAGGGAACACACATACTGATAAAATGTAAAGCATGAATTAACTGTAAGTCACTTTGGATTAAAGCGTCTGCTAAGTGCTTGAACTTGAACAAATTTAAATGTTCTGTGCCTGCGTGAGAGATAATAATTTTTACACACCAGCAGGTGGAAGTAGTCTGTATTTAGCATTCAAAAAGGGAAACCAGAGGAGCTAGAACTGTAGCTCCTCGGCTGGCCTGACCCTAGCCCTAGAGATGATTGTGTGTGAAAGTCCCAGTAGATGCTGATATTTACAGCAGATCCTCTTGATCATGTCTTCATGCCTAAATACATTGACATTTAACACCATATATATATATATGTTAAAGGTGAAATCAATTAATTAATGTTAAAGGTGAAATCAATTAATTAATGTTAAAGGTGAAATCAATTAATTAATGAAGCTTGGGTGTTTTCTTTTGTTTAGGTGTCCAAGACGGCACCAACAGGAGAATATCTGACCACAGGAAGCTTCATGATTAGAGGTGAATGATAATGTTAGCTTGTTTATCAGTGTTTTTATCCTGTAAGATATTATGCTGCACTTCTCAGATTTTAGAGCTCCTGTATGTTTCATAACATTCTCAGGGAAGAAGAACTTCCTGCCCCCATCGTATCTAATTATGGGCTTCGGCTTTCTGTTCAAGGTAATGACACTGATGACATCACTGTCAGAGCAGGAAACTGACAAACACAACAAGTGAGCTGCAGTTCTATAAAGACTGGACATGTCATATACAGTTTCACCTCATGTTTGTGTCTCTTTTAATCTAATTTTAGGTGGACGATCAGAGTGTTTTTAGACATCGTGGAGAGAGGAAGATGAAAACTCTGGAGGAGCAAGAGAAGGATGTGACATCCATTGCAGATCTGCTGGAGGAGGGAGAGGAGTTGTTAGGTGTTAACACACAAACATTTCTCAACACTCATTATCTCATTTAGACAGTCAGATGTTTAACCGTGTGTTTGTGTGTCAGGAGAAGAGAGCTGTGAGGAAGATGAGTCTAGCAGGACAGCAGCTGAGGATGAAGATGAACTGAGAAACATCAAAGATGAAAATAAAGCAGCAGCAGAAGAAAAAACTCACAGCGAAACTGAGGAGCAGATTAAAGAAGAACCAAGTGATGGAGATCTTGGCACAGAGATCCATTTTCCTGACACAAACATATCACTGTCACACTTGCAGCCCAGCAGGTGATGGACGTTTATACTTTTATTTGTTTTTATCTTGATGATTTACAGAAACATTCTTATACATTTGTATAAACTCTGTTTAGTAGGTTTTATTGCAGGCTTGGGTTGAGGGTCAGTTGGGGGTCGTGCTGTTACAGTCAGTTTTTTCTGTCTCATTCAGGTCTCTTCAAAGTGCTGCTTTCAAGCAGGATGTTTCCCATCAGGTGCGTTACACACATAGAGATCGCACACTTTAATTCAGCTGTCAGTTCCTTGCGGCAGATGGTGAAATGTGACATTTGTCTTCCAGGTGACTGCAGGCTCACACAGCAAAAAATACTTGACAGCCAAACAGAGGAGGTGAGACAGTAGAACTCTTCAAAACCTCAGACATCAGATAGCTCAACATACAAACATGATGAATATCCGTTACTCTTACTAGAGATATGAAGAAGCCGAAACAAGAGACTTCAGGTGATTTGGAGGAAAGCGACACCAAGCAGCACGAAACTCAAAACACGGTCGCTACACAGACGTGTAAGAGCGCCTCGACTGGCCAGATACTAAAAAGAGGGCAAAAGGTTCAGAAAAACTCTGATAAAGCTGCAGTCTGTTTTTAAAATAACAAGACTTGTAATACAGTAACGTCGTCTTACTCTTTTCTCAGAACAAACTGAAGAAGATAAAGGACAAATATAAAGACCAGGATGAAGAGGATCGAGAGATGATGATGAAGTTATTGGGGGTCAGTCCTGCATGTTCTGTATCTATGTTCTCAATCACATCAAATAAATGTGTTATTAACACAAGCTGAAAACAGTCTGCAGGAACCACCAAAGAGGAAAAAGGAAAAAAGAGCAAGAATAGAAAAATAAAAGAAGAACCAGTGAGGAAATTTCCTCAAACTGCAGTGAAGCCAAAAGCTGAAGCTGTGAAGATGAGTGAAGCTGCAGAAGATCAAGATGAGAAGGTCATATTGCACTGGACTTATTCTGATAATAAAACGGTGATACTAGCTATGTTTCCATCCAGAGTTGCGAATTTAACTTAAAAGTTAATTGGAATAACACATTAATTGTGTGAATTCACCTTTTCCATCCATTGGGCCAAATTGAAAAAATGTAATTTCCTGGTAATTTGGCACCAAATATCATTAAAATGGAAGTTTCTGCAATAGGAGAGGCTACTGTAGGTCTTTCCCAAACCCAAACAAATTACTTCCACCTCGGTGCGTGCAGACGAATTGCGGAAATCACGTTCATGTCATCTTGCTTTCTGAGGTGGATGCTGCTCTTTAGAGACATAGTTGTATAAGACGAGGTAATTATACTGAACTGCTTTGACGACAGACTTTCGCTGAGGCATTTCAGAATGACCAAAACAATATTTCAGACGCTGTGCAACAGTTACTTTGTTAAACAGTTACTTAAATAACTTTGTTTCTAAAGTTTATTCGTGTATCATAACTGATAAGCATAATGCAATTTTCCAAAATGCACATAAGAATGGACTGTAGGAAATATAGCTACTGTACTGGTTCTGATAATGAAACAATGTGAAAAAAATTGACCTGACATCTGAATTACTCGCAGCTATTGACCGTTTTCTAATATATGAAATATATATATATCAAAATACCTGTTCTGTGTTTTTTATGTAGGGTCTGCTGTGCATGTGTTGTAACAAGATATGTGACAGATATAGCTGTACAGCAGGTGCAGCCTGATATGTATTGACATTGATCTATAGCTCAAAGGAATTCTCTATTATACTGTGATTATTTACTGTCTTAATGACAGGAAGTGACTGTGTTTCTGGTTATCGGTTACAGGAGGCGGATGATACGGAGAATCCGACCGCTGAGGTGAATTAAGGGCTTTGAGTCCACAAACCTGTTGATGCTTTAATTTTGAAAGTGCTTGTGTAATTTATGCAGCTTCTGAGTTTGTCGTTTTATTTATGGATATTTGCCTTTCGAAGCTGAATAACAGTATTGTACCACAGTTTGGTGTGTATTGGATCCCTGTTTTACTTAGTGATGTAGTTTATTTAAATACATTGTGCTGTGATTTTTGACTTCTGATTGTTGATCAGGAAGGGGAGAACATTCTGGACTGGCTGACTGGCCTCCCACATCCTGAGGATGTGTTAATGTTTGCTGTACCTGTCTGCGCTCCCTACACCGCGCTTTCCAACTACAAGTGTGTTTGAGTTAATTTTATTTATAGTGTATATAGTGCATAGTTTTTGCAAAGCAGCTTTATAGAAAAACTGTTTAAGTGTGTTTAACTGTGTTTAAGATCTTTACAGATCCTTACATTTATTTGCAATCAGATCAACAACATTTATAAACATGCAAACCCCCTGATACACATGCACACAATACTGATTAAGGATTCTTCCTAATACAATGTGACAATTTTAATTCCAGGTACAAAGTGAAATTAACCTCCAGGAACTCAGAAAAAAGGGAAAGGTAAAGTTTCTGTCTAACTTTAATGTGAGGTACATGTTCTTAGATGATGAGATTTATTCTGTCCTCTGCAGCTGCCCGCACTGCTGTGTCCAACTTCGTGCGAAGCAAAGATGCCAGCGCACGGGAGAAAGATTTGTTTCGCAGCGTGAAGGTACTTTTCCAATGACTTGAGCCTTTATGGTGACATGTCTGGTGTTAGTCTTCTGTGTAATGCCGCTGCTGTCTTACAGGATACAGATCTGTCCAGAAATATGCCTGGCAAAGTGAAGGTTTCTGCTCCAAACCTCTTGGCAGCAAAGAAGTGAAGCTGTAGGATGATTTTGCTTTAGACTGCTTTGTGAAAAACTAAATATTTACAATAAATTGTAACGTTTTCCCACACTCTTTTTTTAGGTTTCTTTTTTTCTGGGGTGCCAGACAGGGTTTCTGTCATTGTCAAGTTGCAAGTAAAGGAAACGTACAAAGATCTTGTGTAGTCTAATTTACAATTGTAATTTGTGTATTAACTTAGTGAGATAAGGATTTTGCACAAGCAATGCAATAATACCAATAATAATCACTCCTGAAATAGAAAACACAACCCATTTAACACAACAGGACACAGAATTGCATTTAAATATGTATATTCAACAGTGAGCAAATTCAAGTGTCTGATAAAGTATTGCAGCTTATTTAGCTAGTTATTTTATTTTGACATTGTCACAAAATGTCACAAGATATGTTTCAGGGTTTTTTTTTGCAAGCATATTTTCATCCCACCACGTTAATGTGCATCATGAGCTTGTTAACGTTAATTGATTAATTGTCCATGTCAAATCCAACTGTTATTGTTGTGGGTTTACAGGATAGTACAAGGAAAAACGAGCTTGTTAGATGCATTGTACTCAGAGGTTATATCGTGTTAATTTTCGTATCAGGTCCTGAAAGCCTTGTATGTTTAATAATAATGAAAAATCAGAAAATAGTAATAGACGAAAGTCCTCATGTAGCGACCCTATGTCTTGTATTAGTTTGTCTTCAGTTAGGGTTTGGTGTTCAGATTTTGAAGTCCACATTTACAGCGATTAATTTGCAATTACGGTTTGCTGTATTACTGGTCCTGATATTGTTTTGTGTATTTGGTTCTTAAAATCTATGTATTCTATTTTGCAAATATGTAATCAGTTTTTTTCAGCTTTTAAAGACTAACTATATAAAGATGATACATTTGTGGATCACTGTGATACAATATGAGATGTGGGATACAGCAAAACATTCGTAAAAAAAACTGAACTGCCTGTTTTAGAACATACTATTAATTATGAAGTCGAGTTCATCTTTACCTTTTTGAAACGTATCAGGTGTGTTGTGAATCTAAAGCGATACAGAAAACAAAACTCGTTACACAAAAACTGTTGTATTTTTCTATTATTGTATGTATTAAAGAACATTTAAACACTGTGAATCTCTGTTGCATCGGGAACTAATGTGTAAATGATGTCTGATGTAACAATGACTTTATAAACAAAGTTCAGCAACTCCAAATCAATCCTTTAGAAAAATTCAGGGATTGGACCATCAAAATTTTTTAACACCGTTTCAGTAACCTTGGTGCACACACACATTTGCGCAAGTTTTTTTGTTTATGAGGAAATTTTATTCTTTACTTGAATAAAAATGAATTTTTTTGAACACTAAGCAGACAAGGACATGTCAATTGTGTTGAAGGCAGAGAATGTGGCGTTGCCAAAAATATAGTTCAAAACGTTGAAATCAAGCACGTTTCTTTGCCCAATTATTACTTTCTTTCATGAAATTCAAACCTCACTGACGCTTCAGTGATTTGGACTTGCAATCTCACATTCAATATAGTTTTAAGATAAAATAAAGGCTTTCATCACACAAGTATGTACAGTGTTCTCATCTGGATGTGCTTCTAGAAATCTGCCATGGTTCTCTGTTTGAGCTGAAGCAGCAGGTGTTTGGGCAGAACATCCCACAGGTGCTCCAGTTGTTTCCTGTGTCGGATGGCTGCATCTACACAGAACCTGAACATTCACAAAGCACAATGAACACAGATGGAGGAAAGGTGGAAAGTGTTGCTTTGAACAAACAACTTACCTGAGCAGTGATTTGGGCTGAACAGTGAATACCAACAATTCATTGCTATGTGCCTGTACACAAGGACAGAAAACAACCATAATCTAATGTATTTAGATTATACCAGATTCTAATTGTCACACATAATGTAAATGTTTAAAGAAAATGACAAATTCAGTTTGTTAGTTCAGACAACTATTCATTAACATTTCGCTATTCTTAAGAATGAAATCTCACCGCCTGTTGATGAGAGAGGAGATTATTGGCACAACCTCCAAACACAAACACTTCACCATCAGCACCCAAACATGTTGTGTGCCAAAGTCTGTACAAAACACAAACATAAACAACTCCAAAACTCCTCTTCAGTGTGACACTAAACAGATTACATTAGGGTTGGGTGGCAGACACACCTGGGACGGTCTGTGTGCTCATGTTTAAATGGTTTCCACTCATTTTTACTGATGCAGTAAAGCCAAGCATCACCTGTAAACAAAGAACTCGAATGTGTGTGAGTTTGCAGTGACAGAAAAATATTGCCATTTCACAGGTCACTCACTCAGTGTTTCTCTGTTGGTGGTAAAGCCACCAAACAGAAAGAGATGATCAGGTGACACTGGGATCAAAGAGTGCCATGAACGACCAATCGGACCATGTTGAGGGACACACCTAAAATGAGCACAAACTTTGTTACATTTTTACACTGTTACATTACATAGCCTGGGTTACTGCCTTCTTTCCGAAAGGTAATCAGTTAGAATATACTTTTCATAAATTATATAACTGACAGGAACAACTTAAATTATAACTCCAGTACAATGAAAGGATTTTGCTCCTATTTTTAATTATATCCTGTAAAAATTCTCCACTTTCTCCAACTTGTTTGTTAAACTGTTTCCAATCTCTTTTACTCAGTACTGTGATTAAAAGCCGAGGCGGCTGTGAACAAATCAAATCAAACTCTCATCGCAGTCCACTAAACATTGAAAACCTTGTCTGACAAGGTTGAAAACATTGATACAACAGCAACAAATGTTAAGGCAGGACTGATCAGTAATGATTGTAACACAGACATTGCAAATTATGAAGATAAATTTCACAAAATCAATTCAACATCAACATCTGTAAACACAGTGATCTTACATTGGACCAAAGGTTTATTTCTATTGTTTGCATATCCAAAATAAAAGGCATTTTCAACAATTATAGGAGCTGTGATTAAGAGATAGGAGCTTAAAAATCTTTCAGTCTAGATTGTATTTTTGTGTTCCATCAGAATTTTTTTTACCACCGTTTCAGTAACCTTGGTGCGCATACACATACATGTTTGCACAAATTTTTTTTGTTTATAAGGAAATTTTATTCTTTATTAGAATAAAAATAATTTTTTTAAACACTAAGCAGACAAGGACATGTCAATTGTGTTGAAGGCAGAGAATGTGGCATTAGCCACATAGTTCAAAATGATGAAATCAAGGACGTTTGTTTGCCCAGTTATCTTACATTTCGCTCCACTCCCATGTGTCCAGGTTGATGCAGTACAAATCATTCAGTCTCTGATCCTGCAATATATAACAAAAACTAACAATGACACTAAAGGGGAGATGAATCTTAAATCATAGTTCAGTTAGTGGGATGGTGTAAAGTTTTGAGTCATGGTAAAGTTAACTAAACAATTACTGACCATATAACGTCCTCCAAAGACATAACCTCTGTTGGCCACAGTGGCACAGGAATGAGCGGCTCTTGGTGATGGGGTGTTTCCCTGCATGGATACAGGCATTCTGTATCACAAGCGATGATACACAGCAACAATAAATGAATTTGTCAGTTGCTTTAACCTTTGTGATTGGCTGGCTCCATGTCAATGTATCAAGATCCAGAATGTGAATGTGATTGTTCCAGCCTCGTCCTGCATGGTTGCCCTGAAAACATGCAATCATTTTATCTGCCCCCACTTTCATTGTAAACTCATGTGTCATAATAAACACTGACCCACCATGAATGAATTTTCATCTAGTTCAAACGTTCCCCTGTGACCGGCCTGAGCGATGTAGCCGTAGCCACCAAAATACACCAGCCTGTGTGAACAAAAACAGAGAAAATCATTCAGTAGGTCTAATTTACTAACAGTGAACACACATGGATTTGCCCATAAAACCTGTTTGTGAATGTTTTTGCAAAGATTCTAACCCTTAAAAAAAACAAAAGCTTAGAACCAACTGAAACACCATATTTGTTATTTGTGAATCACCTATTGTGAATCTGGTTGTAAACCTTTTGCATGATAATATTTTGGGGCACAAAAATACACAAATACAATGTGTTTGCAATAATTAACGAATGAAGCAAAGTCTGTGCAACTTATACATTATGTACAAAAAAACTTGTGACCTTTTGTTAGACCTTAGTTTAGTGTCTATTCCCTAAAGCTGCTTAATGGAGACATACTTGTTTTTGTAAACCCAACAGCCCAGTTTGTCTTTACACGTAGGTGCCAGCCCCTTCATATCAGTCATCCTTTCCCAATGGAATGAAAAGGCTCTCAGTGGCAGACGATAAACCTACAGGACAAAAAGGAGCAAAAGCAATAATTGCAGCTTTTTGAAATTCATAACTGGAATTAGTATCTTCCTTTAGGACCAGTGGAAAGTCTTACTAAGTTAGTGTTCCCTCTGGCGTGGTGACCACCAAACAGATAGAGAACACCATCCACACAGGCAGCACAGCTACCAGACATGGAGCTCGGTACATCTCCCTCTGAACACTTCATTCCCCTGCAGATCAACAATTATTCACCCAAATATTTAGCGGCAAAATCCCTCTTATTTTTCCCCATGTGAAATGCAGAATAAATTTACCATATTCCTGTCTCCATGTTGTATATCCAGATTTCGTTCTTTGGCAGGTACAAGTCAATAAATCCAGTAGCTTCAGCATCAGCATTCTAATACAATGACAATGAAATACAAAGTTTCTAAACAGTAGAAATGTCTTCCATTACAGACGTGACAGTATTCACTTAATGTTGGTGTTACATAAGTATGACTGACCTTATACCCCCCCCACACAAACATAAAGCTGCCATCAGTCACAGCAATATGACCACTACGTTCTGCGGGACTCTTTCTGGACACAAACACCTCCTCCTCCAGCCAGTCAAAGTCTCTGTCCTGCTCATGCCCTCCATCCCATTCAAAAGCCCTCTCGTCTTCCTCTTCCAGGTTTTGCTGATTATCTTCGTCCTCCATGGCAGAAAGGCGCTGTGATACGAGAGTTTTTACATTTATTCACTTTGACCGAAGCAACTTACAAATGAGTGAACATCAGCCTACAAGACTATAGTTACAAGTTTTATAGCAACAAATCCGATGAAAGCTGGAGTTTTATATACAAAGTCTGTGGACAGTAAGTTTAAGTCATGTATAGAGCGCAACATGTATTAGATTAATAATCAGTTACAGTAATTAATAATCACTTGTATTATTGATCAATTAAAATGACGGACCTTTTACAGTAAGTCACGGCTGCTCACCTAATCCTGTTGTTTTGATTGAGCAGCTGATGCGCACGCACTACTACAATCTGCTACTCACACGAATGCAAATGGCTAATGCTGACAGTTCTCTCTGCTACAAAACGAGTCCTGGAAACTAGTGCTTCAGGATCTGCGCCGCTCATTTCAATTAAAACCATTTTAATTTATAAAGGCCTGCCCGGAAATACCTGCTGGTTCTGCTATGACGCCATATTGGTGAGGTCGATGTGACGGTTTACTGCGCAGGTCAGAAAAACGGAAGCGCGCGCGTTACGTAACAGATCGACCATGAAACATCATTTAAGCTCGTTTGTGGAGTGCGAAAAGCTACAAAACCAGGTTCGCTCAGTTTGTCATTATTGTGTTTGGGTTAAACTTTAATGACCAAATATATGCTGATAACTAGCTGTTTTTGTAACGAGTTAGTTATTCTGTGTGCACATGTTCCTTGGACTTTATGCTCGTGTTTCAGATTTGGTGGGGAAAATTCACCCTTAAAGTGCTTACGTGTAAAATCCTAAAATAACATTCAAGCATTCTGGTAATAAAGACTGTAACCTGAAACACGACGTGTGTGTGCAGTATGAAGCTGAGCTGTGATGTGGAGGTTGTTAATCGGACGTTACCGACGTTTGGGATGAAGAATAAAGGCAAATCCAGTCGAGCGCTTCTATCCATCGGAAAACACACGGACAAAAGTTCCCACGGCAGCAGTCTGTATTTATTAATCTGCACTGCTAAAGACAGAAGCGGATCTAAATTTAAGGCAAGTCATAAATCATGTATTGTCAATTTATATGCATGTAATGTTGTTCTGATACTTGATTGTATTTATATGCCCATTCACGAGTGAAGATATTAGTACTGAAAGCAGTTTTAGCTCTGAGCATGTCAGGACTTTGTTCAGATTGGATTGTGCTTTTTTTCTATGCAGCTAAAGGAGAACATTGAGAAGTTTTTCACATGGTTTGTTGAAGAGGGTAAAGCTACAGTTCGGCTCAAGGAACCGGCTGTTGACATCTGTTTGAGTAAAGTAAGACTGAGCTCTCACATGGTGACACGTCTGAAATCTTGAATCTGTGCAGCTGCACTCTAAAAGAAATCTCATGGTGCTTTTATTTGAATATTTTTAGTGTGAATTACAGAGTTTACTTATCCACATGTAAATTATACATTTAGTATTTTAACGGTTGACCTCAATATCAACAGGTTGATTTGCAATAATAGGTCTGTGATTTGCAATAATCAGACCTGATTCACAGATGCCAGGGGAAATATTATGTACAGTTGCTCTACTTTCTAAGCAGACCTGGTTTTGGATTATTGAGTGTATTGAATATTGAGACTACTAATTGAGATCTAATAATGATGATTATTATCTAATCAAGCTCATGCCTTATGTATTGTGTGTTTTGTTGTGCAGGCCAATATCAATGGCTTGAAAAACTTTCTCTCTGCTGCCCGACTGGCACACAGAGGAAGTGACACAGACACCCTAACTTTGCCCACCCTCAGACCAGCTCGAGCCTGTGAAGTTGAGAAACCTAAGAAAAAGCTCACCATCTTGTCAAAGAAGGACTATCCACTCACATCCAACTTTCCTTATTCTCTGGAGCAGCTGCAGGTGTCTTATTGCAAGCTTTCCAAAGTAGACATGCGTGTGCTTTCACTTAAAGCTCTCCGCAGGTTGGATCTCAGCAACAATCATATAAAGAAATTGCCGTCCACCATTGGGGACTTGAGCTTTCTTGCTGAATTAATTCTTCACAACAACCACCTGGAGAGTTTCAGCAATGCTTTGTGTGTCTCAACTCTGCAGGCATCTCTTCAGCATCTGGACTTGAGCCAGAACCAGCTAAAGGTTCTGCCTGCTCAGTTCTGCCAGTTGCGTGAATTGGTGAACCTTAAACTGGATGATAACAAACTCGTGTGTTTCCCTTTTCACATTGGGCGGCTCACAAAGATGCGCTTCCTGTCTGCTGCTCATAACCAACTTACTGTACTTCCTGGAAACTTCAGAAAGCTGAGTCTGGAAAACTTGGATCTGTTTGGTAACCCTTTTACTCAAGCAAATGCTCTGGAACACACAATCCATCTCACGTTCCCACTGATGCTTCAAGAGTTGGTGTCCCGTGCTGTGGTTAACCTCAGGTAAGGGCTGAGGAGGCTTCTGCTCACAAGCATCGTTCATTCACAATGTTCTGATGATGGTGTGAGGGATGAAAAGATGCTTTTGTTTGCTTTAGTGTTACTTGAGCCAAACATCAAGGACATGTTCTGAACGAAAAGCCACTAAATGTTCTATGTCTACTAGAATAACTGATCAAGTTTTACTACTACCTTTGTTAGATCCAGTTATGACTATGCCAAAAATGTAAGTTTTACAGATCCAAACGATCTAGTTCACTAGTCCTGGCACTAGGTCTCACTACTATCTTTCTGCATCGTAGTGAGACCTTCATGCATGGTCATAGAACTGCAGTATCTCAATTATCTTATTAACTGTAATAATAAGATGATTATTAGAATTGTTAATTCTGTAATCTTTGGTAATACACACACAGGAAATGCTTTATAGAACTCATACCCGAAGGTTGTTCATTTGACATACTGATGTTTATATGTGCTATTCTTCATCGCAGACTTCCTTATGGACCTCACATTATTCCCTTCCACTTGTGTGAGGAGTTGGAATTCTCTAAAGTGTGTGACTGTGGACAAGCATGTGTGAGTTCCTACATCCAGACAGCTGTCAGTATGAACCTTCACCTGGTGTCTCATACTGTGGTTTTGGTGGACAACATGGGCGGCACAGAAGCTCCAGTACAGAGATATTTCTGCTCCCTCATGTGTTACTGTGAGTTTATGGACAGCTGTGTGCAGCGCAGCCTGAGATGATGACATGTTTGTTTGTTGTGATGTTACGCATGTAGAAAATGTAGTTTGACATCTCTGCTGATATTGAATGTCTGAAGTGACTGTAAATTACTGAGGTCCTTGATATGTGAGCAACAGCTTTTGTTTTGTTTGTTTTATTTGCCTTTAATATAGCTATTTAAGGTATTTTGATTATTCCTTCATTGTCATAAATCTTGTAAAACAATAAAAGTTATTAAAACTTAATGGGTTGAGTTTGGAGAACATGTGCATCATTAGAATGGCCCTACAACAAAAATGATATTATCATTACAGAAAACCAGCTAAAAGAGCAATTTCAACTACATAGTTTCAAATTGACAATGTTTCCTGAATTTTCATGGAAATTGTGCAAATGAGGAGACTTACTGTATCCACTAGAATATAATCATGACTTCTACCAAACAATAATATTAGACTCTCCCTTCACTCAAAAGCAAAACGAGAAAGAAAATCTAGATAGCTTGAGATTTTTTAAATTATAATCATATCTTTTGCTGAAATCTTTTTAAATAGTGGGGATTACCCTGGTTTGGATGCTCAATCTTATTCCATCCTTTTGTCTCTAAATTAAATATTTAAGTGAAATTATTATTAAATATTAAAATTTTACCTAATTAGAACCAAAACAATTCATAGTTTCTGTATGAGACACACCCATAGGTCTGAAGTGCACTGAGCCCACCAAGTGAAGTATCAGACACTGCAGTATGCCATGATCAGCCCAAAAGCACTGCTGTAGTCAGTACACAATTCAGAAGACAGACAGCAACTTGAAATCAAATACAGACTTGTGCAGCATATCAAAATAAATGGAATGTTCATTCCATTTATATATAATAATATATTATGGGATATGAGTAAGACCGATTGTTGATAAAATGTCTTACACTTCTGATCATGTCCATGAATTGAAATCAGTCATTTTCACCTTTTCAAAACAGGAATGTAGAGCACAGTATTTGGTTAGTGGTTAGTTGTACTAAGTTTTCTGTATATATGCTAAAGAAAGGACTTTGAGGGAGTAGCAGCTTCTACAAATCATGTATGAATAATAACTTATTGTTCCACCACATACATAACCTTTAATACCAACTGTGACTGCAGCATGAGCAGCACATGTGATTCTGTTTCTTTAACCTCATGCCATAATGTCAACGCATTTAAAACACGACAATGTACAAAGTCCACAAAGAAACGTATAAAATAAAGAGCTTATAAACAAAACTATATAAAACAAAGTTCATAAAGGAAACGTCAGCAGTGAAAACAACAGGACTTTTGTTTTGAAAAGTTATTTACGTGTTGGAGCGGAAGTCCGCGCTGGTTTGGCGGGAGAGGCTGAAGATGGAGGAGCGCAGACTTAAGCAGAAAGTGAACGCGGGATTTAAAATGCGCGGATTCATTTTACGACCGTATGTTCACAATTGCATCTTCTTAACTGAGAGGCAGTAGCGTGTGGAGGACAGTGATTTTCCTCATAAATGAGAAAAAGTTAACTCGTTTAAGAATGTATGTGTAGTAACAAAATGTTGTGTTTTGTCAGGGAGGCCAGTAGGTATCTGGTGCAGGTTCTGCAGTCTGTCAGTGAAACAGATCTGGAGGAAGTTCTTGAGCGAATCTTAGATGCTGTTGAAAAACAACCGCGTACGTCTGTTTCCTGGGAATGATGATGATGATGATGATGATGATGTGTTCTCTGTACTGTCTGCCCGCCCGACTGTCCCTCTCTGTTTTTTCTGTCTGTACTGTCTGTCTGCCCGCCCGACTGTCCCTCTCTGTTTTTCTGTCTGTACTGTCTGTCTGCCCGCCCGACTGTCCCTCTCTGTTTTTTTGTCTGTACTGTCTGTCTGCCCGCCCGACTGTCCCTCTCTGTTTTTCTGTCTGTACTGTCTGTCTGCCAGCCCGACTGTCCCTCTCTGTTTTTCTGTCTGTACTGTCTGTCTGCCTGCCCGCCCGACTGTCCCTCTGTTCTTCTGTCTGTACTGTCTGTCTGCCCGCCCGCCCGACTGTCCCTCTGTTCTTCTGTCTGTACTGTCTGTCTGCCCGACTGTCCCTCTCTGTTTTTTTGTCTGTACTGTCTGCCCGCCCGACTGTCCCTCTCTGTTTTTTTGTCTGTACTGTCTGCCCGCCCGACTGTCCCTCTGTTCTTCTGTCTGTACTGTCTGTCTGCCCGCCCGCCCGACTGTCCCTCTCTGTTTTTCTGTCTGTACTGTCTGTCTGCCCGCCCGACTGTCCCTCTCTGTTTTTCTGTCTGTACTGACTGTCTGCCCGCCCGTCTGTCCCTCTCTGTCTGTACTGACTGTCTGCCCGCTCGACTGTCCCTCTCTGTCTGTCTGTGCTGACTGGCTTTCAGTACTTTATTTACGGACAGTCTTTCTGTTCTGTCTGTCTGTGGTTAGTGTCCTCCAGCATGATCGAGCTGTCTGTGGCCGAGGCCGCTGTGCAGGACTGCAGTCAGTCGTGTGATGAGACTATGTAAGTTTCTCAGCAGCATGTGAACTAACTCTCTGCGGTTTACTGGCAGTAACCTTCATCTTTTCTTGGTCACAGCGACAATGTTTTCAACATTATTGGAGCCTTTGATGTGCCTCGATTCATCTATAGCACCGAGAGAAAAAAATTTGTACCGTAAGTAATCAATATTCTTAAAGTGAAGTCACCTTTATTCATATAACACTTCATACAATAAGGGTAGCTTCACAGCAATAAACAGGAAAAAGAGAAATAACATGCATTTAATAACATTTTGAAATGTGCATTTCAAAGCACAATATATGATATAGAAAATCAGGTCTGATTGAGTGTGATTAATTTCAGGTTGGGTAACACTTAAAACAATTAATAAACGTACACACAATACTGTGACTGATGGTTCTATGTAATCCTTTGGTCAAATTTAAGAAATGTTTTACTTTTTATTGTAAATTGGGGCATGTGATTTATATTGTTTATTATGATTAGACAACGAATTTGGCAGTCTGTACATTTATTATTAGTTTTTTGTTTATTTTTGTCATGTGTGTCTTAACTTTTTGTATATTGGTGTATTATAGAGAATCTGACCCCTGCCTGTTTTACAGTATTAGCATGACAACCCATCCGCCTCCCAAACTCTGTGGTCAATCCAAAGATAAAGCTGCTCTCTTCCGAGAGCGATACACAATCTTACAACAGGCAAGAACCTTCACTATGTGTTTGCTTTCATATTTATGTCCAGGATTTCAATTTAATTACCTGTGTGCACATACTGTGGTTTACTGGCTATTGTCATGCTTTTATTACTTGATGTGTTTTTTTTTTACAATAGTATTGTAAGTTATGGTACTTTCTCATACTATTTCAGATTCATTATGTAGCCAGTAGTCTTTGGATTACTGTATGTTCCTATTTGTTTATATCATGTTCTGTATAATAGCGGATACACAGACATGAACTTTTCACCCCTCCTGTGATTGGTTCAGCTCCAGATGAAGGAAGAAACAAATTCCAGGTAAAAATGAATATGCCTTACTGTTAATGACAATTAGATGGTTATTTATTTTTTGTAAGTGTGATTGTGTTAACGTTATGTATTGGACTTGCAGCTGAAGACAGTAGAAGCTCTTTTGGGCAGCAACTCTAAACTTGGAGAAGTGATTGTTCTTGGCATGGTCACACAGCTTAAAGAGGTTTTTATACACATTTACATATATTTATTTAGCGGACGCTTTTATCCAAAGTGACTTACAATGAGAGAGAGTGTTAAACATTTTGCCCTAAGAACTAACAAGCCAAGACTAAAAAGCTTCATTTACAAGTGGGAATCGCAGTTGTGATGCTAGAGACAAGATGAACAGTAGAAGATGAACAGTTTTTTTTACAGAGCATTAGGGATCAGTCAGGTGTCTGTGAAACAGGTGTGTTTTCAGTTGTTTCTAGAAGGTTGTAATGGTCTCAGTAGATTGGGTCGAGGCTGGGTGCTCATTCCACCAGGAAGGAACAAAGTAGGTGAGTAGGTATATGAATGAGTGACTTGAGGTAGGGGGGTGAAGTTCCGTTGACGGTCCTAAAGGCCAGGGTCAGAGATTTAAATTTAATGCAGGCAGCTATGGGTAGCCAGTGGAATGAGATCAGTGAGACACATCTTCTGTTCATAGCCCTTTTGGGATTGAAATGGTGGATGCTATCATGTTTTAATACTAATTACATAGGTCACTATCTAAATAAATGTTTGTTTATAAAATGCATAGTTGTAGTTCTGGATGCCTATTATTTGATAAAGCACTTCAGTCATGCCAAAATACATAATATAGAAAGGAGTATTGTATGAAACTCCTGTTCAGCAGCTTCAGCTTGCCCTGTCATTAACCTTGTGCTGAGTATGTGTCAGGAAATAGCAGAGAAATGATGGTCAGTGAATTTATTTAAAATGAACGTTTATGTCCTATATTTTGCACTTGATTGCTTTAATAGAGCACTGTCTTTCTGTTGAAGTTGGTGGGGTAACTGTGCTATACTTTCAGGGGAAGTTCTACCTTGAGGATCTCAGTGGCACAGTGCAGCTGAATATATCAAAGGCAATATCCTTCCCATGTTTATCACTACACATTTGTTGCGTTCTTGACTTAGAGGATGTTTGTTCTTTAACGTTCATCATACCAGTTTCACAGTGGTCTGTACACTGAGTCTTGTTTCGTCCTAGCAGAGGGTGAGTCTGGGGGTGAGACTGTTTAAAGTCCTTTTTCTGCAGTGTGGAAGAGTTTCATGTTACATATGTTATGCATTCTCAGGATGGTATGAGGACTCTGTGTTTCACGTCAGTGCTTTTGGCTTTCCGCCCACAGAACTTTCTTCTTTCACCAGGTGAGCATTAGTTTTAATTTACTAGATTAACGATCATAAAACCAACATCATTAAAAAAAGAATTTTGCTTTTTGTACAGGGCATATTATGGCAATATAAACTTCTTTGGTGGTCCATCAACCACCGCGGTCAAGACATCAGCCAAACTAAAGCAGCTAGAGGAGGAAAATGAAGATGCCATGTTTGTTATTGTGTCAGATGTGTGGTTGGACAGTGTGGAGGTTGTGGAAAAGATCCACACCATGTTCTCAGGTGAGGTTCTTGGAGATGTCAGTGGGTTTTTCATGGTTAAAAATGGTGGTAGCTGACAAAAATGGTTGTCCACACATGGTTGTCTTATGTGAACTGACCCCACTTCTAAAAAATAAACACAAAATAAATTTTAAAATAAAGAGTTTAACATATAGTGTTCTCTAAACTTGTGTCGCTTTTATATAACGGAATAGGAGGGACTGTGGGCAGGGCTCTTCATAAGTTCAGAATGGGACCTGAAAATTACTACAGAGCTCTAAAAATTTGCTTGGCTGGACTCTAATCAGTTGCAATGCAGGAAAAACCCTTAGATCTTCAAAAACATAATATAATGTAGTTAACTCTAAATAACTTTTATATTACAGGCTACTCTACCATGCCACCCACATGCTTCATATTTTGTGGGAATTTCTCTTCTGCACCATATGGCAAAAAACAGATAAAAACACTCAAAGGTTTGTCATGTTTTTAAATGTTTGTTCTCACACAGTCATTTCCTAAAGTGTCACAACTTAAACTGACAATATTGTTTTTAGAGTCTTTTAAAGCACTTGCTGACCTTATTTCTGAGTATCCCAGCATTCACAACAGGTTAGATCTTTTATTCACGCAAAAACCTAAAACTTCGAACATGAAAGTGTTTGTAAAATCAAAAACTAATTTCATTGTTGGCTTGACTAATTCTGAACTCAGGATGGTGTTTGAAATGTGCAATTCTCTTTAAATGTGTTTCTATAGCAGTCGGTTTGTGTTTGTTCCTGGTCCTCAAGACCCTGGACCTGGTGCTGTCTTACCCAGGTATTTTATTTCCACAATGAAAACAGCTGTATATTAGTCATTATCAGACACAGAACCTCCTTAATCTAAGGAATGAAGATGTATTTGTTTGTGACAACAGACCTCCTTTGGCTGAGCACATTACAGAGGAATTTAGGCAGCGTGTTCCATTCTCTGTGTTCACTACCAACCCCTGCAGGTATCTGGAAGGGTTGTTTGCATAATTTCCTGTGCGTGAAGATGGTGCTTGCATGGTTTGATATTAATGTCCTTCATCTTTATACTTCAGGATACAATACTGCAGTCAAGAGATTGTGGTAATTCGAGAAGATCTTGTAAACAAGATGTGCCGAAACTGTGTACGAGTCCCCAGCAGCAACATAGACATCCCAGCCCACGTGAGTGTGATGTCTGACCATGACTGAGTGCAATGGGATTAAAGTCATATATCTATACTGTGCAGGGAACAGTCTGACACTTGTTTTGTTTCTCTTAATCATGATTAATTATCTAGTGAATGAAAAGGTCCTGCTGCTTTAAATGTGAAAAGCTATTTGTAATTTATACTTTTTTCCACATACAGTCATACATTTGTTTCTGTTAAAATACAATGCAGAAATTTAAACAAGACTTTTAAAACCTGATAATTGACAGATCGATTTTTTTAAATAATTGTTAGTTGCCTAAATGTTTCCTGTTTTAGACAACATGGATTTATTTGTTTTTGCTGTTTAGTAAAATAAGCAGGCATATATTTGCCAGTTAATGTATTGCAATTGACTTGTGTTAACAGAGCAGTAAGTTTAACTTGCTTTTGTCCAACAGTTTGTGAAGACCATCTTGTCACAAGGCCACTTGACGCCACTTCCTCTTTATGTCTGTCCTGTGTACTGGGCTTATGACCATACTTTAAGAGTGTATCCTGTGCCTGATGTCATCATCTTTGCTGACAAATATGACCCTTTCAGCATCAGCAACACAGACTGCCTGTGCATCAATCCGGTAAATCTGTATTTGTGAAATGTACATGAAATATAAGCATATGCATGACTGATCATTCAGTATGTTACACATGAGATCTGTTGCTGTTTAACTCTTGCAGGGCTCTTTTCCAAGAAGTGGCTTTAGCTTTAAGGTGTATTATCCATCCAACAGAACTGTTGAGGACAGGTATGAGTCATTTAATTCTTACAAGGCCTCCTGATTAGCATTGTGTATTTACATGAATACACTGCATTTTTCTCTTTTTACAGCAAGTTGTAGGGACTTTAAAGCTGATGACACAGTGGAACATGACATCGATGCTGTGGGTTGTTTATTGTATTTGAATAATGTCTTTAAATGTAATGTTGTTATAGTATCTTTAAACATATTAGTGCTCTGTCGTTAATGTATTTTAAGAAAAATAAATATGGAAAAAAATGGTTGTGGCATTTATTACAGGTTTTTAAAACAGACCTTTATACCTGTTATAATTTCCTATAGGCTGCCTGCAGTTTTAAAATTTGTAATTCTCTTTCAAAATGTAAAAGCTGTAAATATAATTTGGCTTCTAATAATGTAGCATTTCATGTGGGAGTTTTCAGTCCTGCAGAGTTTATCTTCAACCTCCAAACGCACCTTGACAAAGTTTGTTAGCTGTCTGATCAGGGGTAGGGCTGTTCTCCACTGAAGCAGTGGAAACCCCTGGATGAAAGTACATTTAGTATGTTCTTTGGTTTCTAATTCTGTCAGAATTAACATTTTTGATTGAAAAATGCATGTTCCACAGTATCAGAAGAGTCTGTTATTAAAGTAAATTTAAAAAATTACAGATTTTAAGATTATGTAGCTGAGTAATGTCATGCATGCATTTACGCAGAAATAGTGACCATATATATTACGTATTTTGTTCTGCTCAGAGATGGCACAAATACAACTACAACGTAATAATATTTTTAAAGTTTAAGGCAGCTCTGGTGCTGCATGTCATTTACAGAAAAACGGTGCGTCAGAGCAGTCGTGATTTAGTATTTTATGCAGCATTGTTTACACAAACAGAGCAGCATTAACACTGCTGTATGACAGGCAATTCAAATGAAACCGTCCTGAACATACAACTGCTACACTTTCATTTGTGTGTAATCTTTTTCCTTTATACAGTTTTTAATAAAACAACTCACGCTGAGTAAAGCTGCACAACGAGCTAGTAATATCACTAATGAGCCGCTCATAGGGACCATTAAATATTTTATATTTTTACAACACAAAATTTAATCCGATCCATAAATACATATTTTTACATATCAGTTTTCAGCAAACGAATACAGAGATTTTGAGTAAAGTTTGAACAGATTAAATTCCCACGACATTCCTTCCTACAGCAGGTTTTATGACGCGCTACAGTGATACTCAAAGCTAATTGGCTAAAAAGTCACTTAATAATGATTGGTTATAGAAACGGAAGTGACGCGTCCACTTCATTTTGCTTATTGGCGGGGTAGACGGATTTAAAAGACGCTGCATTGAGCGCGTGAGCGGGTTACTGGTTAAAGGAAGGGATGAAGAGCGTCCATTTGCCGCTTTGGTTTCCTGCTGAAAGCAAAGTTTATGCTGACAGTCGTTTCTAACAGCTGTACGACTAAAAACTGACGTACTGCAGATGGACTGCACGTATCTCTGTGGATACTTAACTATATAACTTTATACGAACTTTATATGAAGTTGTGAACTTTAAACCTCCACTTACAGGCTTAACGATTATGAGATAAGTGCATATCGTATTGAAAACGCAACTAAGTTGTTTATTGACGTTAGGGTGTTCTATGTATTTCCTTCTGAAATGGGTGAGTATTGAAGCATGGTAAGTGCCTCCATTTCTGATTCTACTCCTTTTTTAGCACATTCTGGTAAGTATAACATGGTGTACAGGTGTGGGATTTTATCTGGCTGTCTTTTTGGTGTTAAGTTTGTAAGTTGGTGTCCCCTCTAAAGCTTTAGGAGCATCTTTCCAAATAGTAGTGTGGATTGTCTTCACATCTAAAATGGGTGAGTACTGAAGCATAGTACTGTCTGTTTCTAATTTCTCAGATCATTTTTATAGTGTCTTCTGACTGGTATGAATTAGTTTATAGGTCTGATTTTGTTTGTGGCTGTCTTTGTAGCTCACATTTGTAAAAGTATATTGTTACTGAGTTAAAGTTGTCTTTGCTTTGGCATTTCTGCTCTATGGTTATCCTGAGACATACTGACATTACACTCCTGTAACCTTTAAAAGCATGTACTGCGTTTAAGCTGTGGCACTATGTATGTACATTTCTATATTTAAACAAATCAATCTTTTGCTCCAGCAGGTGGCGTAAATTAACATTTTGGCAGGTCTAAGTTGTATGGATCTGTAATGTGGTCAACAGAATTGCTTCATGGGTTTGCTTCAAACTTTTTTTTTTAATATCTGCAATGAGATCAGTCAGATGAAGTACTACTCTCACTGTGTGACTTCATTTTGAAGTAGGCTTGTTTACTGTTTGTTACAATGTTTTGCCCCAACATGGTTTCAGATGAGCTACAAAAAGGCCTTCTGCTGCACCTAGCTGCAGTTAACAAGTAATCTGTGGTGATTGGCTAATTCAGGTGTGTTAAAGGTTTGTTTGTGCTTATTGGTTGCTTTATAGAAAGCTACAACTGCATATTGTTTAAACTTGGTAGTGTTTTAGTCAACTGCTATCTGGTAAAATGCTTATGTATTCCTCAATGGCTCTGGTGTCCTCTGAATACAATCTGATCGAAGTTTAGTTTAGTTCAGTTCAATGTTATACTCAACTATTTTATGATCAAGTGATTGGTCCCCAAGTGATTGGTCCCTAAACCCAATGTCTGGATGGCACTTCAGTATCGGCAAATGTAATTTGGACTGGAACTGCCAGATGGCTGCCTACAGGCTGTTTTCATCTCTCTCTTCACCCTGTATTTTGGGTCTGAGATATGGACTTGATTGGAAAATGCTGCAATACCATCAGCCTTCCACCTTTACCAATCTGTCTTGTCCAGCTGGAATTTTACTTGTCTGTCTGCAATTATTAATGTAATGCAATTCCACTAATTCATTTTATTGCCCACTGTCAAATAGGCAACTACATTGAAATATTACAGATGGTGTCCCCTTTACCTGAAGATGAAGTGAGGCAAATAGCCATAAACCTCAAGCAGGTCACCTAGACCTTTCTAGCTCTTTATTTGTTTGACTTTGTTACTCTAATTAATGCAGCCAGATCACAGACCTATGTTGCCTCCATCAGGCCAGAACTCTAAATCTGCATCCTTTCATCACTTGACATGGCTGAGTTTTACAGACATTTTATGTTATGCAATTACTTGATGAACAATTCAGAAGGAGGTTGTGGATTTCCAGAAAGCACATGTACTAAAAATGTAACTTGAATGCACTGTAAGTTGCTTTGGATAAAAGCATCTGCCAAACGTGTAAATGTTTCTCAGGGGGCTAAGCCCCCATCCTTAGCAATGTGGCTATTACATTCATGTTCTGTGTTGTAATGTTTTGCATTTTGTTTGGCTTTTTTTTTTTTTTTTTCCCACATTGCATACTTATGATTTGCATGTTTTTATTTTCAACATGCAGTTGTATTAAATCCGTTGCAGTTTTGTCTAACATCCTTGTGCTTTGTTTGTCAGCATATCTTGTACACTGTGTTAGTGGTGTATTAAGTTCCACACAATGTTGTCAAGTACCAGTATTTTCATTTAACATTTGCATACTGTACTATACTCATACTTGTATGCATTCTTTAAAATGTTGTCACTTCTGGTTATTCTTACAGAATTAATGTTATTCACTTCTATAGTAGAAGTCTTATTGTATGCTTTGTATTCAGTTGTAACTGTATGCTGTAACTTTTTTTTTTTCCTCTTTGAAGGACAAAAGCTATTCTGAAACTTCAACTTAATGTTCTAATTGCTTCGTGTTTGTCTACGGCAATGGCTTATAACATGCTGCTGTACCTTGTTTATCTGCTTCTATTTCTCAAGGTTATTAATTCCTATTAAACATTACCAAAGAGTTCACGTTGTCATTGGATCTAACTAATTATCTTTCTCATGCATTTTTGGGAAGCAATTTTATTAAATTGAAGGGTTAGGGTCTTCTTTTGGAGTCTTAAGTGTCTTGCTTCATATTTTTCATTCATTGTCATGCTTGAACATGCTTTTAGTAAATTCTTGTTCAAGGCAGCCTCTGTCAGTTGAACTATGGAACTATAAACATCATTATCATTGCTTCAATCATAATTGCCTGTCTCTGACATCACCTGCCTTTTGTTGGTGTCATCGACACCACTATCGCCTGCTTTTTACCACCGCCATCACCTGCTTTTGTCGGCATTGTCCTTGCCTGACTTTGCCATTACCACCGTGATGCTGTACTGCATCTATTGCTCTGCACACATCACTGTTACCACCTAAGTTGCATGGCATGAGACTTTCAATGCTCGAATGCAGGTAAAAAGTGGTAAGGCCTATTTTGTTCCCGTGTTCTTTGTGGGTTTCTTTTAGTCTACTGAAATGAGTAAGTTCTGAGTCATGTTTCTCTCCTCCTGTGCTGTTTTTACATGTGCTGTGTATTGTTTTGTAGCTTTTTTTTTTGTTCCATTTTGTATCCTGTGCCTATTTTTGCATTTAATCATGCTGCTTTTTTTTTCAGTGCTGTGTAGCTTTGCATTGTTATTTTGTTTAGGACTTTACTTACCACCGCATCCTGTTGTCTATTGTTTTAACATTCTGTATTACTTTTTTGTGAACTGCATACCTGCACGTTGTATGTTGTGCTGCATCTTCCTCTTCTATAGTTTTGTGTTGCATGGTGTATTTTATTTTGCTGCTATTGTCTTTTTGCTTTTGCTTGTGGCTATGCGTTTTGTAATTGTTTACTCTGGGTACTGCAGGTTTGCTGCAGAGTTAAGAATTAAAATGTTATGGTACGATTTTACAGGTTCTCGCATATCTTGTTAGTAGTATTGCTGCTCATTTTGGAAATTAGTCCTAACCGTCTTCTGTAGCCTCAAGTATTAAGTTAATTGTACAAAGCGCTTAAGTAAAGGGGGTAGTGTTATGTAACATTATCCTTAGTTTTAATCATTACATGTTACAATTACTGCATTAATTTGTTTGAAGACAGAATCTTGGTCTTAAGTGTATATGACTGTTTAACAACAGTGATCATTAACTAGTTGCAGGACAGTTCTGTAGTGTTAGTGTTAACAGGTCAGCATGATTTTGACTGCATTATCATTCTTTTGCTGCCACCATCAACTGCCTTTTATCTTCATTATCGCCGTCATTATCATCCTTGCCTGACTTGCCATCGCCACCATCATGCTGTACTTCATCCACTGCTCTGCACACATCACTCTGTCAGTCTGAAGCTATCTGGCCCACATGCATTATGTGGCTGTTAGTAGACTCTGTACTGAAATGCAGATAAATGGCAGGACTTTTTGTCTAATTTAGGGTTAGGGTTAGGGTTAGGAGAAGGAAAAGCCCACGCCCCAGAGAAACTCCAGGGATGGTTTGTGCCCTGTCCATCACCCACCCATGGGCAACCCACACAGCC
>JAZGTH010000087.1:0-2500 GCA_036877525.1 Chromobotia macracanthus
AACACTTTATTCTAAAAAAAAACAAAAAAACAAAACAAAACAAAACAAAAAAACAACAAACATACAATTTACTCAAGGCATTTAGCAAAAATTAATTTTCCATCTTTAACAGAACATAGCATTTCTTTATAAACCCACACATTTTCAAAATCCTCAATATTTTTCATGTTCTTATAAAATAAAAAATCAAAGAGAATTCTCGCTTTTATTAAACTCAAAAAACACGTATTATGTCCCGACCAACTTTACCTTCTATTCTTTCCTTTCTTGTCAGATAAATAGCCAATTTTGCCTTTCCAATAACAAAATTTATAAGTTGTCCTTTCTCTTTCTTCTACCAAACTTGAAACCAAAAATAAAGCCAACCTTAGAAAATACAACCTTAAAATCTACAAACATGAAATTAAGAGTCAAAAAAAAACTTTTAAGCCTGTCACAATGTACAAAACAGTGAAATATAGTTTCCCTCTGATCACAAAAAGGACATTTACTACCAACAGACGAGTTAAATACACTAACAAAAGCATTTACAGCGACAATACCGTGCAGTATCCTCCACTGCAAATCCCCATTTGCTTTGGTCAATGGTGGCTTATACAAACTTCTCCAAACAGGTTTACAATCATTCTCAACCCCAAAATGAGCAGCCCATGGCGTTTCTGTCCGCCCTTTCAGTTTTTCCTTATTTAACACTTTAACACATAGTTCATATAACCTTTTTCCATTTACAGAACAAAAATCCAGACCCTCTATCGATTTAGAAGTAAAAAAATAATGAGAAAAATCCTCCTTTGTAAACAAAGGTAAAATATCCATATTTGGAAAAGTCTCACTCTCTTCAGTTGCAAGATGTCTATTTTCAAAAGTCCTGATTAAGACACTTTCTTCATCATTCACGATTTCTTTCATCTTGTCCAAAAAGAGATTGACGATCCTCTGTGATTTGAGCCCCAAGCAATTTGCAACAGCATCCACCCTTTCAAAGCCATTTCCAGCAACTCCCAATAGTTGTCCTAGGGTGATCAGCTTTGCTGCTATTAGGATTTTAGCCATTCCAGACATTATCTGTCCAGTAACATCCAGTCTTGCACCCTTGACTAAAGGTTCTTCCAGCAACCAATAAAGAGATGGCTTAGACACAGTTCTTACAGTTCTTACTATTGACCATGCCTTAAAAACACTACGATAATATAAAGGAAGACTTTTTAGGTCTCCAACTTCACATTTAGCCCAGAAAAGCGTTCTGTGCAATCCCAAACCTCCTGCTTTTTCCAAAATAAGATTACTACCTGCTGTCCATACATTCCTTTGACCATACAAAAACTTCTGAATAAATTTTAATCTGAAAGCTGCTTTGCGGCTTTCTAAATGTATGAGACCTTGTCCACCCTCATCCCTTGTTAAAAACAACACACATTGTGGTACCCAGTGCAACTTATTCCAAAAGAAGTCAACAATTAAAGCCTGAACTCTTGATAAAAGACCCGGTGGTGGCTCAAGTACTGCCAGACGATGCCATAGCGTTGCCACTACCAAATTGTTAATAATTAAAATGCGTCCCCTATATGACATTCGTATTAATAGCCACTTCCATTTTTTTAGTTTTGCTTCAACCATTTCTATAATCCCATCCCAATTTTTCATAACAAAACACTCATTTCCCAAAAAAAACCCTAAATATTTAACACCTTCGGTAGCCCATGACAATCCGCCTGGCAAATTTGGTTTCCCTAGAGGCCACCTACCTACTTCCAATGCGGCACACTTAGACCAGTTAACTTTGGCTGAAGACACTTTACCATAAGTTTCAACTGTCTCTTTGACATTTTCCAAACCAGTATTTCCTTTTATCACTATCATAACATCATCTGCATAGGCAGATAAACAGAACTTCTGTTCTCCAGATAATGACACACCTTCTAAAATTCCTCTTAATTTACATAAAAAGGGTTCAATTGCTATTGAATACAACATTCCTGACATTGAACAGCCTTGCCTTATACCCCTTCTAACTTTAAAAGGGGCACTTAAGCCACCATTGACCTTCACTACACTTTCAATGTCACCATACAATATTTTAACCATTTTAATAAAATTTTGAGGAAATCCAAAGCTCTCCAAAACACTCCATAAAAACTTATGCTCAATACGGTCAAAGGCCTTTTCCTGATCTAAGGAAATCAGCCCAAAATTTTGACCAGTAATTTTGGCTATATCAAAAATGTCTCTAATTAAACCAACATTATCAAAAATGGATCTGCCCGGTACACAGTAAGACTGATCCGCATGTATGATTTGCTCCATCACTTCTCTCAATCTGTTAGCCAAAGCTTTCGACAGAATCTTAACATCCACGCAAAGCAAGGAAACAGGCCTCCAGTTTTTGATTTCTTTCAAATCCCCTTTCTTGGGTAAAAGGGTCAATACTGCCCTCCTGCAGCTCAAAGGCAGTTGTCCTCTGGCAATGCTATCGCAAAAAACTTCCAACAAGTCATTGCCT
>JAZGTH010000087.1:10000-22500 GCA_036877525.1 Chromobotia macracanthus
AGAACACAGAGCTGGAGGAGCCGAGATCTCCAGACGCAGAACACAGACCTGGAGGAGCCGAGATGTCCAGACGCAGAACACAGAGCTGGAGGAGCCGAGATCTCCAGATGCAGAACACAGACCTGGAGGAGCCGAGATGTCCAGACGCAGAACACAGAGCTGGAGGAGCCGAGATCTCCAGATGCAGAACACAGAGCTGGAGGAGCCGAGATGTCCAGACGCAGAACACAGAGCTGGAGGAGCCGAGATCTCCAGACGCAGAACACAGAGCTGGAGGAGCCGAGATCTCCAGATGCAGAACACAGAGCTGGAGGAGCCGAGATCTCTGCTGGATGCTGCACTTTACACAGTACAAACGTCACTGTTAAGGAATTCACTTTTATGGTTTTTGGTTTCAGAGTTGATTAATAAACAATTAATGAATAAATGATTAATAAACAATTTTCATGAAATGTCTTTAATCTGTACTTTAACTGCAATTTCATGTCTACAGAAACAATATTATCCTATTTCCTGTTATTTATTTTGTTATTTGCAGTCACATGACTGTTTAAAATTTAGATAAATATGATATGCACCAACTACACTTTAAAATGTTTTCTCTCATTTAAACACAAAATAAACGACTGTGAAGCTGCTGTTATTCCTGTCAATATTTCAGACATGAGTGAGACAAAAAAACAGCCATTCAACCCCAAACAGACAGTCCTGTCTGAAACTTCTGATAACACATGCGGTGGCATCAAAAAGGTCAGAGATCTTTAGTGAAGTGTTTTCAGATTTAAAAAGTGCAATTTGAGTAAAACAATAAGAGAAACAATAAATGAAATTGTGAAAACATGGAATTCAGAATTCTTAATATTTGGTATGTAACGTTTAATGCAGCACTGACATGGACTGGATGAGATGTTCCAAAAATTTTCAAAAGCAAACAAATCTGACCTTTCGTACAGGAGTTATTATGGTCAATGTCAGAAGTTAACTTCTGATTAGTGACCTAGGAGCAATCCTAAATATTTCTGCTAAAACGTTAAATCCAGAATTAAGCAGGAAAACGTTTTCATATCGATTTTTGATAGCTCTGATTTTTGGACACCACTGTATATCTGATCCCCTCATTTTGATGTGGGATTAAACGCATTACAATTCAACATTACACTCACTCTATAGAACACACGACACAGAAACTGAGAATAAATGCTGTTTTGATCATAACCTGTTTTTGAAAGGCTTGATTGCCTTTACCAGAAACCCAAACACACATGAAAACAAGTAAAGCAGAAACATTAAGACAGGATTGTGACAGCAGTGAGGTGACTGTGTTAGGATGGGAACTGCTCTGTCTGTGCTGCTTTACTGTGTAACTATCACTCAGGGTTTTTCAAACACATTCCCTTTAGTCTTGGTTTTAAACAGGAGCCATTTATAAAGATTTCCTCTGAATTCTGTTCAAGCCCACATTCCTCAGGTTCTCTGTGGTAATGAATGTTGAGGGGCTGTTCGTTTGAGCAGACAGGGGGACTTGCAGTTCTCACAATTTTTCAGTGTTTCAAGCACAGTTTGTAAGGACCTTTAAGGAGTTCTGCCTGATAAAATATCCAATATTTCATCCGAGGAGTGAGACAAAAAATTCTCATTTACACTGAGAGTCAACACGCTGATCTCACACAACACAAAGAACTGTACTTTAAAAACAATAACCAACAATAAACACATTATAAAAGCCAAGCATATAAAACACTTGATAAACAGATCAGAGGTAACAGTCTAAAGCAGATTTACTGCTAGCTGCCGCAAATAATGCAACACACAGGCATGCAAGTATATCTGCACACACACTCACACGCTAACACACACACACTCACACGCTCACACACACACTCACTCACACTCAGAATTAGGGCTAAACATGTTCTGCAAAAAGGGAAAGAGTAATAAATGTCTTTGTTCTGTTCAATCTGGTTATTCAACAGAACAGGTGCCTTTCCCCAGCCTACAGCTGCTTTTAAAATACAGTTTTGGATTTTTTTGTCTGTTATATTTTATATGTTTGGACATAATTATGCTTTAGAAAAACAGGGTTGACAACAGGTCAACTGTCATTACAAACCTTATACTCAAGGCTGCTTAGAAAGAAAACTAAATGATTTACTATTTAAAATAATGGTAACAGGGTGGACAAAACAAAACAGCACACAGGGATACAAAAAGACGAATTTAAATGCTTTAGCGCCACATATTTTGCCAAACAAAAGAAACTTAAAGCTGCAATACGTAACTTCTGTTGGTAAACCTAAACAAGTTAGTTTTTGAACAAATACATAACGGATCAGTGTTCAAAACATTCTCCTTACCCCCATTCACAATGGTACGCTTATAATAATGGTTTATAATTTGAGCTTTCAGGTCTGATTTCCCAGGAATGTCAGTTTGGCTTCATTTGACTTCAACACGTAAACAAAATTACATGAAGTCCCTTTTTTATGTTCGAAACAGAGATGGTAATAGAGAGGCAGAAGTTACAGACTGAAGCTTTACAATATATAAAGATTTTGGACTTTCGTTGATATGTCTAGAAAACTGTCTATATTGCCACATACGGAAGTAAGCATGAGCTAATCACTGTCACAGTCATATATGAAAGAGACATGGCACCTGTTTTGTAGAATGACACAGCTGATATGATATTTATTGTATATATGATATACAGTATATTTATTGATTGTTGTTGTTGTAGCCAAACTCAAAGGGGACAAAAACAAACAGGGGTTTCCCTCATAAATCTGTATAAAAATAAAAAGCAGAAATGTGTAGAAGTTGCTAGCAATGTCCTCCACTCACACATACTGAGTCTGTTTCTCTTGTTAAGTGCTCTGTGTTCTTCACTTATAATATTCACACATTATCAGTCTGTCTGTGTTACACAATCCAGTCTCTGCTTGACTGTCCGTACATGCAGGGAGACAGAACGAGGAGAAAGATAAGAAAGGGTTATGTTCCTATGTACAATTGCTTATATACTGCAGATGTGGAGCTGTTTCAGGGTGTGGGGCGTTCCAGAAGGACGTTTGATAAAGCAGCATTAACAATCAGTCACGGGCGATAATGAGGAAGAAGCTTCGCTTTAAATCAAGCTAATAAGGATTCATTCGGCTGGTGTCCCCCTAGTCCTGTTAAATGCAAAGGAACCAATCAGTGTTTTGTTTTAACATGTCCATTCGGGGCGGCTGTATCTGACACAGATGGTACCACATTAGGCCAGTGTAAAAAAATCTTTTAGAATTGTGTGGGAGTCTGTACAGTGGAAAAACACCTCATACCTAGTTTCTGTCTGTTTAAAACCATTTCACAGACATTCTAAGAAGAAAATGGAATATACAGTTCTGGTGTGGATATCTGGTTTACCAGCTACTAAGTGCCTGAAACAGAACTCTGAATATCTTTGTAAGTTTGATGGCATGTCTCTGGCAGATGCAGTGATTTCACCCTTGTTCACTTTTTCTCACCTTCAGAAAACAGAAGTTGTATAAAGTCAGATTTGAGCTGATCCATGTCTGTGTGCAATCATGAGTGTATCAGGACATGTGATGTTTCTGTTGTACTGGATTGTTTATTACAGATGCTTATGTTGTCACGGTACTTCTGATCTTATTTTGGAAAGCTGCAGATGGATTTGCTGCCAGAGTGATGTAGTCAGTTGGTTTGTGGGACACCATCTTCAGAGATCCTCCTCTAATGCCTCTTCCTTTATAACTTTGGCCTGAACAGGAGGTTTGGAGGCTAAAATTTGGTATAAGGATGCTGAACGTTGATGACAATGTAGGTACTGATGCATCAGCAGATCAGGGGATGTGGTTGGTTTAAGGTACTGTACTTGAAGTTCTGTTGATATAAATGAAGATAATGCATTTTAACAGATTGAGGTTCTGAAAGTTTTGATTCTGGAGTGCTGAAGGCTTAGACAGATGTGCTTTGGTTGGACGATGGCATTTGTTGGGGATGGAGGGCCACCAGGCAGCTTCGTAAGGGGTGGATTAATGTTGAGTTTTTTATATTTCTATTTTTATAGGAGATGGGACAGAACATTAGAGACATTAGCCGCTCATCCACAGGAAACAATGCAGTTTGAATGACAATATTGACTTGTCTGGTTGTATGTGTGTTGTTACTATTTCATTTCAAAACTTGTGTGTGTTTTTGAGTCTCAGTATCGGTGGGACTGGTGAGTGTGCTGAGAAGAAGAGTATCCAATAGTGCTTTGCGACTGGGTGGGGCCTTGGACATTGCTCTGATAACCAAGCCGTGAGCTGGAGTGCTGAAATGAGAGAGGCAGTCAGATTATGAATATGCAAATTATGAAGAGCTAAGAACTTGATTACAATTGATTGTAAGGTTGTTGTAATGTTGAAGCAGGTTGAGGAAACAAGATGAAATAAAAGCCAGCAGTAATAATAATTGTCTTAATTTTAATGCAATAAAAATCAGGAGCCAATCCTTGATAAAGGTTATTTAAATTTCCTCACCATTCTGTTTTTGTTTCTGGCTGCATGGAATTGACGTTGTTATGCACTATGCTACATTGTTTGCTTACTTATCAGAAGTGTTTTTAACCATCAGGCAGTGCACTGGGTTAGCAATGCAAAGGTTGTGGTTCGATTCCCAGGAAACACATATACTTATGAAAGTTTTTTAAAATGTACATTAAATTTAAATGAAAGTACATTAAATGAACAGCAAATTGCTTTGGATTAAACACATAAATGTAATGCAAATGTACATGATAGAAACATTACACATCCAATGCATCTGAGTTATATTCATTAGGAAAAAGACACACAGACCTGACTCATATGTTCTCAGCACACACCAGAGTGGCCATTTGTGAGTGATGGGTTTATTTTGAATCATTAATTTTAATCTGCCAGGCCTAACATCAGTTTACCTGGTAATCTGTCTGGAGAACACCAGTTCCTGAGGTTCTGGGTTTTTTGTTGGGTGGCCCCTGGTCTTGTCCGTGCTGTAAAGAGGGGCCTGTGTTGGTCCCTGTGGTGCCTGACGTGCCGTTGGTCTGTGCTGAGCTCTGCTGGGATGGAGCCTGCTGTGTCTGTGCTTGTGTCTGCGCAGCCGTCTGCTGGTGCTGCTGTGTCTGATTCTAAAGATGACACATAAAAAGTTGTGATTGGATGAAGTCTTTGTACAGTACAATAATTTTGGTACAACAATTTTATTACAATAAGAAGTTGTCATGCAAACTTCATAAAGCTTTTAAAAACAAGGAATACACCAGCAAATTTACATGAAAAGCAGAAATGCTGTTTTTTACACAATAAGGTTGATAACAACAATGTAAACAATAAAAGCAGATGTTAAGTAGACTATCATTCTCCCTCACAATGTAACAAATAACCAACGTGAATACACAGTATAAACGTTCAGCTTTTTCAAATAACAGAAATTTACACTTATTCCACAAGACAAATAAACAGAATTTACACCAGTGATGTTGTTGAAAAGTTTGCACTTCCTGACTCTTATAATAGTGTGAAGACTTTTCTTCCTGACAGAGACTGTATAACATTCAGATTAGAGAGACTCAAACACAATCAGAGCGCTTAATTTAAATATGACACGTCCATAACCAATGGGATTCAACATTATCCATGTGCCGCCATATCTGAATGTAGTACTCTGATCTGTTTGTTTACATGAATAAGTGATGTACAGATGGCTTAATAAGTTCAAAATACTAATAATTTTCTTTCCCAAGCATATTATTTCTATTCAGAAGATATTTATTAACCCACTGGAGTCATATGGATTATTTGTGCGATGGATGGATGTACTTTTTGGAGCTTCAAAATCTCTGCCACTGTTCAATGTCATTATATAGTTGGGAAGAGTCAGGATATCATTTAATATAACTAATTGTGTGAAAAAATAAAGTTACATACACCTAGGATGACATGAGTGAATTATAATTAAAACTATTCCTTTAAAACTAGGAAATTGTTTGTCTTACTAATGCAACATTACAATCTTTGACATTTTTATTTATATATTTTGTCACCATTCATATCATGTTTTGTTATATGAAGGTTATGAGTGTGTTCCGAGGTCACTGCAGTGGAGGTGTATTAGTGTTGCTCAGTGTTGTGTGGAGGAACCGACACAGGTCTGCAGATCTGGGTGGAGTAATAGATGTGTGTTTAAATAAGTCGACCTTTCAGTGTACCAAAAACACAACAAGCCATCTTGACACTGTGCTGCCCACAGAGACAGCAGGCAGTTCCATACACATTATCTAAACAGCAGTAAACATCGACTGAGTCCAGCGTTGCAGAGGTGAGATGGTTGATTCAGGTTCTGTGTGTGTGTGTGTGTTTGTTTTCTGCCTGGATACATTTCACCCTTCACTGATTAACTGCTCAACAACACTGTTATTTGAGTCTCTTTGAGTCTCTTAGGAGTCTCTCGCTCTGCTGTCCTAATGTTTCATGTCAATTTCACATCACACATTACCACAAGCCTGCAAAACAGTTGGCATTTTAGCAAATGCTTCATACAGAGTGATTTACAATTATGATGGGGCAATATTCCTGGAAAGTACTTGGTGCTCAAGTGTCACTGTTATCCACAGCACATTACCACTTCTGGGTTCTTGGGCTCTAAATGGCTTCGCTCTTTAAGAAGTGTGCTAGTCTGTTATTTTCACCTGCAGATGAAAGACAGATTAGGGTTAGCCTAACCCTAACCCTAATCTCTTACAAACTTGGTTTTCAGGTCCTTTAACCTGACTAAGAACACAATTACCCAGCAACCACCTGGAATGCCCTAGCAACCACTGACTATTATCTGTTACCACGTCAGAACCTTAAACACTGTGCAACTCAGTTTACACCTGTATTTAACAGCGTCCACTTACTGATACAGGTGTAAACTGAGTTTCACACTGTTTAAGGTTCTTAAACACAGTATAAAATGTCAAATCACATTTGGATGTAGTGATATGCATGTGGTGACATCACATTGTGTAAGTGCTAATCTTTTTAGCAATCCACCACGATTCCACAAAGCCAACTAAAGTTCAGTCATATTTACCTTCTCAGTTTTCTCCTCAGCTTCATCTTCATTGAGGAACTCTCGTTTGGGATAGGGAATCTGACATCCTGCAAATACACTGAAGACAGAAAGAAAAGATCAGAACTCCTACAGAACCCACAGCTGTCAAGGGTCACACAGGCAATATTTACTGTGTTCTGTTCCTCAGAGACTCACACTTAACAACAGTATCAGTTAAACAAAACCTAAAAAAACATCTGACATGGGCTGCACGATCATGACAAACTCATCATTGTTGATTATTCTCTTGATATTGTATTTGTGATTAATAATGTTGATTATTTGATTTAGATTGAAGTGTTGTTAAAGAGATACTTTTTAAACAGTACTGATAGAGTTGCCGTCTATTCTGGGCTAATACTGGCTGATTTTTCTTCAAGCATGTGACAGGCTGAGGGTGTCAGAAAACAGTGTGGCAGGCCCGGTTCCAGATTCAAAAGCAAAAGTGTGTGATTCATATTAACACCAGATATTTACATTCACAAACAAATAAGTTTGAGTACTCGTCTAAACAGATATTTTATATAGCAACTTTGTGTGTATTTGTACTTTATGTTTGTAGCCACAGAGAAAAGTTGGACAACCACTGTCTGTCAGACCGCAATCATCCTCAAAATGCTACATTGACTCGAATGCAGCTAAGTGCATGCATGCATGTCTGTATGTAAAGAGTGCCGGTGATATTTATTTTTACATGTCATATTTATACCAGACCTAAACAGCAACCCCCCGCTTCTGGATCCATGCTCACTATAAAATGCTATTGTGATATAATTATTTATTATTATTACTGTGATTAAGTAATAAAATAAACATCTTGAAGACGCTTCCTTAGTTAAGTTGACTTAAGAAAGCTAACATACTGTTTTTTGACGTCCCGCACCGTTTGTCACACACTCATGTATGAGGGGTCAAATCGACCGGCTTAACACTGAGCAGAATGTCACAGCTCTGAATCAGACTTGGGGTCTGTCCCCATCTAGACAGATAAGCAAACGTGTGTGTGAGTGATGAGTCTTACTCAGATGTGGGTAAGGGGTCCTCAAGGAAATAGGGGTCCTGCAGTGCCTGCTCAGAGGTGATTCTTTTCGTGGGGTCCATGGTGAGCAGCTTCTGTAACTACATGAAACAAACACTGACTGCTGTTACACATTTCTGTAAACCAGAGTTCATAAACAGATCATAGAGACAGACAACAGTTCACAGAGTACAACAATAACCCATGCCCAACTACAGCACAAGACTGATAAGTAAAATAGTTTAATTAACATATAATTAATCATTAAGATACTAATATAAGTAAATATAATTAATGTATAATATAATTAATATAAGTAAACTAGTTCAATTAACCTTAAGGCTGATTTATAATTATGCATCATATCCTGACATCTCTAAAACATAACTGTGTCACAGACAAACACAGATAGAGCTGTGATTGGAGATTTAAAACAAGGGTTAAAGCTGTTTGATAAATTCCACATAACACTGAACAAGATTAAGAGTCTAAATAATGACCAACAGCAGAATTTCTTTAGAAGAAAAAGTAAGTGCTCACAGTGAATGTAACAATATACAACAAACGTTTATATAGCAGTTATAATGACACATATCTAAAAGACTGTTTTCATACACAATTGGAAACAGTGAATTTCTGTAAAGATTTTTTGCAGTCTGACAGATTTCACAGAAAACTGAGCTGTGATGACACAATGATTTCATCTGGTCGAAGCAGCTGTTTTATCTGCAGTTATTTATATGAGGGCTCATATATTAAACTCTCACCACACTCACCAGCAGAAAGACTTTGCTGTCTGGTTTAACTTTATGCTTCTCCATGTATTTGATCAGACTGCTGTTGGCATATCTGTGAAACACACATACATACATCAATACATGCATTCATGAACCTTCTTAAAAAGAGCATAAGCACACGCTTGATGCAAAACATTTCACAAACAGATGTTTGTTAGGTCTCATATAATAAAAAATACAAAACTGTTAAACTTTAGTGGCACATGTCTACAGTGACTGGCGATCCTCACTCAGCTGGGACACTTACACTACAAATCCCCTTCACACAGTTACTTAATGTCAATCAGTGTAAAACTGCAGAGTGAAGCTTGTTCTGAGAAAGCTCCGCCTCTGTTGATCCACACACACTGTGAATTTAAAACACTTCTCACGTGCTCCTCCTGAAGTCTTTCTGAAGTGTGGGATATTCGGGCATTTTCCGGATGTCCTCCCAGTCTTTATCTAGGAATTACAAATGACATTTAATAATGTTAAGAAAATAAACAGTGTTTAACAGTAGCATTTCTTTAGAGGGAAAAATGCTTACATTGCAGAGAACAATATACAATCAACAGTGAGTAAGACATTCGTAGAGATCAGTCCGACAAAGACACACTGTGCAAATATGATTCCATTATGTCTGTTATGAAGCAACAAACTGGGTAGTTATACAGAACTGCTTTTATATATATACATATATTTATATTATATATATAAGCAGTTCTGTATAACTACCCTCTGTATAACTACCCAGTTCTGTGTGTGTATATGTATATGTATATGTATATTATATGTATATGTATATGTATATGTATATGTATATATATATATATATATATATATATATATATATATATATATATATGTATATATATATATATATATATATATATATATATATATATATATATATGTATATATATATATATGTATATATATATATATATATATATATATATACACACACACACACACACACACACATACATACAGGGATGGGCCGTTTGGCCTAAGTCTTATATCATGAATATATACAGTGTATACAACTCATGTAACAACAGTACTAATCTAACTACATTTTTACTGCTTTTAAAACAATGTGGTTTTTCTGGTAGTAAGTAGTAGTCAAGTAGTGTGTAGCGTTTCCAACAGCTACATTCTGTTTTGTGTTCTGACGAACAGCAACTTGAAGTAGCGCAGCGTCACTTTTCTTCTCACAAGAACTCAGTTCTGCATTATTCTGGATCTGTTGTTATGTCACGTTTTTGTGGCTTTATGGTTCACTGAGAAGAGATGGTCTCATGATTCCATACAGCAGGAGTTTGGGTCACACAGTCACTGGCTTTGCAGAGAGTATGGTTTTAATGGCTTTCATATCTTATAATAAGGTGTTTTGGTATTGCAATTATATTTTAATACTTTGTTAATACTGTAATTTGATAATCAGTGTGAGTAAATCACAATAATCATGTTTCTGAACTTAGACTGCTACGTAAAGATTTCGGATGGCAAAACATTTGATAGGGTGTAAAGTCAGTGAAGTGCAATTTAGTGTGACGTATTTTTCAAAAGGCCAATCAATCATAATACAGTAACAAATCTTATCAAATTAAATTTGAATCCATTTCAATTACATGCTACTGTCTGTGTAAATGCACCAACATGGCAGCTGTAGTGCAGACCACTATGCATAGAGACCATGGCCTCACGCAAACTGAGCAACCAGCAGAGATATCACAAGGGCTGCAAGAAGTGAGTCTCTGACCAGACCTTCACTCCACTATTCATGACTAATAGACTGCAGCCAACACTTACTAGACAACACAACAACCCTTCTCAGGGTTCATATGACATCACAGCATTGAGGGAGGTCTTACTATTCATGTAGACATGACAGCATTTCCAGTTCAGCTGGATGAACGAGACTCACTCAGAAACGCCTTGTCCAGTATAACAAAGAGAGGCAGACTGTGTGGATCTGTGTATCTCACAATAACAAGCTGTCCTCACTACCTACAGAGTCCACTGGTTTCTTAGTTACTGCAGTTACTACGACTAGCAAACTATAATACACAACAGCTGACAACTCACCAAACACCCGGAGAGATTTCTGACAGCTGTGAACTTAATGAAAAGTGCTACACAAACGGTACCAAATGTTACCGTGTTCCTACAGGAGACAAAGTTTAAAATCCCCTGATATCATCAGAAAACAGCCGTAGCCTGATTATAACAATTCAGCACAATCTAAACTGTTCAGTCTAGCTAATAAATGTGGTTATGTCAACACAGAGGACACACAGAGACTGTAACACCATACTAGACACAGTGAGCATCAGTAAGAGATACAGGAGGGTCAGTCACCTGCTGGGAAACCCATGACACTAAATATACGATCTAACTGGTCGTGATGGAAAGGGTTGCTGGTTTTTATGTCTTCTTGTCGACAGTGGAAGATTGGTTCTGAGGTCAGCAGCTCTGCAAAGATGCAGCCGATTGCCCAAATATCTGAAATGAAATACATATAAACAATGACTGTTAGAGCCACAGGTATGAGTAGACTGAGTGTCAAGAAGTCTAACACAGCAGAACTCACCGATGGCTTTGGTGTAGTGTCTCGCCCCAAGGAGGAGCTCAGGAGCCCGGTACCAGAATGTAACCACAACCGGGTCCAAATCCGCCAAAGGTTTCAGTGGAGAATTAAACAGTCGAGCAAAACCCATATCAGCTAAAACACAACACAGGCACAAAATATCAACAGTGGAAAACATTTTTTTCTGCCTTGAATTGTTAAATTAACAAAACTTTATTCTAAAGTCAGAAAAAGGCTAAAAAATATTCATGAAAAATGAAATGATCACGTTTTCATGCAAAATGAAATTCAGATTGAGATTGAATTTGTAACTTGCGGATTGATTACAAGTGAAAACAAACAGTGACCAGCATCTAAAAATACTCTACACAACTAAAATCAGACAACAGCTTTGTAGGCACAGTCCAAAACAGGTCATTGTTTATTAATAATCTTTACAAATCTAGTCTGCACTTCTGAAGAGCTGGTGCGCACGTGTTGCTGATGCACACAATAACCTGTGTGTTTCACCTTTGTCATTAAAGAACTGTTTATTAGTTTCATGCTTTAAAATGTGAGTGATAATGTAAAATATTGATACAAAAGCAATCTGAAATGTTTCATAAATCAACACACTCTGAACTGGTCTCATATCAGCAATCAGATGAAGTGTATCAATGTAACGACTTCAATGCCACAAAGCAAGACTGCAAACACAATAACACATTCCACAGCGGGTAAAAATAGTGCCCATGACCCAGAATACACATTACCCAGACCTCCACCCAGACTGACCCTACAGCTCTCCAAACCTTCACCACGTCACTTTACAAGAAAATAACTCGGCCAAAACAAGGTTCTGCTGTATTAGGTACAGAATATTCTTTTATTCCCTTACAAAGACTCCTCACAATTAGATATTCATAGATATAAAATACTTTTATTGGCTATTTTTTCACAAAGGTAACCAAACTGTCATCCAAACTACACTGCAGTTGAATAAAGTCATTTAGTG